>QUZF01000024.1:0-299893 GCA_003693555.1 Coccinonectria pachysandricola
TTAGTAATTAGTTAGTAATTAG
Source organism: Coccinonectria pachysandricola (assembly GCA_003693555.1). Lineage (NCBI taxonomy): Eukaryota > Fungi > Ascomycota > Sordariomycetes > Hypocreales > Nectriaceae > Coccinonectria > Coccinonectria pachysandricola. The sequence continues at coordinate 23 of QUZF01000024.1, forward strand.
TAAGTAATTTTAATTAGTCACTAATTACTAACTAAAAAGTACTAACTAATTTCATAACCCTGGCCTGATATATACTAACTAGTAATATATTATAGTTAATAAGTAATTAATTAGCTATATCTTTAATACTATACAGCTAAAGAGGAAATCCTTATAAATCTAGATTAAGAATAAAGTAAATAAGAATCTCTTCTTTTAGATTAGATAGCTTATATAAATTTAAAATAGTATTATATTAAGACTAGATACTCTCTTACTAGTAATTTAAAGTATAATAATTAATTATATATATCTCTATAGTATATTAGATATATAGTTTTAGGTTATTTTAAAGAGCTTAAAGAGTAAAGAGTATTCTAGCTTTATAATTAGACTATAATATATTAAGTAGTTAAGAATTAATTAATTAAAAGAAGATAATATAAGTTAAGGGATTTTTAGCTTACTTACTTATCTAGCTTACTTACTTATTAAGTATATTATTATAAATAAAGATATACTTTTATTACTATTTATAAGTATTTAATATTATTATATCTTTTATTACTTATAATAATTTCTATATTAAAGTATTTAATTTTATTTACTTAGTTAATACTAAGTATTCTTTTCTTTTTCTTAATATATTCTTAGTTATTTAGATTTTCTTTATACTATACTACTTCTTAAATATCTTATCTTTATTTATAAGAACTAATTATAATATTAATTAGAAGTTAAAACTTATTAGCTTAGTAATAAGTTCTTTAAAGCTCTTTTTATTAAATCTATATAAAACCTTAAATAAATTCTTTTTAATATATCTAATATAAAATTTAAAAAATTTAAAGCTTTAATAATATAGTACTTTACTATTACTTAATTTAACTTCTTATTAAGTCTATTTATTTTAATATATTATAAGCTTAATTAAATTATATACTTAAGTTAAGAGTATTTTATTAATTATTAAAAGAGATTTATTATTTATTATCATTATTATTAAATATAAGCTATTATTACTTATATAAAGTTTATTTTCTCTTAGAGATATATAAAAATGTTTCAAGTTACTTTTTTAAGTAAAGAATATAAGTTATCTTTCTTTTTTATATTCTAAATTATAGCTATTTAATAACTTATTTATACTTATTTTAGTTATTAAAAAGTCTTAGTTATTTAAAATTAATTAATAATCTATAAGATATTATAATTAATTAAATTAATTAAAAGTAACTATATATTATAATACTTCTTATACTTCTTAATTTACTTTTTTTATTTTATTATTTATTTATAAATAATATAAGATTAAAAGTAGCTATTATATCTTTATTTATTTATATAGTAAGCTTTAGAACTCTTTAAGTTAATTTAATTCTTTATTTATAATTATTTTAAATAGAAATCTATAAAATCTTTACTAATAATCTCTAAACTATATTATATATATCTTAATAGCTATTAAGACTATAACTTTAATCTAAATAAACTTAAAAAAATAATTTATAATAATTATTAAAAATCTTAGCTCTCTTTTACTTTAAGAAAGTAAGTTAATTATAGAATCTATTAAGATCTATTACTAAAATCTATTTATAATTAAAAGAGACTTTAATAAGCTTTACTATTAAAGCTTACTTTTATAACTTTTAAAGCAATAGTAATTTCTTATAAATTACTTTATATTCTTAGCTATCTCTTCTTAATAATATTAATATTTAAAAATTATAAATATTATATTTCTATTTAAATACTCTAAGAAAGATAAATTATATACTTTTTAAATAAGTATTACTATTTAAGGCTTTTATAAAGAGATCTATATATACTTTTTAAATAAGATTATATTTTATATATTAAGTATATAATATATAATATATTTTATTATCTTTACTTTTTATAAGAACTTTCTTTTACTTTTTTAAATTACTATAAATTAAGTTTTATAAGCTATATATTATTAACTTAGTTTTATAAAGATTATAAATATATATTTTAAAATATTAATAATCTTTATAATAAGTTATTATAATTAGTTTTTCTTATTTTTATTTTACTTTATTAAGTTAATTAATTTATAATTCTTTTATTATCTTTATCTTAGCTTTAATTTAAATTAAATTAATTAATAATAATAGCTTTATAATATTCTTAAAAAGCTCTTAATCTTCTCTAAATTAGCTTTTTAGACTAATTAAGTAAGTTATATAGTCTTCTATTAGCTTTTTATAAAAGTAATATTTTAAGTAATTATAAAACTCTACTTACTTACTTTATATATCTACTATTCTCTTACTCTCTTCTTAAAAGAGTATTTAGTTATATTACTTATATTTCTAAATAGTACTTTATATAGTAATTAAATAAAGATAATATCTCTATATAATATTCTAAGATCTCTCTTAATTTAATAAAGTACTTTAGATTTTTATAATTTATTAAGATTAAAGTTATAATATATTTAATAAGTATATAGGTTAAATAAGTATATAGATTAGTATACTATATAGTATTAAAGTTATTGAACCCACTGTGCCAAAAACGGTGGTCCACTCTAATTAGTAGCCTCTGGGTTATCTTAAGATATATCTAGTTTAACAAAAGTACCTACTCTATACTATTTTACTTTCTTAAATAAAATAGCCAAAAATCTAATAAAAATATTTTATATTATAGTATAGTTAGAATTATTAAATGCCTTTTTTTTAAAACTTTTTAGCTATTTTAATTTATATAGAAAGTTTAATAATACAGTATATCTTATAATATATTAGATTTTATAGCTTATAGCTATATAAGAATTTTTTAAAAATCTAGAGAAATTAATATAGCTTACTGTAGGACTTATTTATATACTGTTTAAGTTTTAAGTATTTTAAGCTTGATTTAAATTTTTAAGAATTATTTAAAAAATAGCTTTTAAGGTAGAAAGTATACTAACCTATATACTTATCTAACCTACAAGCTTATTAAACACGTTATATATATATTTAATATAGCTACTATAGTAGTCTTAGATAAAGCTAAACCTAGCTTATAAATAGTATAGTATTTAATTAATAGTTATATAGTTTGAAATAAGCTAAGCCTAAGGCTAGAGTACTGAATTACATTTCTAAAGTTTAAGAGAGTGTTAACTTTGCATCCGCTTTATAAACTCTACTAGTTCAAAGCTATAAGTAACTCTAATAAGAGGCATTATATCACCTGGCCTCATAGTGTGTAGAGCAGTGCAAATCATCTGGAAGGCACCGTGCATTTGTTTCTAGTATAAAGTACACGCTCCTACCCCCCTACTTCTTTCTCCCTTCCTAACAAACCAACTGTTCTTCCTACCTGACTTATGATGAGCACTCGGCATTAGAGAGCACTTGCTGCTTTGCAGTTTGGCTTCTACACTTGAAAATGATGCAATCTGTGAACTGAGGTCATAATGGCTTTATTCCTTCCTTACAAACCAACTGTTCTTTCTACCTGACTTATGATGAGCACTCAGCATCAGAGAGCACTTGCTGCTTTGCAGTTTGGCTTCTACACTTGAAAATGATGCAATCTGTGAACTGAGGTCATAATGGTTATTCTTCCAAGCAAGTTTGCAAGTATCGATCTATAGTAGTGGTACCTAGTTAGTCATAGCATCGTCAAGTGCCTGTTACAGTTACAAATCTGAGCCCTTCACTCCGACCACTGTCTTGCAGCCAAACGAGGAAATAGTACACAATCATATATACAGGTTCGAAGCAAGCTATCTAAGATGCAATCAGGATTGCTAGTGGATAATGACGGTATCTAGATGAGCAAAAACAACGTTGTCTTAACTTGCATTAAAATCATAAATACCCGTCTCTAAATTGTTTTGTTGGATTTAGGTGACATCCTACCTCGATTACTTCGTTAGTACCTAATAGCTAGCGGACTACCTTCAGTAGATCCAGAGTCACTGCCCATTGCCTGCCTCATCTGATTGTTGACATGGCAGGTACGCCTGTTGCTTGCCTCATGATGATAATAAGAAGGTTAGAAGTGCCCGTTTAGTCAATGATGTTCTGACAATTGCAGCAGGAGTGAGCTTTCCAGAAGATTCATAAACGTATCTTCTTCTCCCCGTTATCGTCTTCCTCCCTTCTTTTCCCTCTCATCATCATCATCATCTTCCCCGAATCCTCTAAGTGATTACACTTCACTCTCCTCCATCCCATTCTCCTTCTTTATATTCCTTTCGTCCTCTATGCTCATCTCGTTCAGTTTTTCTTCTCCTCTACTCTCCCCCTTTTCCAACCCTACATTTCACCTCGATCACGCATTGCCTCTCCTTCTGTGGCAACCATTTCATTTACGGTCACTGAGGTTTCTTGCATAGACGACCTTTTCATTCTTGGACGAATTTACCGTCGACCATCCTTGGACACAATGATGTGATCTAAACTCAATCCAAAGGTGCGTCTCCTAATGCAGAAACAAAAATCCCTGAGGGGATGGGCTGGGTGCATGCTTCAGAGGCATGTAACCCCCATCCCCAATGATGAGATTCGGAAGAACAGTTAGAAGGAGACGTATAAGTCGTCAGTCGGTGCTACACGCCAGCTGACGACGTGCACGTTTCCGGGAAACTCTCCCTAGGTCGACCCTATCGCCTTTGCCTCGTCACACTGCGGCCAGCTTCAACTTGCCACGCTGATACCGAACCTCGAATGTCACTCCAGACGATGCCTTCTCGGACCAATTGAGCCAGCCACTCTCGAGAAGCATCACTCAAGTGTAACCTGGTGAGTGTCTTTTAACCACGATATGCCGTCCTCTGACCCTGTTTAGCCTAGTCCCCTGTCCTACGACCCGATGTTACAGGAATCAGAACATCAAGCGCTAGCGGACTTATGCTTCTCTCGGTTCGAAGCGCCACACCTTATGCTCTTCCACTGCCCAGTCCTGGACTGTGATGTTGCTCCATCATTCGTTTTACAAAAAGTGAGTTGAGCCTTGAGTACCTTGATGTCGGGCATTTATCAGAATGACGCTAACTCAGTAGCAAATCTACTCTTTGCTCTCTGGAAAAGTCAACTTTCATACAAACACGCCGTACACAGCTAACTGGGTTCATTTGGGTTGCCTCCTGCATTCACGCCAGAGCAAGTCACCCAACTCACTGCATCCCATAGGAACACCATGCTAATGCTCCTTCACAATTCAGATCGGCTATTTTTTTTGAGCTTGCGCATCCGTTCTCTTATGCCAGTTCCATGGCTTTTAGGAGGGCCACCCGCTATCAACCCCTAGTAAAGGGAAGGCCTGAACTCATCGCTCATGACTTTTCAGCGGTTACCGTTACTAGGTTTGCGAGCGCAGATGATGGAATGAAGACCTCAATTGCAGACGATAAAGTGCCGGAGAAAATGCTTTGAGAGTTAATTTAGCTGGGAAAGTTTGGTATATGACCTAGTTCAAGATGAAGGATGTTTACTAGGGCATCACCGTCTCCGACTCAGCGTGATCTTCGTCTTCCATAACCCTAGCCATCCTTGCCCATCACTTGTATTTGATGCGCCAGTGCCAAGCCAAGCGAGCATAAGTGTACTGTAATGGTCCCAGGGGCAGTGCAAGGGGCTTCGCTGGTCCGCCGGGTTTCAATTCAGAGTCTAAAAGATGATTGGTCATCGGTGTGAGTCAAATCATTGCGGGTAACCAGGATCCCTGAAGTCAAGCTTGGTATAGTGCGTCACCTGATAGCCTGGAGCAGACGGATTGATGGAAGCCTTGATTCGTACAAAAGAAAGTGTGCCCACAAGGGGTCTTTAGTAGGGTCGGGCGCGGCCCCGCTATAAGGGCAATGCGTCGTCCAATAACACGTCTCTAACATCTCTCATACTAAATGTCACAAGTCAGCAACCGCAAGTGACTCAGAACGAGGCGCAAGACTCAACTCTGCGGAGCTGCGCAAGGAGCTGGCCCTTGATCCGCGACGGAAGCCTCCATGGAAGTGGCTCAGCCGCAGACAACTGATTTTCAACCTGTCACATTGTTGCCTAGTATGCAGTGTTTGTTCCTGCCGCTGGGGTCCTGCTCGAGTACTTTGAAGTCACGAGTATGTCGTGACGCCAATGAAGGGCATCATTCGATTCGATGGGATATCCCACTCGCTACGGCCTTTATAAAGTTTGCTGCTGCAATAGATAACTTAACTAACTTCCGATCATCCTCCCTCTTGTACTTATCTCACAAGGCTGTTTTATTTTACGCATTCATCTTTCTAGTATACCTCGTCAACTCTAAGCCAAGCCCAACCGTACAAGAAAACAGTGCCATCAGTCGAAGATGGATGACTTTGTTGCCTCTCATTCTCCAAGAGGTGTGAGACAGAGCTTGCACTCTGGAGACGCGCCCGTAAAAATATACGACTTTCTTAGTTACAGAACCTCACCACAATTCATCAACCGTCACGAAACAGCCCTCTGCATCGTTCCGCCCCGGCGTCTTTGGCAGCAAATCGATAGTCTGCGCTTTCTATACGACGATGAGTACGGAATCTGGCCACCGCACATCAAAGTTGTATATCCTTTTGTTCAGCGAGATATGTTGCCAAAAGCTGCAGACATCCTAAGCCAGCTGGATCTTACCAAATACGACGACCTTCATCTTAGTTTTGATAAGGTCGAGCTCTTTCACGAGCCTGGCCAAACACATAGCGCTGTCTCTCTGAGGTTAGAAACAGAAGCTGAAGAAGCAATTCTGGAACTGCAGAGAACAGTTCGCGACGCGTTCTTCATGGAGAAGCCGCTCGACTTCGAGCCTCGTCTCCCCATTGGCAAGCTACCACACGGTCACGAGCTACCTCTCGATGACCGTGAGCTTCTCGCCCCAACTGCATGGGACATCGGACACCTGGCCATAGTTACTATCGAGGAAGAAGATAGCGATTCGGTCGGGCAGAGCCGTGTCCGGTCTTGGGGGAGGTTGCACTTGTCCTCTCAGTCTCAGGTTGTAGATCGTCAAGAACCGCCGTCGAGATTCTACGATTCATCGCCTGACAAGGTTCAGTCATTCCCTCAACTACCGTATCAGTTCTCTCAATCTTCAGGGCTATGGGAAATTCTGCAACAGTCTACAGATTTCGAAGCAACTAAGCTCACTCCTGACCGGCTTATCGTTGCTTCGTATAATGTGTTGGCCGAGTTCAAGTCGCCGCCTAGGTCAACTCGCTATGAGAGCCTCATTGGCAACATGCTAGCCAGTAATGCTACCGCCGATATTCTTGTGCTCCAGGAGGTTACAGAACACTTCCTGCCGTTCCTCTGTCTGAACAAAGATATTCGACTTCGATACCCTTTTGCATCTCACGGACCGCCGGATCAAGATGGTATCAGGCCCCTTTCAAATCATCTCAACAACATCGTCTTGAGCAAATATCCGCTTCGATCGTCTTATCTCCCTTTTGTGAGAAAATACAAAGGCTGCTTGGTAGTCGAGTTTCCAACCATTGGCATTTGGGATTCTGAAGGATCTTTCCAACCCTGGGTTCTTGCAGCTTGCCACTTGAGTAAAGGCCTTTCAGATGGTGCCATCGCTAATCAGAAAGGCGAATTACAGAGGTTGCTTCGTTACTTAGCTACACGGTATCCAAACAGGCCGACGGTTCTCGCTGGCGACTTCAATTTTACAACCTCTTACTTTACCATAGATGCTTCCAGGAAAAAGGAAGACATATCTGCCGAATCAGCCTACTCTCTTCGAAACTTCGACCAATTGCTATCATCTTCGGGATTTGATGATACTTGGTTGGCATCTCGACTTGAGATGGGAGAATCCTCCAACCTTTCCAGTGAATACTGGCGTGCCGGAGAAGTCTTTGAAGGAGAGCAGGGCGCGACATTTGACCCTATTAAAAACAGTCAAGCCAAGCAGCTGGTCGGCACTGGCCTGAACAATCGACCGCAACGATATGATCGGATTCTTATCAAGAGCCTCGCTCAGGTTCGAGCGCATGGCTTCAACATGTTCGGCCGGGAACCGATGTCAAGTACGGAGACTGGGAGCTCACTTCACGCCAGTGACCACTGGGGAATTCGCTGCCTTCTCGAGATTCAGCCTGCGTATCGAGCGGGGAACGATTCTCCAAATCCGTTCTCGATTTCATTTGCGGTATACAGAGCGCCTCAAAGCCTCGATGATGCCGTGAGCCTCACTTTATGTTTAAGGGATCAAGATTGCCTACCTTCGGAAAGCGATAGAGATGAACGCGAAAATGTGCTCAGAGTCCTGGAACAAGCACTCAAGGATGCCCCGGAGATCAAGGAGCAAGCGCACGACCGGTCAACTCCGCAATTCGTTCTGGTTCCCGTAGGCTCTTTCGGCTTAGGGGTGTGGACCAAGTCATCCGATATCGATTGCCTTTGTATTGGTACCATCAGCTCAAAGGTTTTCTTTACGTTGGCGCTTCAGCGACTTCGGAAAGTATCATCAAAAGGTATCCGTGTTCTTCGTCGGGTAAGGGCAAAGTCGGGATATATGTTGGAGCTGGAAGTCTGCGGTGTTCTGGTAGACCTCCACTACTGTGCGGCTACAAATATCATGGAAGGGTAAGTTTACTTCTTGCCTCATTCAAGAATACCATCTAACAGTTCCAGTTGGCCCGAGATCATGAAACGGCCCTCAACAGACCCGGCTTTTGCATTACCTGTTTCGACGCTTTCGAAACTAAAACCAGCCAGAGATCTGTTCTATTTGCATCGATCTGTCCCAGATATGGCAAAATACCGGATTGCTCATCTTTTAATAAAGGCATGGGCCAAATTTCGCGGCATCTATGCCGCCAGGTTCGGGTACCTCAGCGGTATCCAGATATCGGTATTGCTTGTGCCTATCTGCAAGATGATGGCTGTTGGGGGAGAGTCCTTTTCCACTGCCGACCTTATCTTGAGCTTTTTCTCTTACTATGCCAAGATAGAGTGGGAAACGACCATGATCTTTGATCCGTTCTTCCATAAAGATCTGAGGTATCACCGGACAAGCAGAGAACCGCTATGCTTGTTAGGCTGGCATGCGCCGTCGCTGAACACAGCAATCAATGCGTCTGGTCCTACTGTCAGAACCATAGCGGAAGAGTTCGCGTCAGCCTGGTCTATTGTGAGTAGAGGCTCTCCCAACTGGAGTGATCTCTTCAAAAATAGAAATAACGGGGAGGGGCAAAATCTTCAAGCAAATGGTGCCATCGAATTCTTGAAAGCGTATGACTCCTACGTCAAAATTGATGTGCACTACTGGGGAGCATCACAAGAAAAGGGACAAAGATTCGTTGGATGGTTGGAGTCTCGTTGTGTTATGTTGCTGGTTGGTAAGATTGACCTTTTCACTTACTCCCTATTCCTTGATATCACATCTAATTTGGCTCGCAGATTTCGATAGAAAACACCAGGACGTACATACACGTATCTGGCCATCGCGCTTTGTAGACAACTCCTCCGCCACCTTGAACGAAGATGGTGCAGAGTATCATACTTGTTATCTCATCGGCTTAGTGCGGAACGGTGTTCCCTCGGTGCAGACCAAACAGAAAACTCACGATGAAGACATACAGGCAACGCTGGGTGACTTCGAAGTAAGACTGCGCCGCGATGACAACAAGTACTACGACGCCCAGACGTGCTGGCTGGGTATCTCGATAATCCAAGCCTCTGAGGCCAGTGTGTTGGTGCCTGACCAAGGGCAATGGAGGAACTACGATGGTGACAGTGACGATGATGACTTGGACGACATGGATGAAATTGAAGACAACGAATCGGATTCGTTTCCGTCTCCTACTACTGCTACATCTAACAAGGAAAAGCCGGCGGCGCGTCTGACACATGGTATACCAGGCGCAACGCTACGCAGTGCTAGCGACGTTTTAAACCGTCTACGATGGGATCCAGGCTACAACATCAGTGACTACGTTGTCGGCTATGAAGACCGCTTCCTTGGAGCTCGTGAGAAGGCTGTGGAGCTTTGGAAGAAGGAGCAGACGGACGAGGAGTTTATTCCCCAGCACCGAATCCTCTACTTCAAGCGGAAGAGTGACGGGACTATTGTATGGGAACGTCATACTCGACTTGATGATGTTTTCAAAAGTGGCATCAGCTCGCGGGTTCAATGAGCAGTTCCTTCTGACTACTACAAGTACGTAGCTAGAGCAGTATATGAAACTCAATCCATGCTAACGCGTCTTGAAACCTGGGTCTGTTCGTTGACGCCCGCATGGACCGGATGCACAGATATGCATGAGTTTCGGAATCCCAGCAACGGGAGTTTCTTAACCGAGGCCCAGCTAGTTGATACTCCAATAAAGCTAGTAACGTACTATCCCCGAGTCTTTGGCACTGCCAAGCAACTCTCCTCCACTCGGGAGCTACCGCATCTTGCCCGGTCAATGTAACCTTGACCTGGATCTTTTCACGAGTAAAGTGGACGTTGGGATCCCGAAGCTAAATCCTGGAATAGCCATGCAATAGTGATGCAACGAGACGCCGTAGTTCCCTTCCTTGTTTCAAATGACATTCAGAGAGGATGACAGGTTGTATTAAATCCCTGCTCATCGCTGCCTCAAAATCGGTCGTGTCACCCAGGTCACCCCAACCTTGCGTCGCTCAGCCTGACTTATCGACCCACACAGACTGAGCCTAAATTGTCATAACTTTCCGAGTTTCGGCTAGTTGGTCAAGTATAAGTGTCGAATGTCGGGACACAATCCAACTCCCGCCTTCCCATATGTCCGACCTCAGACTCAACCAAACCGACACATCACCTCAGTAAACCGCCCAAACCATCAAATCAAAAACAATGGCCATTTACGAGATACCACAACTAATCAACTACTGCTGCCCCAGTTGTTGTAAAGCAAGCGACCTCGGCACCCACGACTATTGTGGCACTTGTGCCAAGTGTCCAAACTAGAGTTGCAATTCACCTGGAGAATTGCCATTCTTCGATCGAAACCAGAGCTTGATTCGGATTTGACGGAGCCAGTTACAATTCTTATTGGTAAATCATGTCGTCGTCGTCGTCTACGTTAATGTTGGGACGCGGCCATCGAGACAAGCACTTCTTTCCGTCAACAACAAATTAGAGAAGATTGCGGAGTTTAATATCGAACGCAAAGAAAGGGGGATGGCAAAACGTGCTAGTAACGGCGGTCGAACCCAGGAATTGCTTCAAGAACGTCGATTACTTCTTGTGAATCCCGAATCACTCCGTTTGTGGTGTGTGAAGTACTGTACCATAAGAGAATAAGCCTCATCGCTACCCATACAATAAAGCCTTATCATCCTTGATAGAGTTGATTGTTGATAACAGGGTGCTCGATAATGTTTGATTTGGGAACAATGAATCCTGCTGAGAGGCTCATTGCCTGCACCATCACATTTTCGCCAAAGGATGCTTATGAGGCTAGGCTCATGAAGACAGCTGCAATTGAGGATTTGTCGTACTTGACGTACTTTCCCCTGCCTTTGTCGATCTCGTGATAGCGGTCCCAGAAGCGATTGTAGAGTGGCTCCAACTTCTGACGTATATCTTCCCCGAACATGACACGGACTTCACGCTCCATGGCATACGACTTGTGTCTGGCGACCATTTCGTCGAATGCATTGTTGAACTGCGTAAATTTCTCCTTGATCTTGTCCTTGTCCTTACTACCAAGGCTTTTGACGACTGAGGCAGAATCCGCCGGGCCAGAGGTAGGGCGGTGCGATTTGTTGGTATGTACCGTATCAAAAAGATGTATCGATAGATCTTTGCAGACATCGGTGTAAGATGCAGTTGCCCTCTTGCGCCATTGCTGTAGCGCCTCTGATCTAGGACTTAGTAAGGATGCCAGGTCAGAGTCCCGGATCATTCGTTCAATGATAATGACACAGTTGGCTAAGAAGACTCCGACAACAGCTCTGGCCTTGAGCAGCATGCGGGCTTTTTGGTCGAGGGAGGTCAATAACACATCGATGGTATCGAGGCAGTAGTGCGCAAAAATCTCCCTGCCGTCAGCTCCAATGTCAAATGACGCCAGGCTGGGAATGGCATCAGTTGACTTGGCTGCAGCATTCGATTGCCAGCCTCCATCGCCAATGGACACCATAATACTTGACACCGGACGCAGAAATTCAACCATGGCCTGGAGTCGCTGCATCGTCTCTGCTACAACAGGCACGGGAGCACCGTCAGATGGCAATATTTGCAAAGCACTCACTTTCCTCCTCGTGTCTTCGAGCAGTTCAGACAGAGATAGCTTGGCCGTTTCCCGTACAGGCTTCAAAGCCGCAGCTAATGCACCCTTGAGCTCACCTGTTCGTGTCTCCAGCTTGCTTGACAGTGCAGATAGAATCTCAACTAATTCGTAAGCCAGGAAGCAATCCGTACTAAGATTTGACTTAATGTGAGCGTTGAGCTCTCGTAATGTCCTGGCTAACTCTGCCAAGGCACCTTGACACGCCAACTGAAATATCGTGCCCCAATCCTCTCGCGTAAAGATGCTGCATACATTATCGTATTCAGCTAGGAAGAGGCCTTCCATTGCCTGGGCATAAGTACCCACACCGTTGGTACCTGCACGATAGATGGCTTCCGGGTTCTTCTTCTTAGCCGTGTTGACGCTGGCCGCGGCCAGATTCGCCAATGAAGCGCTTAGGTAAGGACCGCGAATCTCAGCATAAATACGGGAGACTGGAGATTCCTGTCCTCTCTGGTGTTGATTACTGGCAATGTACGAATACACCAACCCCAAACGTGTAATCTTATCCTGGGAAACAGGAGGAAATGGCTTGTCTTTGGTGATGTAATGCAGAGGCTCGATCGAACGAGGTGTCTCGCCCCGAAGGAGCTGGTCGAAGTGATTTTCGAGTTGGGTATGCCCTGTTTTGATGAGGCGACCTAAGTCAGCCATAGTCTGCTGATTTGCACGCAGATTGGATGTCTGCATATCTGCCAGAGACTTGTTTAGGCGCTTGATAGACGCCAGGTAGTTGGGCAGGCCAGCCTGTTCAGGTCCAGCGCGGATGATTTGCTCTTCATCGTTCTTACTATCTGCAGGCTGGCGCATTCGTTCAATAGCAGCGAGGACGGCATCAACGTCTATTTGAGGTTAGTTGAAGCACACCCTGCAATTCAGGTGTACGCACTATTTCCAAGAGTCTGCAAGCGTCGCGTCTCTCCATTTAATGGTCCAGAGACATCTCGTACGCTCTTTCCAGACGCATCCAGTCGGCCAATACATGCTTGGATCTTCTTAGTCAGCTGTGTTGTCTTTTCCAGACGTGAGTTGAGCACGTCGACCTCTGCTCTGGCCTCCTCGTCGAGGGTGTGGTGGCCGCTACTGCTGATCCCTACAGCCATAGTGCCGATGCGGGTGACGTGTAAACGATCCGCAAACAAGAAGCTTGGTAATGCGCCTGCTTCCTAGTTGTAATATTCGGAGTAGTTACAACAAGAAGATGAAGCACTCATTCACATGACGGCCATCGGAATGATGCGCTCCTATCCTAAGCCACCCCCAGCTCAGCTGCACACCAGCCACACGTAGCTCCCACTCACGCCCCACTTAGGCTCCAACCACTTTACACGAAAAAGGCACGCCATCTGGCCTGAACGCGTTGGCCAACGCGCGACCAAATTGGTTGCCCCCTGACAACGTCTTCCCCACCATCCCTCTTTTTGTAGTATCAGCAAGCCAAACACACACACTCCGTAAACGTCAACTTGGCTGAAGAGAGCGAAAAATGGATTCATTCATGCTTGAGGATGAAGGCGTGCGGGATCGAATTCGCCAAGCCGAAGAATTTCTCGACCCTAGTAAGACATTCCGGGTTTCCATCATCCTCAGACTGCTAACTTAACTTGCGAACTTAGATGATGTTCAAGTGCGAAGTTATAGATCAGACATCATTTTGATGCTTCAGAAGAATCAGCGTCGTCTAACAGTCAACCTTGACCATGTGCGAAACCACAACTCAGAACTCGCGCAAGGAGTGCTGCAGCATCCCTTCGACTACACCTTGGCTTTCGATCAGGCCCTCAAAAACATCGTTATGACGATCCCACAGGCGCGCCCCGATCAAACTGCTCGAGACACAGTATACTATTGCGCATGGGCTGGTAGTTTTGGTCTTAATAACTGCAATCCTCGAACTCTGTCCTCAAACCATCTCAATTACATGGTTTCCCTCGAAGGCATTGTCACTCGTTGCTCACTCATCCGCCCCAAGGTTGTAAAGAGCGTGCACTACAACGAGAAAAAGGACATGTTTCATTTTCGCGAATACCAGGATCAAACAATGACCAACGGTGTCACCACGTCGAGCGTTTACCCCCGTGAAGATGGAGAAGGAAACCCATTGACGACTGAATATGGCTTCTGTACGTACAGAGATCATCAAAGCATATCAATTCAAGAGATGCCTGAGCGCGCGCCGGCGGGCCAGCTTCCACGAAGCGTCGATGTCATTCTTGACGATGACTTGGTTGATCGCGCAAAGCCAGGTGATCGAGTACAGCTCGTTGGCATCTATCGCACGTTGGGTAATCGCAATGCCAATCATGACAGTGCCTTATTCAAAACAGTCATTATCGCCAACAACGTCGTTCTTCTATCCTCAAAATCGGGCGGTGGCGTGGCAACGGCAACGATCACTGATACGGACATCCGCAACATCAACAAAGTTTCTAAAAAGAAGAATCTACTAGACTTGCTGTCACAATCTTTAGCCCCTAGTATATACGGGCATGAATACGTAAAGAAGGCTATCTTGCTGATGCTTCTCGGTGGTATGGAGAAGAATCTGGAGAATGGGACCCATTTGCGTGGTGACATTAACATTCTTATGGTCGGTGACCCCTCAACAGCCAAGTCACAGCTTCTACGATTTGTGCTCAACACTGCCCCCTTGGCTATCGCAACAACCGGTCGTGGTTCGTCAGGAGTCGGTCTAACAGCGGCAGTCACCTCTGACAAAGAAACGGGAGAGAGGCGACTCGAAGCTGGTGCCATGGTCATGGCTGACCGTGGTGTCGTCTGCATTGACGAATTCGATAAGATGTCAGATATTGATCGAGTTGCCATTCACGAAGTCATGGAGCAACAGACTGTCACCATTGCCAAGGCGGGAATACACACCTCATTGAATGCTCGATGTAGTGTCGTTGCAGCTGCAAACCCCGTTTTCGGCCAATACGATCCCCACAAAGATCCTCACAAAAACATCGCTCTACCTGACTCGCTTCTCTCGCGTTTCGATTTACTTTTCGTCGTTACCGATGACATTGAAGACACTAGGGATCGTCATATTTCAGAACATGTTCTTCGCATGCACCGATACCGTCAACCAGGTACCGAGGAAGGGGCGGTTGTCCGCGAGCAAGGCAATCAAACGCTTGGTGTTTCTGCCAACAGCCAAACCGAAACGCAAGGACCTACTGAGGTGTACCAAAAGTACGACGCGATGCTGCATTCAGGTGTCACCGTCACTACAGGCCGGGGCGCGAACAAGAAGCCCGAGATTCTAAGCATTCCTTTTATGAAAAAGTACATACAATATGCCAAGACGAGAATCAAGCCTCTCTTGACTCAAGAGGCATCTGATCGTATTGTCGAGATTTATGTGGGCTTACGTAACGATGAGATGGAGGGTAACCAGCGAAGAACGAGTCCTTTGACTGTGCGTACGCTGGAAACTATCATTCGTCTGGCTACGGCGCATGCCAAGTCACGATTGTCCAGCCGGGTCGAGGAACGCGATGCAGTTGCCGCTGAAAGTATTCTGAGATTTGCTCTCTTCAAGGAGGTTGTCGAGGATTCGCGTAGAAAACGCAGAAAGACACGACCTGTAGATTTTGCGTCGTCAAGCGAGGAAAGCTCAGGTGACGAGGATGATGACGAGGGTGACGGGGGCGACGCTGCCACGCAGGCAACCACGCGCTCGACTCGTGCGAGTGCCCGTGGCTCAAGGGCGACGAACAAGCAAACCAATGGAACACAGGCGAACAGAGATGCTGGGGAAAGTCAGGAGACAACTGGGGCTGCTTCAACCCCTCGCCGATCTGGAAGACTGGAGCAGTCCTCACAGGCTTCTTTTGCATCTTCGATACCTGAGTCTCAGCTGCCTTCTCAATCACAAGAGGACGACGATCTTGTTGATGGCGCTGCTGGGTTGGAAATAAATGATGAGCCAATCAGTTCCGAACGTTTGTCTACTTTCAGAACAGCGTTGGGTCAGCTCCTCAACACTGATCTTTTTGAGGACGACTCTGCTCATTTAGATGCTGTACTTGATGCTGTCAATCGTAAGGTTGGCAATCGTGAAGGTGGTGCTTTTGGAAAAGCTGAAGCAACAAAGGCTCTCAAGAAGATGGAAGAAGCTAACCAGATCATGTAAGTTTGATTACTCCCCATTGAGACATCAGTCACACTAACGATTGAGTAGGTTTGCGGATGATGAACTGGTCTACAAAATTTAAAGGGACGGTTGATTCATCTCTGGCATTCAGAAGGCGTCGGATGGGGAGGGTTTTTTCTTTTTTCCACTGGAAAGGGTCACGAGAGTAACGACAATATATACCTCAACGATGTATGAGAGGTGTGCGCTCGTGATATCAGCATGTACAAAGACGTACATACTAGATAGATGATGTGGGTGTTAGCTCCTGGTGGATGAACATGTTGCGCAAACCAGCAAGTAGTCCGGAGTGCCATCTCTAACAAAACAAAAATAAGGAAAATCTAAATATTCTAAATTCGTGTTCGAAATTCAGCTAAGCGGTCTTCCACACGCTGTCCATTCCATGTCTCTCGGCCCTCCTCATCTTGTCCAAGAACCGGTAAACCAACCTGTTCTATTGCAAAACTAGCAGCGATCGCTCCGAAAGCCGCAGCATGCTCGAGGCTTTCTCCTCGTGCAAGGCCTACGCCAAGACCACCCAGGAATGTGTTACCGCCACCAGTGGGATCAACGACTGCTGCAGAATCCTGATGATAAGCAGGTATCCAACGCTCGATACCGGGGTCTACCTCGATTTCCTCTCGCGCGACGAGTCCATCGGAATCCTGAAGTAGGCCTGCAAAAAGGGCTTCCATATCTGTGTCCGGCTGTAAGCCACCTCTGGGCAGGTCCTTCTTGCGACGCTTGAATGAAGAGGTCGTGCCGTTCTGACGCTTTCTACCGCCATTCTTCGCGATATAGCTGCCCTTCTCTCCAGCACGTATGACAAGGGAAAAGGACTGAAGCGGCATGCTAGCCAGTAGCTGCTCGCATGATCGTTCAACTGCTTTCGTAGAAATTTCACCAGTCTCTGGGTCGAGACCATCATCACCCATAAAACCCGCCAACTCGGCGTGGTTCGGGCTGCAAATATCGACAAGGGGCAAGACATTTGTGCAATTCAATAATTCATCGGGAGTACATAGGTCAGGAACCGGCTCCCAGATGAAAATGGGCTTTGTGTATGATTCCGGAGGTACATGCTTCTTGCGAAGTGACTTAATCTCCAGGACAAGCTCGGTACATCGTGATGGAGAGCAGATAAGATGGAAAGATTTGGACTGCAACAGCGTTGGCGTGAGGTCTTGAGCGGTCAGACGTCTCTTGGGCGTCATATATTTGAAAGCACGCTTCTCCGCGGCGCCTTTGTAGCCGTTCCAACCACGAGTGGTGAGTCTCTCGGCATCATAACGATACACGGCAGTAGTTTGCCAGCTGTCGATGAGCTTGGTCAAGTCAGGCGGGAAGTCTGAGCCCTGATCAATGATCCAGCCGACTGATGACGAGAGTGGCTCCGGTGAGAAGAGGCGTGCGCCCAGGGCGGAGTAGGTGCCAGCTCCACCGAGTATGTTCTTTGCTGGAGGAGTTGGTGGAATGAAGTCAATATCGTCTTTTGTTTGTCATGTTAGCCTTTGCTAGCATCCAGATTATGATGTCTAGTTGTTGTCTAAGTAGATGAAAGAGTAGTCGAGTGAGAAGGCTAACCCACCTATGATGAACATGCCCAGGGTGACAAAGTCAATCCTGACATCTTTCTTCTCCTCGCTGCTATCCGATACGTCTTGCCATTCGCCGTTTTGGACTATCGGTGCTGCTTCTTGTTGTCCTTCCCGATTGTTACCACTTTCTTGCTCAATGTTTACTCCTGAACTCGGATCCTCATCTCGGCGAGGAGCCTCGTCTTCGAGCTGTTCATTTGCCATGATTACCAAAGCTTACAGCGCTTCAAAGAGCCACTCAGTTAAGCTCGATACCTAGATAAGTTCGAGATTCTTAGCGAGTCCCCCCGAGATCAGGCAAGTCGTCGTCGGGTATGCTGAAAGGTTCTGTTGTAGGGGAACTGCAAAATGATGCCAAGCTGATTGGCGACGAGTATAAAGGATAAAACAGAAGCCGAGTTGACAAGTTCAACATGAGGAATAATGGCGGTCTTATAAATCAGCCCTTGGGCTTGGCCGGGAAACAAATATCATGCCCGAATGATAATGAGTGTTTTGAGATTGGGAATCGATGGGCCAAGAAGTTCGCACAGGGGCCAGGGTCGGATGTTTAGCACTGGGGCCAGGCAGAGTAGCCGCTCGTAATCTGTACAGATCAAAGACGTACTCTTTGTTATAAGTTAGCTGCCGAAAGGTGGTTCTGGTCTAGTACCTTGGACATGCGAACAGCCGGTCGTGGCGTCTAATCTCGTTATTTCACAGTTCAAGCACCAGTAAATTTACTTTAACTTTGCGAAGCTGCATCATCGTGAGCGAGCGAGCGTGATTCTATCCCAAGCTGTTAGACTCATTTTCTCAGCAACGTTACTCCGTGGAGTTAGCGACACGATCAAGCCAAGCGATAAATCTGCTAATCTAATGCACGAAATGCTCCTCAACTTGGGACTAATAAGTTAAGCGGGCCAGCTGGTGGTGGTGGTGCCCAAGCTCAGGAAGCTCTTCAGCGTGCCAGGAGCAAGCGACAGGTGGGTAGTGGGGTGGGGGGCTGCTCGTTAAGCTAGAACAAGACTAGGACTGCCAAATGGCGAGCCTCGCCGAGACCTGTTCCTATTCCTGGCACTTGCTTGTGGCGTGCAACGAAGCCAACTCCTTACACTTCAGCCTACACGCGCATTATTTACGCACATCGTCGCTATAATAGCGCTCGCTTCAAGCGCTTCATCCCGCGCTACCCTCTCTGGTCGTGAGCTATTCGCTTCCCACCCGAAGCTTTCGCATCTTACAGCAAGGTAGGGTGCCTAGAGCCGTCGCTACGTCAGCTCCTGAGTCAACCATTTCCCTACCCCTGGGGCCAAGCACCGCCTCGTCATTAAGAACGCGACCTCGCTCAACTCGATTCTTCCTCTTAGTACCCTCAAGCATATATTGTTTGCGGAAACATCTGTCGCAATGGCTGCTGCAAACCATATGCACAATTTGACGACCCTGATAAAGCGGTACGTACGCAAGTTCGCAGCGTCAGCTGCTTCATACTCCTACAGCTCAACGCGCTCATGAAAAGTTCAGGCTTGAGGCTGCGACTTCTCGGCTGGAGGATATTGCCACCTCTACAGAGCTCCCGAACGATGTTCCTGCTTTAAATCAGCCAGTCCCATCCTCTCAAGATGGCCCCGATGTCACGACGCCTACGGCTGCCCCGAAGCCTGCTGCCGAGCCGTTGCCCGAATCGATAGAGGAATTCGACGCCTACCTCAGCACTTCTGTCGATAAGTTCGTCAAGCTTAGCAACCAGCTCGGTGGTATTATTGCTCAACAGGTTCGCAACTCTCCTTGATTGATTTGACGCGAGAAGACAGTGAAGCGCGAGGACAACATTTGGTCTAACATGCTCTACAGGCTGGCTTAGTCCGCGATGGTTTTCAAGAACAGCGAAAGTTTCTCCTAATCTCGACAAAGGCCAAGAAGCCCGATGTTTCTGGCCCCGATATGGCAGTATTCCAACAACTCCTGAAGCCCATCAACGAGGCTCTCATGGCAGTCACCGAACTAAAGGATTCGAACCGTCCCGACCCGTTTTACACTCAGCTTAGCACTGTTGCCGACGGTATCATGGTTCTGGCATGGGTGACGGTGGACAGCCGACCTTTCAAGCACGTGGAGGAGTGCCTTGGCTCTGCCCAATTTTTTGGCAACCGAGTGCTGAAAGAGCAAAAAGAAAAGTACGTTTAGTGATCGTTCGACAACGCCTCACACACACTAAATCAGAGCTACAGGGATCCTAAACAGGTAGAATGGGTGCAGGCCTTTTACCGACTCTTCCGCGACCTCGCCGATTATGTCAAGCAGTACTTCCCCAATGGTATTCCCTGGAATCCCAAGGGCCCGGCTGTCCAGGACGTTATCAAAGAGCTCGAAGCCAGCTCAAGCGCGTCCTCTGGGCCAGCGCCCGCGCCTACACCTGCACCAGCTCCTGCTCCCGTTGCAGGCGGGGCACCGCCGCCCCCTCCTCCCCCTCCCGGTCCTCCCCCGGTTCTGGAGATTAAGTCGACTACAGCCCCTGCTCCCGCTTCCAGTTCCGGAGGCTTTGGGGCCGTCTTTTCAGAGCTGAACAAGGGCGAGTCTGTGACCAAGGGTTTGCGAAAGGTTGAAAAGTCCGAGATGACTCATAAGAATCCTTCCCTTCGCGCTGGAGCAACTGTTACGGATCGCGACGCTTCGATCCGAGGCAAGAGTCCTGCCCCTGTCAGGAAGCCTAAACCTGAGAGCATGCGCATTAAGAAGCCTGCGAAGAAGGAACTTGAAGGCAACAAGTGGATAGTGGTAAGATTTACTTGGCTTCGGATAACGAGTGTCCCTGCTAACACTAGTTCTAGGAAAACTACGAAAAAGAGCCTGAGCCTGTAGAGATTGAGGCTTCCTTGACGCATTCAATCCTCATCAGTCGATGCAACAATACCACCATCATCATCAAAGGCAAGGCTAATCAGGTGACGGTTGAGAACTCGAATCGATTGTCCATCATTGTCGACACACTAGTTTCGACTGTTGACGTTGTCAAGGCGCAGAACTTCGCTCTCCAAGTTCTTGGCACCATCCCCACTGTCATGCTAGACCAAGTTGACGGTGCCTCTATCTATTTCAGCAAGGAGAGCTCTGCTACCAAGG
Organism: Coccinonectria pachysandricola; assembly: GCA_003693555.1. Classification (NCBI taxonomy): domain Eukaryota; kingdom Fungi; phylum Ascomycota; class Sordariomycetes; order Hypocreales; family Nectriaceae; genus Coccinonectria; species Coccinonectria pachysandricola. The sequence goes on from QUZF01000024.1 coordinate 21,096, forward strand.
TTTTCACGAGCAAGTCATCTGGCATCAACCTCAATGTCATTTCTGGGCCAGACGGTGATTACAAGGAGGTGCCGCTGCCCTCACAGATCTGCTCATACTTTGATGAAAGCAAGGGTGATCTGGTGAATGAGATTGTAGCACACGCTGGTTAAGTGTTTTCATCTAGGATGCACGTTGAATAGTGTCAAGAATAGAAAGGCTAGATAAGAGTACATGTCTGCAGGCTTCAATCCGTGTGTTCTCACCCTGAATATGGTACGTGACCGTGGGGAAGTGGTGGTTCGCGAGATACATATCAGATTCAAGTCTCACCTCGTAGATTTAAACTAATTCTAGCATACATGACTGTACAAGTAACTCTTGGGCATCCTTGCTCTCAACTGTACGACATCAACATCAATCAACGTCGTTGGCCGACCTTTTGAGAGAAGAGATCCGCGGCGCTTTCTAACCCGCATCTGGTGTACCATTCTTCTATGTGCGTATGTTTAAATCAAATCCCCCTTTATCGATTTCTAACTTCAGACCCACGACATGGTCCAATAATCTACAGCTTCGCCTTGGGGCCCTCGAGGGTAGGCGTAAGTAGTTCTCGCATGTCGTTGGCAGCCTCATTTAGGTAATAGCTCATCTTGTCGCTTCCCAGGTTCTTTGAAACAATATTGAAGTTGAGACTGTTGGATGCTTATTTAGCGACTTATCCAATCAAGGGAAGAAGAGATTCAAAGTTTATGATTACTTACCTGTTCTCGTTGATCATGTAGGCAATGCCAAAACCACCATCGATAACCTGGCTCCAGCCGTAGCCGTTAAAGAACTCCGAACTGAGCTGGGACGAGGAGATGTACCACGAGCTGGAGTACCCGTACGCAAAATCTTTATAGATGGCAGGCACGTCCTCGCCGGGCTCTATGAGCTTCTTGAGACCAAACAAGTGTCGATCCACGCCCTTACCATCTGAAGCCGCCGTGATGTATTCGACGTGGGCATTGATGGCTTTTCGGAAAAGGTCGATGCGGGTTTGATCCTCGATAGAAGAGTCTGCCATGGCTTTGCACCACGCAACGGATTCGTCTGAAACAGTTCGACACGTCTCGGTACGACCGAGTTGAAAGCGGCGAGTAGCAGCCGACTCGTACGTAGGACGGTTCTTGCCGTACATCTTGAAGTAGGCCAGCTGAATAATCATCTGGACATAGGCATCGGGTGAGCACTTGAACTGCTTGATGAGGCCCTTGCCATAGCCCTGGAAAGCTTGGACAACTAGTTGGTGTTGTCCAATGATTTCGTGGAAGTCCTTGGTAGCCCGGTCAATCTCGGCCTGAACCTCGGGAGTAACTTCAAACTGGATGAGTTGGGGATCCGCGAGATCGGAGCGGATGCTGGGGTCGGAGAAGTCGAGCTTATTACCGAAGATTAGGTCATTTACATAGTCATTTAAGCGATGCGTAGGAGTGCCATCCATCATGGAGTGCTCGCCCATGAATCCTGAAGTGCCATTGTCATTAATGATGAACTGGAGAGGTTTGTCGTACCATCTGTTGGCGCCGTCTCCGTGCCAGTATTGGTGAGCACGCTCCTCAAGGGTGACCGGAGAGGCGTCATCAAGGCAGACAACAAAAGAAGCGGATTCGATAGCCTCGAGCGCGGCCTTGTTCCTGGAGCTAGCTTGCAGCAAGACTCGACGCGCATTGGCCCAGACATCGCGATTCTCAGATGTCAACGAACCAACCGCAGGAACGCGCTCGGCCTTTTCGTATACGCGCTTGAATTGCTGCTCGAGCTCCGAGGTGTTGAGTTGCTTGCCTCCAACCTCGTGGGGGATCTTGTAAAACTGGTTCTTGCGGATGGCAATAATGTGCTTATGGTCTTCCGGTGAGAACTTGACAGGGTAATCAGCAGGCGTGGCAGCAACTCGCGACGCGTTGAACATCCACTTGTAGCTATCCATGCAGAGGGGGAGCTTCTTCATGTACTCGGGCTCGAGTGTTCCGGCATCAACCTGCTTCTTAAACTCCAGAGCCGAAGTAGTGATTGCCGCAGCTCGCTTGGCGGGGTCACGTCGGCGGCGGTCATCGCGGTGAGAGTAGAAGTAGCTGACGAAGGGCACAACGGGGTCGCGGTAGGTCAGGTAAGCAGCGTCGTTCCACCACTCGTAAATCCAGTTCTTGGTTCCAGGATCCTCGCGACGAGCAAGGAGCTTTTCCTGCAACTTTGATCCGGCGCCACCAGGGCGAATGAAGTCTTGCACAGCCTTCTTGCTCGCTTCGTACTCGGCAGGCGAGAGTAGAGGGTGAATAGACTTCAAATATCGCTTGGCGGTTTCTTCGAGGGTTGGTACAGGAAGCTTAGGCAGAGATTCCTGGAACCTCAACATGGGGCCTTTTGACTTGTCCTCGACATAGCCTGATGTGAACGTGTTAGTTCAAGTTGTGGGTGACAAGATCATTCGAAACAGGTGCAACCTTGAAACCAAAAAAGAAACACTATAAGCTGGGTAATTTTGAGACGTACCTTTCGCCGCGATGGTGCTGTTGGCCCGCTTGGTAGACGACATGTTGAACGATCGCGCCTGTAGAAGAGGGTCAGATGTGCTGCTGATTCAGAAACGATCGAAGTTGCCAGTGTACTAGGCTCTGAAAGATGCAACAACTGAAGGACGAGCTTCTACTGTCAGGCGAACAACTCGAGATCATCAACTTGCAAGCCCGGTCATCTACCGTCCCAAGGGTGGGTTTGCCGAGGTCGCGAGCCGCCATGGGACTTGGCCAGGCAAGTCATGCTCCACCACTACTAGGACGGAAGGGTGGGGGAAGGGTTGGGGTACCAGTCAGTAGGTGCAGCTGCAGCGCAGTGCAGTGCAGCACAGCGCAGCGCAGTAGAGCGAGAATGCATGCGCTCTTATTCTGCCAAAGGAATCGAAGGAGCATGCTGTGTAATGACAGAGCCTAGAATAAGAAAGAATGGGTATACTCACAGCGCAAGTCGTGTTTAGGTGACGAATGCTGTTCCTTAAGGCGGGCGTTCGAACGGAAGTCAACATGGCCGGCGGTGCAATTGCTGGACGTTCGGTCGAGGAGAGGTTCTGGTCCAGTCTAGTAAGGTCAGGGACGAGAGGACGGACGGTCAGTCTTCGGTCAATGGCGAGGGCGGAGTGTGGCTCGTCTTTATCCGTGCTTGTCCTCGGCAGTCAATGTGGAGATGGGAACGGACTCTGGTCAGGCGGAGCAGGGGCACGGAGCTGCTTCGGAAGTGGGACGTAGAACTTCCTGCAAGGTGGTGAAGAGGAAAAGATTTTGCGGGTGAGGTTTAGTCTAGGGGCTGTAGCATAGTAAGGCATTTACTACGTGTGCCGGAAGGAGATACGGAGACAAGGAAGGCTGGCAAGAATGTACAAAAACAGTACCAAGAACACTCGAATCCGCGCAAACGTCAACTCCTGAGACAAATCTCTCTTCTTTCTGCTTGCTACGATCACCTACAAATCGTACAGTACCTAATTAGTAGCATATTTGGTCAACGTAGGTGAGCTAATCCTAAGTTAACGCTCATGAAAAGAAGTCGTTTAATCCTAGATACAATAAATAGCATGTGGCATTCGACCGAGCAACGTCACCGTGGGTCCGCGGGAGTGCCGTGGGCCGAGGTCCAACATTGCATTCACTTCCCCCACTGAAGCTCCCCGCTAGCGATCCCCATGGGCGATAACCTGGGGCCGAGTAGGTGGAGGAGGAGATGGGATGGTGGGGATAGCAGCCCAGAGCCACTGTACGAAAAACTATCTAAAAACGGGCCATGGGAAGATCGAGTTGTGATTTTCATCCACAAGCTGCAAGTCTTTGTTGAAAGTGTACTTTCTAGTCGATGTATCTAGGGCTTGATTTATTTGCGAGACTGGCCTCTGAGAAGAACAAGTTGGCTGGCCATCACAAGTGCTTTCGCCTTTCGACCCCTTCGACAGCATCACGAACGTGAAGAGGATGTCGGCATGAGGCACATGTACAGCCCTTCAGAACAGAACTCATGATGGCAATCTCAGGGGTGGGTGAAATCAACAAACCGAACGAGTCAGTCGACATGTGCCGGGACAGTACTTGCATGTACGTAGTAGGTTCTGTACTGTACAGTCTGTACTGGAGTAGACTGGAGTAGATCGCTGCAGACTGCAGGTCCCATGGGCCTGGAAATAAGGCCGTCGTGGCAGTGCATGCGCTTTGGGCCAAAACAGGTAAGACTGATATGATAACGTTATGTTGCTGATTTTCACATGCTTCCGGTAAGTCAGGAACCACACAACCATGTCAAAGCATAGCGTTGCTGACCAGACATTATCGTAAAGAAATTGAGACTACAAGCACCGATCCATAGTTATACAATAGTTGACCAAACTTGTCGACACGCATGCCTGCTGCTGCGTTAGCAACGGCAGTGGCTTTAATCCATTACCACCAGATCCTTGAAAGCTCGCCATCTCAGAAGGCCATTCGAGGCCGACATGAATCGCATCTTCCTTCTCCCTTGTCTGCTTTGCGCCGTCGATGATTGCCTTCCATGTCCTGTGGCAGGCGCTTTGTTCAAATGAACCTAACACAACCCACCCGCTCAAATCCGGACGCCGACATCTGACTTTAATCCCAATCTGTGCCCTTCCTTTCTGATACGTTGTCCCTTCTTGTGAAATGATTTTCTGTCTTTGTCTCTTACAACGATTATCTTACGCTTCAAAGCTCTTGATTTGTCCGTCGGCACTCAGAGGAAGCACATCATTCGCTCCAACCGCAGGCTGGAAGCTCAACCGATCGCCGTCGGTTACGATGTCCTGTGCCATACGAGCGCCCTGCTCACCACCTACAGCAGCAGCGTTCTTGAGCCCATCTTGTACCTCCCGAACGCGACGGCGGAAGGTCAAGCGGTCCAGGAACAATTGCTGTCGAGCACGTTCTAGCTCCCGTCGTTCCGCCCGTAGCACAGCCTCCATCTCGTCAAAGTACTTGAGTTTCATCTCCAGCTTCTGCAACGTAACATTGGCCGCCGCAGAGACCAGTCGTGTCATCTCTCGCTCTTCGTGCGATGCAAATCCAGCTGCCCGAGCACCCATGGATGCCAAGGGGATGGAAGCTAAAGCAGATGCCTTGGTCGTCGTGGTCGTCGTGGTTGTCGTAGTCGTAGTCGTTTCTTGCTGGAGATCAACTTCCATTGAGTCACTCTTCGGCTTGCTCTCGCCATTGGCTTGAACCTCGTCGCCTGATTTCTCGCCATCGAGCTGCTTTCGGAGTTTCCGCTTGAGCTCATCGGCCGATTTGCTCGCCGCCGCTGCCGTGCTGGCCGGGTCTGCAAGACTGGCAAGGAAGCCGACGACTGACATGACAGGGTTATCCACTTGGCTGAAGGGTAGTTGTCCTTGTTGCGGGCCAAGCATCGACAGTCCCGTCGGCGCACTGACTGTTGCCTCAGAGTCAAGGTACTTCTCCTCGATGTCAAGCTGCAGGAATTGCAACACGCACTCCTCGCGCGTTCTAGTGCCGACATGTTCCGCAATCTCACCCCAGTCGTCGTCGAATCGCTCAAGTCCTTCCAGGAGGCGTAGGGTCTCGGCATCTGTCCAGGGCGCATCTCGGTCTAGAATGGAGGTGTATGTAGGGTTCTCCATCTTCACGTACATGTTGCTCGTGTGGTTAGCAGGTAGACGACCCTCGGTAAAGCAGTTGGGGCATAGGTCGTCCTTGGCCTTGGGGTTGGCATCGGTATGGTTGCTGTGATAGTAGATCCGCGTGCAATCGTTTCCGCACTGATGGCAGTGAACCTTAACGATGGGCGTCTTAGTGGCATCGTCCGCATTTGACGCGCCATTGGCAGCAGGCGTCTCGCCATTGGTCTGGCTATCAGTCTTGCGAATGGAGGTGCCCTTGGCATTGGCCTCGTAGATGTTTCGTCCAATCTCGAGGTTCTGCTCGCTCTTGGCAACGGCCGTCGCATTGGCCTTGCTGTCGGTATCTGAACTCTTCTTTCCTTCCAACACCACGGGGTCGGCAGCTGGTTGCCACGGCTGTAACCCTCGAGGAGTGTCGCATATAATCTTGAAATGACCCGTGAACGGCGGTCCAACATGGGACGGTCGCTGATCGGCATCGACCTGCAACAAGGTTAGTCATTACGGAAGAGAGATGCGCAACAAGTCTCACCTGGTAGTTGATCAATCCCCACTGTTCAAGGAAGGCGTGAACTCGCATGATAGCGCATACATCTCCAGCCAAATTCCTGCGACACGCAGTCACAGTGAGATACTCGACAGGGTGTAATCGATACGTATTGATCATGAAATCGCGGTAGTCCTTGTAGACGGCAGGTGTCTTGCTTCGGTTGCGGTTGTTGAAGAATTCGGCCATGGCTTTACGTTCGATATCGTGAATGCTATTCATATCAAACCAGGTGCTGTAGCTCGGCAATACTATCGCGTGGGTTTGGTTGATAAGATGGTCGCGAGCAGCTGATTCAGTTGCCTCCTTTGAGACGGCATTCTGTCCATTCGCGGCGGGGTCAGATGGCGCAGCGCCGTCCTTTGCCTCAGTGGGCGCGTCGTTCATCTCTTCATCGCCGAGAACTGTACGTTTAGCGCATGCTTCCTTATGTCGTGAAATTATCAGAGGACTCACCAGGAGCAGGTGACGTGCTATCCTGCTTGACATTGCTCTCGGTCGCCAAGCCATCCGACATTTGGATATCCGCTGTCGCGCGTATTAGCATCGTGAGTCAAGGGAACATTACTGAGATCGCAAACCTTCAGCATCGCCAGCGCCTGTTTCAGTCTGCGATGGAGGCTGTGCCTGAATTGGGTTGCTGTCGGGTGACGCGCCATTGCCAGGCGAGTCATATGTTGCGGTGCCCTCCATCACGAAGATGGTCGCGGTGATGGTCAATCGTGGTTGCGAAGTAGGCGAAACAATGATGTTGTTCGTCTGGTAGGGAAAAAAAGGTGTTGCGCGTTTGCTGATGATACTAAAAACCGCGTGAGTCCAGTATGCTCAATGAACGAAGGGTCTTCGGAAGTCTCGCGACCCTAGCGTGATGATCTCAATGGAGTCTGGCGTTGATACGTCGCGTTAGATGAAATTTTGGCGTTACTTTCACGGGGGCTGGCTCGTACTCCTTCATCAAAGCATCCCAATCACGAAACGCTGTTGCGGCTGAGGATAACGGACACGTGATATATGTGACTCACGTGATAAAGCAGATGATCCGTCGTTGAGCCTGGCTAACACAAGTATCATTCACGTGCGCGTCTGGGCAACCCAGCCGATGACGGCGAGCTGCAGTGCACAGCACCCACCCGGTCCGCAACCTCGGGCCGTCTCCAACCGCAGCCGGCTCCGTTCAGTGACAACACTCCGCGCTCAACGCCTTCTCGCGGCGCATTCATTGCTACTCAATCTCACGCCGGCATCACGATGCTTCCTACCATTCGACGAGTTTTGGCGAAGCAGGCCTCTGGCCTCATCGGCAGGGGACCAGCAATGGCCTTCAATGTGCAAGCTCGACAGAGGCTCCTCTCGACCTTGGCCGTCTTGGAGCAGCGGGAAGGAAAGTTGAATCACGGATCTTTGAGCGCCTTCACGGCGGCCCAAAAGCTAGGTGGTACTGTTCATGGCTTTATTGCTGGTAGCAATATCAAAGGCGTCGCTGAGGAAGCTGCCAAGGTTGAGGGTGTCGAGAAGATCATTGCTGTAGACAACGGCGCGTATGAAAAGGTTAGCGCAGATATGCGCAGTCGTGGCGCACTCCGTTCAGATTCGCGAGCTGACTTGAACAGGGTCTCCCCGAGAACTACGCTCCTCTCCTTGTCGAGAACATCAAGAAAGGAGGCTACACCCATATCATTGCCGGACACACCGCATTTGGAAAGAGTCTGCTGCCTCGAGTTGCGGCTCTACTCGACTCACAACAAATCTCCGACATTACGACAATCGAGAACGAGAAGACCTTTGTCCGCCCGATCTACGCCGGCAACGCGATCCAGACAGTCGAATCATGTGATGACATCAAGGTCATTACCATCCGTGGTACCGCCTTCGCTGCCGCGCAGCTGGGATCTGGCACTGCCGCCATCGAGGAGGGCGTTGACCCCAAGGTCGATTCAGCTACGGAGTGGGTATCCGAGGACCTCACTACTTCAGATCGCCCTGACCTAGCGACCGCAAGCAAGGTTGTGTCTGGTGGACGAGGACTCAAGTCCAAGGAGGACTTTGACAAGATCATGCTTCCTCTGGCCGATGCTCTAGGTGCCGCTGTTGGAGCTTCTCGCGCTGCTGTTGACAGTGGCTATGCGGACAACAGTCTCCAGGTGGGCCAGACTGGCAAAGTTGTTGCGCCTCAGCTCTATATGGCAGTTGGTATCTCGGGTGCTATCCAGCACTTGGCTGGTATGAAGGACAGCAAGGTGATCGCAGCCATCAACAAGGACGCCGATGCACCTATTTTCCAAATTGCAGATGTCGGTCTTGTTGGTGATCTATTCGAGAAGGTTCCTGAGCTTACGGAGAAGATTAAGAGCGCGTAGAATCTACAATCACCAATAATAGTCAGAATTGATGTACAGGTGTCTACAATTGCCTGGGAACCTTAATCCACCACAGCAAGCATGTCTGCCGTATTTGTGAACTTTTCCCTCTCCTTGCCTTTTTGGGCACCTCGCTCTTTTTCGGCTCTGTCTATCTTGCGCCAGTCATCCCATGCAACCGCTCTAGCTGCCGTAGCCGAAAGCTCCCTTCTCACGGCCTCCCAGCCATGCGCGTCATGATCGGGACTATCTCCCAAGAACGAGTGGCCCGAGAGCCAGTCAGCTACAATGACGTCTCCCGTGATGAATGCGTTCTGCATGGTCGAAGCTATCACCCCCGTCGGACCTGTCTTCACCCAGCCTGCACAAAAGACGCCGGGGATCTGCTGGTTCTCGACATGGTCGCCGTGTGCGCCAGATACGAGCCGAGTCACTCGGCCCAGGCCATCGTTACTCACGACACCGCGTTGCTCATCAAATTGAATACCTGATTCATTCATTCCTGGTAAGGGCACTGATTTGTAGCCCACGGAGCGGAAGACGATATCGGAGGGTAAGTGGTGTGTCTTGCCTGTTGTCGTGACTCGAGATTGAGGATCGTGGGGTGATATCAACTCCGTGACATCAAATTCCGTGGTCGCTACCTCGGAAGGTGAGTCAGACCGCCCCAGGAAGTGTCGTGGTGACAGGCAGCTATCTAGTGACCAGGCTTTAGTTGCAGTGTCTTTTGATGCCGGCGACCCTTTAACCAGCACCTCCATCAGTCGCCGTGAAGCGCGAGGCAAACTCTTGAGATTCTCCGGAAGAAGTGAACGATCAAAAGGCTTAAACTGCACGTGTGGCAGGTTCATCAGTTCACGGACTTCCTTGATGGTGAAAGCTGCCTTCAACAACTCATCAGCAGCGCCCGTCAGCCTCGAGTTAGTACACATACCTGCATGGGGCCTCTTCTGCCCACAACATGAACCCTCTTAACGCGACTCTGTGCTAGGGTTGCGAGGGCATGCTCTGTAATGTCTGTCTTCTTCAAAACGTCGATATCCTCAAGCAGCATCCTAGCTACGTCGAGAGCGACATTGCCTTGGCCAATAACAACCGCGTCTTCGCCTCGACTTAAGTCAGGATCAAGACTTGCACAATCTGGAAGCCCGTTATACCATCCTACAAACTGTCTTGCTGAGTAAATGCCGCCGAGGGTTCCCTCACCAGGCACTCCCAATTTCTTGTCCTCTGAAGCACCATAGGCAAAAACCACGGCATCATAGTGACGCATCAAACTTTGTAGCTCAACAACACAATGCTGCGATGAATGACCAGGCCGTCCAACTGACACGTTTCCAACAAAGGTAAACCTATCCGACGACGCGATCTCATCAAACTTCTCCTCGCAGTTCTGATATCGAGATCAGTGGTAATTTCTTAGGTGTAGGTTAAGTTGAAGGGTGGCCAGGCTACCAACCTTAACTTCAGGGTGGTCAGGAGCAACGCCATGACGAACAAGCCCAAACGGAACGGGAAGACTCTCGTACATGTCGACGCGTGCACCTGAGAGCTTGCCCATCACCCTGTAAGCCGTATAGAAGCCGGCCGGGCCGGAGCCGATCACGGCCATGCGGAACGGGTCATCTGGTATTCGAGGCGATCGCTTAACAAAAGTCGAATAGAAAGAACGATTGACACGTCGATAGGGCAAAGACAGGGTAGACCACCTAGCCGCTGTCGCCGACTTCATCTTGACAGAATGTAAAGGTGATAAAAGAGAGTCAATGTCTTGATTGGCCGAGGAGCCGCTGCTGCCCAAAATAAACCCATGTTGGTCTTTATCGGACTTGGAAGGTACCGATGACGTCCAGTGGTTGCCGTAGCAATCAGGTGCGCCCTGTGGCATTTGTTTGCTTCACACCACGCCTACGTTAACGACATACTTCAAGACATAGGCACCCGCATTGCTCCAAAATCCAAGCGTCCGGTAGCGCATTTTCAGCTTCGGTCTTTGCATTCCTTCATTTGCCTACCCGGGCACAGTTCATCGACATTACGGTCTGGGCACGGCTCATCATCAGCTCTCCCCCCCTTCTCAGAACTTATACGACATTCCAAAGTCTCATCCGATACTGGGGAGTTGAGCGTGGCGCAAGTCGGCGCAAAACGAGCAAAGATGGGTGTCAACCAGCCTTACATGTACAGCCATGTCGGTCGCGACGACGCCAGATTCCCGGAGACGAAATTCGATCCCAAAGCTGTGACGAGGGCGAGCTGGGAACCGGCAAAACCGAAGCCGAAGCAGGAGGGGCCGTTGGTTTCGTTCAACTTACATCCCGAGTAAGTAGTAGTGTTGAATACCTGACTACTAGTAGCTAGTATATATACAGCTGCCATCTGGATGTTGACCATACACGTAGTGCGCAGATGGTCTTGTCATATCGGTCCACTCAGTACTCGGCGTTGGATCCTCGAAACAAATCATGGATCAAGTGGTTACGATACATCCAGCTTACAAGCCGTGTTCTCCAACTCATCGCCGCGCTCGGCATACTGGTCCTTATGATCTTGATCAACAAAGTCGAGTCTAGTACAGGATGGATCATGAGAATTACTGTAGGTTTCTCTGTTTACTACCGTCACCCTTGATTTTTAACTTACCTCGCAGGCTGGTGTCGTTGCTGTTCACGCTTTCTATGGCATATTTCACCTTTCGCGCGATGCTTCTGGACGAGCTCCCGCATCTTCGGCCGCATACCAGCTATTCTCTATATTTGCTGACATGGCTGCCGCGTCCCTCTACGCATTTGGTGCCTTTTCGGTACATGACAAGGGTCAAACCTGGGGAACTCTGCTTGCCAATCAGGCACTCGCTCCAAGGTTCTGCACTGCCGTTTACTACACGCTTATTGCCTCCGGAGGTATTCATCTGGTCACGCTATCTACTGCATGTTGGCTCAGCTGGATCTTTCGAAAGATCAGCTTGATGCCTCCGGACATGAATCCGCTCGAAGACAACCTTACGGCCCGCCCCAGGCATAAACGAAATAAGTCTTCCGTTGCCACAGCAAGCACCTTGGAGGACGATGGACGCCTTTCACGGAGATTCAGCGTTCCCGAAGAAATCGTCGAGCGACCTCCAGCTGTACCCTTTATGCACACAAGGACCCAATCCGACTCATCATTTGGCGCCGGAAGCTCCAGGACTCTGGTCGCAACACCACAGTACCAGAAAGTACCCACCACCCCAGAGGTCAAGAAGAGCCGAGTTTCTACTTCTACACTCCGACCTTCTCGAAAGGAGTCGTACGTTGAGGTTCCGCTGGACGAGGCAAGCTCATCTCGTCCGTCTAGCAGCTCCCACGGCAACACTAATCCTCGACCGCCCAAGTTCACCGAGACCTGGATGCCCACAGACTCTCTCATTTCTCGCACGAATCACCGAAATCGAGAGTTAGCAGCTGCTCAAGCTAGAGCCGACAGTCAAGGGTCTAGATCCTATGAGGCCATAGCCCAGAGCTATAACTACGACGACCTTTCGGATTCAGAATACGGCGATGAGAATACACGCATTCATGAAGACGAAGATGCCGATCTCTCTCAGGATCTTCACCCTCATCCCCTGCGCTTACACCCAGCCAACACACAGCAGCAGTCTTCGTCGCCTCGAGCCAATCTTTCATACTACGAAGTAGGCAGCTCGTTGTCCGAATTATCCTCCAACGCCCGACGTGTCAGCCAGAGCGCCGACATTACCGATCAGAAACAGGATTTAGCTGTGCCAAAACACACGTCACGCAGCAGAATGAGTTCCATTCAGCCAGAGTCCAACTTCTACGCCAAGCCGTATGGTGAACTCAGGAGCGCGACGCCGCCGGTCATCGTTGGTAGTGACCGCAAGGTTTCATCGGGTAATGACGTTGCAAGCAAGCGCGGTACATCGCAGCTTGGGCGGCGAAATGTCAGTGGAAAGGTTGCAGAAGAGGGTCGCAGTGAAGGCACTAAGAACAGGTCCTCTGTGTATGATGACACTGGGAGGCGCGAGTCGTGGTGGTGAACGGGATTAATGTACCTCTCATACCAATCATGAAACTTTACGAGGGACTATTTATCAGCACGATCTCCTGTTTTGCTTTAAGGGCCCAATGGTTGCTAGATGTTAGGATATAAGGAAAGTCGGCGTGAGGTGCAAATCGGGTTTCTTGTTGGTCTTCAAAATGTACTTCAACAATAGGTCAGGTACGTGTAGTTCAGGAAGGGTAAAGGCAGGCCCCAATTGCTCCTTTTGAGTGAGGTCTAGAGTAGTTAGTTATTCTGTACATATGAATTCCATCTGCCAGGAAATTCCTCTACCATATCGCGCTTCCAACCCTTCTCATCCCAACCCTGTAACGTGCAAAGGTGTCTCATCGTAGGACGACCGTGTGGACAGTTCCAGGGCTTATCCAGTTCCCCCATGTGTCTCACCAACATCTGCATCCTGCTTAGTGCCAGGGGCTTGCCGATCATGACACTGCTGCGGCATGCCCGCATGGCAAACATCTTTCTCGTCTTCGACGGGCGAGGGATGTGCTTGGATTCAGAAGACTCCTCCCCGAGAAGCGAAATAAGCTCCTCCAAGTCGGCAAGAGTAAACGTTGTGTCGCGGCTGAGGGGCAACGCTGTTACTTGGCAACGCGAACCTACGGGCTCGTTGCCGCTCGTGTCAACATGAACCTTGAATCCGTTGGCTTCCAATGCCTCCATGTTTTGCAAGACCACTTCCTCCTCCACGGCAGTCAACTCAAGTCTTTTGGGATGAACAAGGCGTTGAGATTGGACTACGGTGGTCTCCTGCAGCCTTTCAAAGTTGAACTTCTCGTCAGTAGCATGCTGATCAATGATAAACAACTCGTCTCTTCCAGCTGATGCTATTTCAGCACTTGCATCGCTCGATGGCCGCACCGCAATGATGAAGCCAAGGTTAAATTGGCCGGCAATCCGCATCCTGAGAAAGTCTTCCTTGGAGATGGTCAGAGAAAGTTTTTCTTCTGCATCAGGAGCATCCAGTTCTGTCACTTCATCCGTAGCAGATTCTGACTCGTCGCGCGCGTGGATGCAGTTCTCCCACTCAGCCATTCGTGACCAAGTGCTACCCTCGTCAACCTTTAAGTGCTGCACGAGCTGTAAAACAGTATCTTTCTTTCGTTGCCGAGCGCGTGATGGCTGATGCTTAGCCTCAAGAGCAGGTGCTCGAGAGCCCAAAGCCAATGCAGCTTGGACCGGATCTTTCTTTTTGGGCTCCACCATTTCACTGTCGTCGAATTCTCGAACTTGGCTGCTTCGATTCGCGGTCCTTTGCTCAGTGTCGTCTTGTTTTGACATAGGCGGGTCTTCTGAAACGAAAAGGGAAGGGCTGGGCTGTCTCATCCCGCCGGAGTCACGGCGAGACGCAGGTCTTCTGAGATCCTGCCCGTCGGGTGCTGCCGATGTAGTAGACCTACTTTCTCTAGTAGTCATTTCGACGCTATCGTCGTCGCTTGACGAACTATCCATTTCCATGCTCAAACTCTTCGTGTTCGAGCCCAATAGAAAATGAGCTAGGCGTCCCCTAGTAGCAGGTTCAGCTGGAGCATCCATCACAGGCACATCTGAAATAGATGCAGAACTCCTGGAAATAGATATACCACGTTTATGTTGTACACAGTGGATGTCGCTGCTCATAATTTCGTCCCCAATGGTCACTATAGCACTTTGTGTACTAGAGCGATTACTCCTCGCTTGCAGCTGGTTTTTAACCACTATGTCGTTTTGGGGTCGTATTGGACGAACAGCAGGCACTTGGATCTCTTCAGCATGATCTTCATCTGTTGACTTTGACGACACGCTTTCTCTTCGTTCACTCTTGCCAACAGTGGGGTTTAGCTCTTCCAGCCTTTGGTTAAAATCTCGCACTGGGATTGGCTTATCGTTCGAAGGGCTTCTGGTAGGCCTTTGTCTGGTAAGATTGGCTTCATCTCGCGAGCCAGCGACCTCAGTAACTATGGCATCGCTGGCATCAGACATGGAGTCAGAAGAAGAAGATCTTGCTTGTTTGTTAGCTTGGCTATCGCCTCTTTCGACCCATCCACTGATCAGATTCTGGCTTCCATGTCCTTTAGACAAAGATCGTGCCGCGCGAATGACTCTTGCCCTGCCTTGAGGGATCTTGCCGTTGAGAGGCTTGTCATCAATTTCTTCATTATCTGATTCAGATTCCTCTAAGTGGGGGCCAGACGCAGTCGGAGGCATATTCGGGCTAGCTATGGATGCTGTTCTCCTTGGTAGATTGGCCGCTATCGTGCGCTGATTAGGCTTCAACAGTTGTGAAGTGGGCACAGCGTATTCGTGGGAGTCAAACATCTTTATGAGAGATACTCGTAACGTATCGAGCAGCTCGTTCTGGTCATGAAGAAGGATACTTCGCTTGTCAGGACTCACGTTGACGTCGTACATGTGTGTGTCGAGCTGAACATCCGCAAAGATGAAAGGACTTTGCGATGAGTTGTAGGATCGATAAACTTCGTTGAAGACCTTTGCGAACTGTGGGAGACCACACGGCCGCCCGTTAACGAAGAACATTTGCCGGTCTGGAGTCTGTCGACCTTCACCGTGAGCAGGTCTCGACACGTAGCCGACGACATTCACGTCACTTGGAACGGTGGCAGTTCCGGTGGGAGTCTGCAAACCATGGCCCACAGAGGAGGGTTGCATCTCAAAGTGCAGATCCAGTGGTACTAAGGCCGTCATAGTCTTGGCACCGAAGATATTGATGAGGTTTTCGCGAGTTTCAGGATTGCCTTTGGTCGAAAATAGATGAATACGCTTACCCTTAGTAGGCTGTTGAGATACGCTAAACTTCATGTTTGTTTGAATGCAAGCATACTGATTCAACAAGGCAATTACTTTGTGCCATTCCCTCTTGATGTTACGCTCGAGTTCGCGACGACGCACAGGCAAGTTGTGGAAAAGCCTCTCGACAGCAACAGTTGTCCCCTTTGGAGCGGCCACAACGGCTGTGCCGCTCAACTTTCCAGAGGGTTCAAAGCTGAGCCGGGTTCCCTTGGGTACATCCTGAGCCTGGCAGGTAGTGATAGAGAGAATAGACAGCGCGCACAAGGAGGCGAGGGCTTCACCGCGGAATCCAAACGTCTGAAGCGTAGCAATGTCAGAGTATGATGCGAGCTTAGAAGTGTGGTGTTTGAGAGCAACAGAGGCATAGTTCGCTGGGGATATGCCCGCGCCATTGTCTTGAATTTCTATCAAGTCAAGACCTTGATTTTTGAATCGCACATCTAGGATAACAGTATTAGCAAGGCCAATGGGAGAAGATACGCTCAATTTCAAGTAAGAAAGAAGTGTTTGAGTAAAGATATTTCGACCTACCTATGCTGGTAGCTCCGGCATCGATGCTGTTTTCCACAACTTCCTTTACGACGGAACAAAGATCTACAATGACCTGACCAGACTGTATCTGATGGACCTGTAAGGGCTTATGAGTATGTATGATTTGAAACATAACCTGGATCGGCTAACCTACCGTTCGTCCATCAATCTGCCTGATGGTAGCCATGGTGCGGAAGTGAGGTGAGCGCGATGATCACGATTGCAGAATCACTACCAGCCATCATAGGATCCACATGATGAAGAAGTCTCAATGCGAATTGCTGAGAATGCTGAGACTTGTATTAAGTCGAGATAGCTGGTTGATGTATCCGAGCAGGTAATAGAGAACTGTCTGCACTGTCCCGGCACGCGCGCTAGTGGAGGCGTGAATCCTGGACTAGCTTGTGACTTGTGGCTGATCGTGCTCCTTATTGCATGACCACTGGTAGCTTACTTCGTAAGAGAATATTTCTTTATAGGGGCAGGCGGGCAGCTCGCTTAATAAGCTGGGTGCAACTGCTCCGTAGAACAAATTTGTGGACAACTGAATAAGTACTACCGAATGATCCCAGCAAGCAGATCACGATCGGAAATTTCGATAGTCGTACTCGTCTGCTGCACCATTTTCGTGAAACTTCTAGTACTGAGGGGAAATGCATACATGAGAGGGCGGAACAAGAATCCTGCATACTAGGATTTAGGCTTCACAGAGAAAATCCT
The DNA here is from genome assembly GCA_003693555.1 of Coccinonectria pachysandricola. Taxonomy (NCBI): domain Eukaryota; kingdom Fungi; phylum Ascomycota; class Sordariomycetes; order Hypocreales; family Nectriaceae; genus Coccinonectria; species Coccinonectria pachysandricola. Next base: position 37,756 of record QUZF01000024.1, read on the forward strand.
CTGAACCACCAACTGGAAGGAGGGAAGTACAGATCCAGAACTACAACGACCCGCCTTGTGGTGTGGTGAGCTTGTTGGTTTCTCAATCTTGCATGTTGACAGGCTAATCGATCCATCGCTGCAGTCCACGGACACGGGATTGCTTAACCAGCATTGTCGCCAGCTGGTCACTTGCAGAAGCATATGCATAGATGGCGAGAGTTGGTTGGGGGTTGAAGCATATGGATTATATCTTGATCTAAGAAAAGCATCAGCCATGCAGGGTCGGAGCCACGCAATCACGCGCTTTTTCCGCCAAGGTGAGTTATTAGCTAGGATTGACTACTAGGCATGTAGGCCAAGCTACGACTGAGGGTAGTACTTACAGTACGATGTGTGATCAGTGCTCCCACAAGCTCGATATCAGGACGGCTTGTTTGCTCGAACGCGGATGCGTAGCGCAATTTTTGGAGAAAAAGGAAAAGAAAAGAAAAGTCATTTGCTTTCCCCAGACAGAGTCTGAGAGTGGGATCATGACTGCTCAGACAATTACAGTTATCTTCTTGCATCCAGCATCCATGCATCTGACAAGTCTTCTACGGTAGACCCTGCAACCGTTGGGGCAGTACCAGAGGCTTAACGCAGCAGTAAAGTGGGAATTCTGGAGTCGCGAAACAGATCGCTGGTTAGAAAGCGCCAGAGGTCAATCCACTCAAGAGGACAAGATGACAGGGGGTTTTAAGGTGCTCTTCGGAGCGGCAATTTTGTATCTTTGAACACCTTTACAGGTGCTTGGCCAGAAAAGGGAGAGAGCGGAATAGGGGATGCAGCATGGTTGCAACGCTAACTTTATGCCGGCTACAGCGACAAGTCCCAATTTCCGACCCGCACGTTTTTAGTATTGGCAACCAAAGGATTAAAAGAGTTGTCGTCGTCGTCGTCTTCGTCGCCTCTTATCCCCGGCATCGTCAATAAAAGCGACTAGGCCCAGCCCCAGCTCCAGCAATGCCAAGCGACCGACCTCATCCTTTCCGCCTTTCCCATCTTTAGCTCGACGGAAAGCCTTACACTCGTTTTCAATAGACCTAATTCGTTTGCGGTCCTTGCGCGCCTTGCTGTTCGCTTCTTTCTTATGCCCGCTTGAAGTGTCTGAGACAGATCCCAGCCCCGTTCATTCTACGCAGTTAGGCTGGAAACCACAGCTTCGCCAAGCCAGACGTTTCCGTTCGCCATCTTGATCCAGCTCCAGCGCCCGACTGATCGACTTCACCGCCGGTAATATCCTCCAATCGACTTTCTTTGTCTCGACACTTCAACCACCTGCCCATTGCACTTCGTGCTATCACCCTCGCCCACGTCTCTCGGGCGAGTCTTGACGCGCCTTCTCCATGAAGGGGTGCTCGTCCAGATCGGCCGATGACGGTGACGACTCTTCACTCGATTACGACATAACCGAGCCCGACTCAGACCCTCAGACGCGCCGACTCCGTTTAAACTCACGAACATCCTCAACAAGAAGCAGGCGATCAGCTGGCCTTGCTTGGAAGCCCTCCAGTGGCCGCAATGGCGGGTTGCTTCCACCCCATGACGATATCGTACCACCGTCTACTACAATGCCGATATCTGTCGCCGTCTCTCCTTCGTCAAAGATGGTTCTCGCTGGGACACCCCCGCGTTCACCGACACCCAACGGCCTCTTGGGCGGTGCAAAGTCCGTATCTTTGCTGGTCGTGATTGTCTCTGCCTTGAGCATGGCTTTGGTCTTCGGCATCGTCCGATCAGTAATGCTGAGCCAGCTCGACCCAAAGGGCTGTCGCATGTCCTATATGCGCCCCTCATACGTCCACTTTACCGATTTCGATTCCGAACACACTCGTTTTGCGACAAAGTACTCTTTGTATCTGTATCGCGAACAAGGCATTGATCAAGAGGATAAGGTGCGTTGATTGCCTACTTGCAGTGAATGCCCTTTGCCGCCTCTTTCTCACATCTAATCTTCTTTTAGCTACGCGGAATCCCCGTTCTTTTCATCCCCGGCAATGCAGGCAGTTACAAGCAGGTTCGCCCGATTGCGGCCGAAGCGGCCAATTACTTCCATCATCAACTCGAGCACGATCACGAGACTTTGGAAGCGGGTGTCCGAGGTCTCGACTTCTTCACCGTCGATTTTAACGAAGACATAACCGCATTTCACGGCCAGACATTACTCGACCAAGCTGAATATCTCAACGAAGCCGTGCGTTATATCCTTGCGCTGTACTCCGATCCTCAACGCGATTCCCGGGACACTCACCTCCCGGACCCGACCTCTGTCGTTGTCCTTGGTCATTCCATGGGAGGCATTGTCGCAAGGGCAATGCTCACACAGCCAAACTACCAATCTAACTCGATCAACACGATAATTACCATGTCGGCGCCACATGCACGCCCACCGGTTACTTTTGACGGTCAAATAGTTCAAATCTACGACGACATGAATGACTATTGGAGAACTGCCTACGCCCAGAAATGGGCAAATAACAACCCTTTGTGGCACGTTACGCTTATATCAATCGCTGGTGGCGGCTTGGACACGGTCGTACCCTCGGATTATGCTAGCCTCGAGTCCATCGTCCCTGCTACGCATGGATTCACCGTCTTCACAACTGGAATACCCACGGTTTGGACCAGCATGGATCACCAAGCGATTTTATGGTGCGACCAATTCCGGAAAGCTATCACGCAGACCTTGTATGAGATTGTCGACGTCCATCGAGCTTCACAAACTAAACCCCGTGCTGAGCGCATGAGAGTGTTCAAGAGGCGACTTCTTTCTGGCATGGAATCGACAGCAGAGAAACTCCTACCGCTGGAAGGATCAAGCACGCTTGTTACACTCGACAATCGGTCCAAATCCTTTCTTTCATCGGGCGAACGACTCGTTATAAAAAGTCTCGGTGATGGGCCAAAGCCTAAAGCGTATCTGCTTCCCATCCCTCCTCAGGGCTCACCAGAATCCAAGCGTTTTACACTACTCACCGACGCTCAGCTTGATCGACCTGGCGAAAATGGTAAATTAGAAGTACTCTTGTGCAGCGTTCAGCCCTTCCAATCCGGTCACGCCAACCTGCTGTACCCTGTGCATATGGACTTATCCGGCGACGCTGAAGATCCTCTCCGATTAGCCTGTAAAAACGCGGCGGTTGACAACATTCAACTTCCACCTTCCACGACTTCAACCCGTTATCCGTTCGCACTTGATTTGGAACGAGACCCGAAGCCCTTTTCGTACCTTCAATATGAGGTAGACCAGCTCGTGGATCACCAGTTTGTCTGTATCATCGACAAAGCTACTGCGCACACTGCGAACTTTGTTCTCGCTGAATTCAGTGATCAGGCTGCGTATTCGAGAAAGGAAAACTTGAGTCTCTCCACATTGTTGCTCTCCGGCTTGTCTCTCGAGCTTCCCGCTAATAGGCCGATGGTGGTTGAGGTTAACATACCCTCCCTCCAGTCTGCGCTCCTTGCTTACAATTTGGAAATCACAAGCCCCCGTTGTCAAGCGGACCGCAACCTATTCAGGCCGTTGGTTCGGCAGTACCTTGAGAGACCGTTTGAATCCAAGTTCTTCGTCAACGTTGAGCACGCGGCTGTGAGCCTTCACGGTGTTGCACCCTACGTCCCGCCGCCATTGGAGCCAAGGACGGAGAACGGACTCACCTTTCAAATCTGGACTGACCCGTCTTGCAACGCCGTCACGTATTTGCAGATTAAGCCAGATTTCTGGGGCAGCTGGGGTAAATTGTACATGCGGTATCGGACTGTGTTCGCAGCATTTCCCATCCTCACTGTTACCTTGGTTCTTCGTAAGCAGTTCCGTGTTTATGACAGTTCGGGTATATTCATCTCTTTTTCTCAGAGTTTGGATATGTGCCTTCGTCAATCGATCCCACTTTTAGTCCTATCATTGACCTTTTTGTCAATGTCCCTGGGCGGCGTATCACTGTCTAAAGTTGGCACGATACTCCTTGGTCGCACCCCTCTCGCGTCGTCAAGTATCAACTTCCATCAGAACGATGTTCTGACTGGAACAGAGGATCCTTTTTTCTGGTACCTCGTGCCTCTTGTTGGCTTCGCCTGCATTGGCGTATGTGTTGTCGTCCACTGCCTGATCTTGGGCGTAACACAAAGCTTCGGTCTACTCTACAGTCTTGTCAGCTCCGGAGCTCTGTCCGGGACCACGGAGGGCCGGCCGGTCAGGCTGACGGGATTTGTACCATCAACGCCCAAGAGGCGTATGATCACCACGGCAGTTCTGCTGTTTCTGGTGGCAACATTCATCCCTTATCAGTTCGCGTTTCTGGTGGCTTGCTTGGTGCAGCTCTTCACCGTAGTTCGGGCCTTTAGAGTTAAGAAAGCGGTTGCGTCTGCTGCCACCATAAACTATTACAACTACGCCCACTCTATCCTCCTTCTCATGATGTGGGTTCTCCCCATCAACATCCCCATCCTGGCCGTTTGGGTTCGCAACCTAACGGTTCATTGGCTCACGCCATTTTCATCGCACCACAACGTCCTCTCAATCATGCCCTTCATCCTTTTGGTCGAGAATCTGACCACGGGTAAGATGATCCCGCAAATCACGAGTAGACTGCGCCATGTCACTAGTATCTTGCTCTTTGCTACAGCGCTCTATGCTGCCCTTTACGGCGTGTCACACGCGTACCTACTTCACTACCTGATAAACATCATAGCTACCTGGCTGGTTGTTATTCATTCGACAAGCGAAGCTTGGTCCTTCCGCGGCTTTGGGGCTATATTCGAAGGGAGCACGCAAGAAGAGCGGAAAGGTCACAAAGCTCCCTGACGACGGGTTTTTCAGATATGCGTCTCACTTGCAATGATGGTGTTGCTTTGTGTATCTCATGACATTTATGCGGCTGCTATACTTGCGGTTTATTTTTGCCCTTGCTTTCTCTGCCCAGCTGACACTGCTGCCGGGCTGTTGTTCAATCTGGTTCAGCCTCTCATAGGACGAGTCATGTTCTAATCTTGTCAATTTGCATCTTTACGGAGTCAGCGATGTTTTGACCATTAGGTGGCGAGGCACTGTTGCGTTGGTGTGCCTTAATGGGCTGAAGATGTTATTATATTATCATTCGAGCATTTCGCGGCGTTTATTAGGTGGTCATATACGAAGGAGAGAACAGACGGACAATGCAGGTGGTCTTAGTGAGGTGCATGGGTACGGTGCCTTCAATGAAACCGTCTGTTGGTAAAGTTTTTGAGTGATCTCAGATACCCCAGGATCAGTACATAATACTACATGTTGAAGAATAGGTTTCTGCAACCCATTGGCATGTTATTTAATGTTCATGAAAGAGACTGAACTTGCGGAAGTCTGCCTAAGCCAGCTTCAAGAGTTATATATCAGTATTAAGCTGTTTGATTATAAGAACTCGATACCGTTTGAGTGCCTGAGCAGTCCATAGCACCTCAGTATTGACCAAGACAGTACGAAAGATGTTTAAGTAACGCTCCAGTTGCAGGCACGTCTAAGCAAAGTGTAAAGGGATATCCAATTCCCCAGTCACTCCCTTGACAATTGGGTGCAGTATAACCCAAATTCCCCTTTGTCTAATCCGGGTGAGAAGCTTCACCATTGGTATTCCGCGCACAATTCGGTAAGATGGAGGAAGGTCCCCCTAGTCTTCCTCTTCACCCTTGCTGTTCTCCTTTACGTGCTGGGTATGCTGGTGACGGATCACCCACAACGTTACAACGAGGCCAACAGCACAGGCAAGCAAAGTAACTCCGTAGGCCCTGCGATAACAGTCCAGGCCATCCAAACAGAAGCGCTCGCCGTTTTCCTGCACGGTAGTGTGCCTGTCATAAATTCGACCGTAGAACACGTTGAAGAAGTTGGATAGAAGAACAGGGGACATGGTCATAAAACCCCAGTTCTGGCTCAAGCCCTTGATTCCAAACGTCTCAGCGACGATGGATGGGAATACGCCGAACAGGAAGCCGTAGCCAAGGCCGGACAAGCTCGACACGAAACCAAGGAGATGTGGGTTTTCGATATTCATGGCGCAGAGCTGGGCTGCGATGAAGATTACACATGCAATGACCAGACACCATAGACGGCTGGCATGCAGTTTCTTGATCAAGAAATCGGAGCCGACACCTTGGTTCAAGTAAGTCCACTGGAATGATTTGGAGCGTTGAGCAAAGTTTGACTTACCGCTAAACAATCGGCCCAAGAAACTGCAAATGGACAAGATAGACACGTGCAGTTGTTGTTGCTTGATGAGGAACTCGTCACTAACTGAAGGATTGTAATGTTTCCATAGTGCTTTTGCATCGTTGCCAATATTGCTAAAGTGGGCACCAAACGTCAGTAAGGGATCAGCAGACGGATAAAGAGAAGGCGCTACAGTAAAGGGGCAAAAGGAGCAGTGAACATACTTGATAGTCATGATGCCAATACCGGCAAGAATGCCCATGATGGAAAAGAGCTGCCAGAAATCCAGGGTGCGCAGCAATGTTAGGCCGCGAATATCTACACGATGGGATCGATCCAAGTCAACAGAAGTCCCTACGAAGAGGTCATCGTCAAGCGATGAGCGTGATGTGATCAAAAGCGTCTCGCACGCCTCCAGGTCATCGGTATTCTCCTCGGCAACCACGCGGCCACTTTCAGGCTCGAATGGGAATCCAGGAACGGCCGATGTATTCGGGACGGAGGCAGAGTTGCTTTTGGCGGTAGAGGATGAGGGCGTGACGTTTTTGGTAACTGCTACAGCAGTGGAATCATACGACATACCGGGTTCAGCAGTAGCCCGTGCCGGTTTGGCTTCTTCAATAGATATCTGTCGGCTATGTCGAGAAGCATTCGACGAACCGCGTACATGACTGGCGACGGGCTCATATGACGGCACAGGGTGAATCTTGAGAAAAAAGAAGCTTGCAAGTGTTATACCGCCAGTTCCGTAGCAGAGGAGGAGAAGGAATGCGCTTGGGTCTCCAGGGCACAGTACCGACCCCAGAAACGAGAAGAAGAAGGCACTTAAGCCAAGGCCAGCTAAAGGAAAGGCCGTGGCGGTGCCTCGCCGATGAGGCCAGTTAAGAGCCGACGTCTTAACGGCGGCGGCGAAGGCTGTACATCCGCCCAGACCGGAGATGTATGAGAAAAAGCACAGCATCGGAACGGAGCCAGCGGCGTTGTCGTAGGCTTGGTGAAGTGGATAGTACCCCAGAGAGAGTAGAAGGGCGCCGACAAGCACGGCAGGTCGGGGGCCACGATGATCGACGAAGATGCCGATGGGAACCCCTAATGAGTACATTCCCAGATTACCGAACAGCCCAATAATGTTGCTTTCGGTCGACGATAGTTGCAATCGCTCGGCGAACTGAGGCGCCCATGCCGAGTAGACATACTGCGCAGCGTAGGCAGTTAGCATGGCCGATCAGAATTGACCGCTACGGCTGATTCACTCAGCTGCATAAAGTACTTGTAGCTATCGGGAACTTACATTTGTACCACAAGCCAGGGCTATGAAGGTAGCTGCAATACTGGCAACGATGCGCGCCCGTTGCAACTGCTCTTGTGGGCGCATCATGTTGAGGAGGGTTGGTCTGATCCTGTTATCTTACCTACTAACCACGTACACCATTATCGAGAAATGGGGATAAATATGGCTGAGAAAGGTAGAGAAGCGAGACCAGGTAGTATTTATGAGGGAAAATTTAATGGACAAAGGAAGAAGAGGGGCAGATGAAGGGAAGAGAAGGGCAATTGTCGTAATTGTTCGAATCTGGGTAAAGTTCATGATAGGGAAACGCCGGTTGTCGCTATCTCCTTAGGGAAGATATGACGATGCGTCCCTACACTGCATGTGCTAGTACTCCGTGCTGTTACCCTGGTCGCGATAAGATAAGCATCTCCACGCTAATAAGTGTATACCAAAAAAAATAAAAAAATAAAAGGAGGTTGCGGGAGAAGTGACACATGTAGAGGCCGAAATCGGTAGTCAGAAATATGATCCGAATATCAAGCCCTTACGCTCTAGGAATATTTATAGAGCTGTCAAAGAGTGTTCTCTATCACATACGACCATACCCACTGGAGAACTCGGGATCCCGTCCGCTCTCCCATAGATAAGCCAGTGAGGGGCGGATTAGTAGTTGGGTCGGTGACGACCAGCGAATCCCCGCTGTTGTATGTTTTTTTGCATTGTTTCAAGCACTTTTTGCTAGGCCTTGGGGAAAGAAGTTTGGCTCATTTCATGTATTTGAAACGGAGGGCCTTGGGTGGTCGGTGATGGACTGAAATCTAAGGCTTGAGATTTGACCCTCCGTGTTTGCCTCTCGCCTATCTCATGGGACAACTGGTTGACAAGGATAGATAGAGAGTACCTGAATAGCCATTGATTGTATGTGTATGTACGATGACCTGCACATGGACCATCCCAGTCACAAATGGCGCGCGATATGCAGACCACTCGCACACCTAACGCACAGCAGCCTGAACATTCGTCCAACACTCTAGACAGCAGCGTTGATGCGGAGCTGTGTTGAGGACGCAGCCTGGCATATATATAACACAAAGAGACATCAGGGCTCATCCAAGTTTCCTAACTATTTTCAAGAAAGGTTTTGCGAAAGCAACAGAGCAGTACATAGACAGATAACCAACTTTCGACAAACCTCGATCTCCTCGATCTTCTTGACCAATTCCACTCGTCGACTACTTCCTCAACCTTTACACTCCATCGACAACATCGACAATGGCAGACGCTGGGCGCGGCAAGAGTGGGCATGATAGCCAAGATTATGATGGCGTCGTCGAGAACGCGGACATCTGTGCAACGTTGCTGCATCCACGCATAAGTTCCGACTTCGCACCTCACCTTCTCGTCAACGGTACCTGGGTACTGGGCCTCGGCAAGCTTGTATGGCAAACAGCAGCGTAACATCAGATTGCGACAAACCGTACCCGACACTGTTTCGATAGGGATGCAGACGTTGAAGCTTCCCTTGATCCATTTCTTTTGGGGAAGGACTGTGCATTTCGCATCGTTGCCAAGGTGTAGATGGTGCCTCACGAGAGAGAGCGAATCGTGTCTTTTTGTCGATCGAGGTTTTGGTAGAGTTCGTTGCGAGCTGCGACGTATCCCAGCTGCGCCACAATATCCTCGTCTAGTTTTGTTGCTATGACTTCAGCGGTTACTGCAAGCATGAAAACCAATCACAGATAGGGACATCGGCCATCGCAAGCGATACATGCCTGCCCCCCGGCGTTTGTGAGGCTAAACTCGGCATTGCCAGCCAGACATAAGAAATAAAGCACACATAAGTCCCTTGTTACCTCAGCCTATTTTGTACGGCTTATTTATCTTCCTTGGTGGCCATTAGCCACATTCTTTTCCTTGGCCGCCGCGCGCTACGTAATCTATGCGAACGGCAAAGCCAGCCGCCGATCCAGCCTCAGCATCCCATTTCCATCATTTCGCCGCCAACTCCATCGCCAACTTACCCAGCCACGACGGGACATTATCACCGCACTTATTCTCGAACGCACATTACCCTGTCTTTGGTGAAACCTTTTCATCATGGGCGCGCTCCTCTCCATCCCGATGTTGGCGTTGCCCGGCGTGGGCACTGTGAGTTGACCGCTTCCAGAGCTCTCCGCGCAATCGCTTGCTAATGCGCTATATAGCTTTTGTCCTTTGGAGCCAGTTGCTGCGGTGCAGCGACATGTTCCATGGTATGCAGTGCTTGTGGGAAATGTGGCAACAGGTATGTCCTACGACGATTGTAGCCATATACCGGTTTCTAATGCTACTCCAGTGTCGCTACCCGTATCGCATACGCTTTGCTACTCCTGGTAAACTCGATTCTATCATGGATTATGCTCACGCCATGGGCTATCGAAAAGTTGCAACACCTTACATTTGATTACGTTAAGATTAACTGTCCGAACGGAGAATGCTATGGCTGGTTCGCCGTTCATCGAATCCAGTTCGCACTTGGTTTCTTCCATCTCATCATGGCCGGCCTGCTATTCGGGGTTTCTTCATCAAAGAACCCGCGTGCCGCAATTCAAAATGGCTACTGGGGTCCCAAGATTATCGCCTGGCTTGCCCTGATCGTCCTCTCGTTCCTTATCCCCGACAGGTTCTTCATCTTCTGGGGCAACTACATTTCCTTCGCCGGTGGCATGCTCTTCTTGGTTTTGGGTCTTATTCTTCTAGTTGATCTGGCTCACAACTGGGCCGAGTATTGTCTCGCGCAGATTGAGGAGACGGACTCTAGAGTCTGGCGATTTGTGCTTATTGGCTCAACACTTGGCATGTACCTTGGATCTTTTGCCATGACCGGAGTTCAGTATGCATTCTTTGCCCGCGGCGACTGCTCAATGAACCAGGCTGTCATCACTATAAATTTGGCCATGCTGCTCTTGGTTTCTGCCATCTCGGTCAACTCTCAAGTCCAGGAATTTAACCCTAAAGCTGGACTTGCTCAGGCTGCCATGGTGGCCATCTACTGCACCTACCTCACCATGTCAGCCGTCTCCATGGAACCGGACGACAAGCACTGCAACCCGCTCGTTCGCGCTCAGGGCACCAGAACCACTTCGATCGTCATCGGTGCCATCGTTACCATGCTCACCATTGCCTACACTACGACTCGTGCTGCGACTCAGAGCTTGGGTCTTGGCGGTTCGAACAGCGTTCGGCTTCCCGATGACGATGAGCACGGTCTAGTCACACAGCAGCCTGGCGGTCGCCGTGAAATGCGCGCCGAAGCTCTTCGACGCGCTGTTGAGGAGGGCAGCCTTCCGGCTGATGCTCTATTGGAGGACGATGACGAGAGTGACGTAGGAGAGAACACCTCGCACGACGATGAGCGAACCCGAACGCAATACAACTACGCAGGCTTCCACATCATCTTCTTCCTGGCCACAGCCTGGGTCGCTACTCTTCTAACAATGAACGCTGAAGAATCTACAAAGGACCGTAACTTCGCCACAGTCGGCCGTACCTATGCTGCCAGTTGGGTCAAGATTGTCAGCACGTGGATCTGCTACGGCATTTACACTTGGACGCTCGTTGCACCTGTTGTTCTTCCTGATCGTTTTGACTTTGACTGAACGTTTAGTTCGTTGTTTCGCTTATGTGGGGAGTCGAAGGAAGCGTTTGATGTTACACACTAGTTCATATATACCTCAGCTGCACGGAGTACTTCAGCCTTAAATACAATTTACTGTCCACTTTCTTACCATATCCATTTCCTTGTATGACTAAATGACAACGTCAGACGAGATTGTAGTTTAATGACACTGGTACTAAACTAACCTTGGTCCTAGATCAATATGACCCCGATACTAAGTAAGCCTCAATGCTAATAATGGACAATCTGATCTGGCGCGAGTATTTCCTACCAACCCCACGGTCAAGCACGGCAAGAGTTCTCTACACTATTCGGCAATAATCTATTTAGAATCTACCAATTTCTTCCTGTACTAGTTTCTATCGGTACTTGTTTCATGCTGGAGTATATACAGTAAATATTCTTTGTGGTTGGATTCCTGAGGGAAGTGGTATAGATCAACTACGCGCCTCAACCTCCGCTGCTTGGCCAACGTTGCCATTCGTCAAGTTATCAGCCTCCGTTCCATCCGCGATGGCAGAGCTAGCCTTGTCCCCGTCAATCGTCACCCCCTGGTCGTTGTCTACTTCAATGTCGATGATGAAGTACGAGCTCACGAATTCTAGCATCGCAACAAACACGCACAGCAAGCTCGCGATGGCAAAATGGCTAATGGTTGACCCAATCTCCAGCCACGATCCCTCATCCTTGACGACCCAGAAGAAGTAGAGTGTCAGGATGTCACTCCCCGCCAGCACCAGCATGAAGAATGCAGAAGGCGCCACCTTGAGACGTCTGTTGAGAACACCCAGATTGGCCGAGATGAGTGCGAAAGGAATCATGAGTTTCAAGATGAGCAGAGCACCCTGGGAGAAGGGGTCAAACACGGGGATGAGTCGGTTAACGCTCTCGAGACTAAATGACGAGATCGATGCGATGTTGCCAGTACTGAAAAAGGCGGATTGTAGAAGTACCATGAAGAAGAGCGCAATTCTGGCGTCTGACAGTTCGAGTGGGCGGAAAGAAGCTTCTTTACCAGCAACAGTGGGCGAGACGCGCTTTGACTTCTTCTTACCCCTGGTTAAGTCATCCACGACATACTCAAGACGTACCCAAGCCAGAAGTGTAATGCTGAAGACGGCATAGAATATGCCCTCGTAAGAAATGGTCAAGATGACAAAGGTAGGAGCACACGTCAAGAAGACGACTACCAGACGGTGCATGTAGTGGTTGTTGGGCTGTAATCGATATGCCAATGGAAGGAGAAAAGACACCACTTCGGAGAGGTTAACTTCTGCCCGTTAAGTGTTCACTTGTTGACTTACCAAGCACAATCCAGCCGACGATTTGGCTGCCTCGAGGCAAGCCTAACTTGGCTTGAAGCGATTGCGCACTCGTGCGAGTAACGAGGATCGCAAGCAGGGTAAGACCAACCTAAACCCTTCATTAGCTGGGTTGTTCTTTAGATCGCAGGTAGTTTGTTACTCACCTGAGCTCCAACGAGGATCCTATTGAGAGAGAGATGTTCCCTCTTGGGGCCCGAGGATGAAAAGTCTGACAGTACAAAGTTCTCGAACGTGAGATAAGCGAGACCAAGGAGGACCATGAGGAATCCGCCAACCAAGCTGCAGACGTCAGCTTTGAAGATCAGTATACGGTAGCGAGTTACCTACATGAGTGGCACGCTCTCAACCTTCATGGCTGGGAGGAGAGTGAATGTACCCATAGATAGGCACGACAGAAACCAAGTCAAGCTCAGCAACAGGTTTTGCTGGAGGAAAGAGATTCCATATAGCAGAGGCCAGAAAGCACCCAGAACGTACAAGACGGTCAAGATCTCACGATGAATGTATCCAACAGCCTAAACATGTTAGAGCAGAACAAACTTTGATGGGAGCACTTACCAAGGATTGAATGATGGAGACATAGAGAATGGTATTTACGATAAGTCCAAATACCGCACCTCCAGATTTGACATGGCCGAAAAGAACCCTGCGTCCTTCGGCAAGGGAAGCTCGGCGAGCAAACACCTCCTCCCAAAACATAACGGGGAAGAAGCCATAAGCGTAGTAAGCGAGTGGTGATTTGGAAATGATAAAGGATGTGTACATCGAAACGAGCAATGATGAGAAGACGATGGAACCCATCACCGTGCGCTCTGGAGGAATGCTCTCCTGCACGACGTACAAGTTGACGATGGTCGCAAGGGCGTAGGCCATCCAGCCAAGGTAGCCCACCGTGATGAGGGCACGCAAGAAGAGCCAATCGTACGTTTGGAGATACCGCAGCCCCTGCAGAGCAAGGGAAATCAAAGCATCAGTCTCTTCGATGGCTTCCTCGTAACGGCCACCAGCAACCAGAGCACGAATCGCAATAATGCGCTCCTTGGCGGTTGTGCCCTCCTGGCTCAGGGGTCTAAACGGTCTGAAGCGGAGCTCGTTCGCCGCCTTCTTCTCCTCTTTGACGCGATACTGCTCGAGGATCACTTCAGCGTTCACTAGCAGGGCCTCGGCTTTCTCCTTGTAATCCGCTGATAGATACGTCAACGGTAGCTTGCCGACGCCATTGGCAGGAAATTCAGTGCCAACCAGATGGGCCATCAAGGCGGCAACGTCGGCCTGTTCAACATCGTGTCTTCGAACGGTACCCAAGTTCCAATCGGCTGAATACTCGTCGTGTCCAGGGGCGGCTGAGTCGGGGTGTAGCTCAGGTGGGGCCACGCCAGAGCCCCACGATATCAGGGGCGTTCTGGTGTTGTCGGGATGGCCATCACCGTGGCTTCCCCAGTCGCTCATACCGTGATCGGCAGTAAATACGAAGGCCGTGCGATCATCTTTGTAGAAGTTTTGGATCAGCTCTGTCACCTCCTTGACGCCCTGGTCCACAACCTTGATGTTGTGCAAATACTCCTTCGAGTAGGGTCGGAAGCCGTGACCCGTCGTATCGAGGCCAAGGAGGTGAAGGAAGAAGACGATCTTGTCCTGTCGAAGAGCTACGTTAAGAGTCTCGTTGGTGTCCGCCTCTGCGAAGAATTCCTTGACATGGTCGAACACCCAGTAATCCAGTTGCGTAGCATCTTTGGTGAAATCCTCGAACTCGGATCCATACGTATAAGCGTCGACTCGACCGGGAACCGCGCCTTGCTCAAACATGGGCAGGATATCGGGACTTCCCCAACTCCACGTATGACGACTTCGGTTGAAGACGCTGTCGAAGCCCACAGGGTTGAGCTTCCAGCCGGTCGCGACGGCCGAAACATCCTCGTAAAGACCAGCAATGAGGGCTACATGACCTGGACGTGACTCGGTGGGAACGCGCGTATGCGATACACCGAAGGTACCGTGCTCGAGGACTCGTGATCGTAGGAAAGGAGCGAGGTGTCGTGGGACATTGTCTTCTTCAGACTCGGGGTACGGTTCCGGGAATGATTGGAACGCCTTGTCGGCGCGAAGGCCATCGCCTGATCACACGCAAGCAGATCAGCCAATGGAGTCATAACCAGATATGTTTCTATGTTGATATCATACCGACGAAGAGGACTAGGCGATCCGCAGGAGCTTTGGATTCGGCTGGACGCTCGAGCGTAAAGAGTCGCATACCCGAGACAATGGGACTGACGAAGTAAATGTCGAATATGGAAAAGATATAGACCAGATGAAAGACGACAGCGAGGGCTAAAAAGCCAAAGCGATTGAAGTTGGCCATGACTAGTCAGAGCGGGCTCGAATGAGTGAAGGTGGTCGGAAAGCGCAACGCTGGCGCAGCTGTTACTCGTAGACGGCACTGGACTATGAAGACGGACGACGAAGAAAGTTGCGATGGACAAATTAGGGTGTATAGTCCATGGCGTATTGATCAGCGGCTGGGACGTCTGGTACTGTTGGAATACAATTCGGTGTATGCAGCAACAGGCAAGGTGGCAGTTGCGCGCCGTAAGGATGGTGGTGAACTGGCGATGGTAGATATTATCAAGAAATGAGCGTAGACCAGCGTCTTCAATGCCACCTATTCATCCTCTAAACGTTGGAGATCGGCGCCAGGACAATCCTGGACGCGTGGATGGGCATCGTGGCCGCTCCATCGCGTCGGACCAATGCGCTAACAGAGGCCGCTAACAGAGGCCGCTACTTAGCGGATGGGGAGTCGAAGCATACCCTGCAGCTACAGTACCTGCAGACTACCCTGCGATTATTGGTTCATTGGCAGTTTATATTCTTCTTTTCCCCTTCCTGGTTTACAAGCTGCAGCTATTAAGCAAACCTCGCAAACTCTCACCTATACCTATTCACATGTTACAGGTAACTTTTTCAAGGCACGACTTGACGGCCAGTCGTAAAGTCTGGCTATTGTTTTGTTTGCGCAGCTTTCATGTCAGCTACATGCAGCTTGCGACAGACAGGCTTTGTCAAAGCTCTAACCTAAATGGTGCAATCATGTCACATCGACCCTGATGGCTCATGACAACTCCAAGCCCCTGACTTGGCTTCTGCCAAAACAGAGCATGGCCTTCTTCCATTCCATTCTCTCTCACAACGTTGTTATCCAATAAAGATCAGAGCATTACTTGGTGGTCAGCGCCAATAACAACACACATCCCATGCACACGCTTCTCGAATTTCCATTACTCCCAAAACGTTGTGGTTATTGTTCAGTCAAAAACTTGACAACCCTGGCATAGAACTTGGAAGCTTGTGGTCGTGGGAAGGTAATCCCATCCTCGTCGACTAGAAAGTCCGGCAGGATATCCATCAGCTCTCCATCACGATCCGAATTCAGCTGCGGCATATAGGTAAACTCGACGTCGTCGTAGCTCTCTGCTGCCTCGGCAGTTTGAACTGCCAACTTGAAGTGGAGAGCTGCAATATACGTTAGAGGATGAGACATGACAATATCCGTATTGGAGAACTTACTTCCGTTCTTTCCAGTTTGAATACAATCGAAGACATCTTCTGTCTTGTCTTGTTTGACTCCACGCACAATGAGACCAGTCAAGTCGCTATACAAGTCTTCCTTTGCTTGCGCGGCATGCGCCGCCTCAGCCTGAGCTGTTCGGCTTCCTGTCACGCCCGCCTTTATCGCGCTTCCCGGAACGCGAGAGTTGACGTCGCCAGATCGGAAGACGGCCAGCTTATTCGAGAGCATCTTAACCTCCGATCGAGCTTCAGCGAGCGAAGCATTGAGCTCCTCGGCGGTCGATTCCAGGTCGTTTGACTTTGCCTCGCTCGTTTCCAATTCATGCCGTAGTTGATCAACCTGCTTTGTCAGAGCCGCTTGCGCATCAAGCTCGGCCTTGAGCTCGGCAATTAATCTACTTGCAGCTGTACGAGTTAGTTAAAAATTATAACACGAACCATTGAGCCTAAGACATACCGGCGTTGCGCTCCTCTGCTTGCTTCTGCAAACGTTCGTAATTACGCTCTGCCCCTTTAATTCCCAACTCTCGAAGGTCTCGGTGACGCATTTCGAGACTGTGGTATTTCTTCGTCAGATCGCCAAGTCGTCTACGCAGAGCTACCTCGCCTACTTCATATCCAGACAAGGGATCAACCACGTCCGCCACCGGTGAATCATCATCCTCATCGGTTTGCTCTTCCTCAATAACATCAAGCTCCATAGATTGCGGTTGCGTTTCTGGAATCTCTTCTGGAAGCTCAGCTGCTCGGCTCTTTGGTGGCCGGCCTCGACGCTTGATTGTACTCGCCGGGGTATTCTGCGCCGTTGGCAGCGCATCAATAAAGCTAGTTCTTGTTGGTCGCGTTCCGGCTCCTTTGGGGCGACCACGAGTACCAGCCTTTCTGAGGCCAGATGACGTGACGCCTTCGATCTGAGCTGTAACATCAGCACTCGTTATCTCCTCCTCTTGTTGCTCCGTCTCAGACCCAGGTTTCACCGCGCCAGCTCTTGTCTTTTTTATTGAAGCTGTCATGATATCCTTATCTGCAGTAGGTGCATCATTCGCGCTTCGTCGTCGCGTCGGCTTTGGCGCAGGCTTCGTGACTTTGCTTGCGGAAGGGGGTCGGCCGCGAGGTTTCTTGGCGGCGGACATTGTCTGCCCCTGTTTGCGCGCTGCTTGTATCTCGGAAACGTCGAATTGGTCCAGATCGGGTTCAGAGTCGGATGCCACCAAGCCTGCGAGGGCAGAGGTGACTTTTGCGCGCGGCATCGGAAGAGTCGCGTAGCGTTCTTGGCCGTGTATTGGCAGACGGCGAGAGTCTGGCTGTTCGAATTGGCCTGCGCAAAGCTATAAACAGTGTTCTTAATTAAGGAAGATTCGGGGCCAATGGAAGGAGGTGAGCAGCGAGGGGAAGAGAACCATTATGCATAGGTATTATTGTCCGCTTCGTCGAAGCTTCCATGTCAACAAGCAAAACATCCCTGCTCATCAGCTCTCTACAACTAGGTACGTACCTTGCTCGCACGCCGCACCGTCGGCATGGCACGTGCGTTCCGCCGCCCTAGCCTCAGTGAAACTTCCCGTTGATAAGGGGCCCGATTGCATTAAAGTGCCTGCACTGCTGTCAACGACTTGCATGTGCCTGTTATCCAGCCGTTGCGACAAGCCGTGGAACAGATTTCGCCCTTACGAAGAATCATTCAACCTCACCCCTTCCTAACCACATATGCTTGCAGTAAATCAGAGCAGCTATTTGCTTTGAAATTTCGAGCGCGTTAAGTTGTTTCCTGCTGTGGCGAGTTGCGGATCGCGCGGAGGTACCACCTGATGCCCGAAGACATCTCGTGGTTGCGCTGGGCTGCCGGGATGGGGGAGCGACGCAAGTTGGGCGACGTCGCCATGGACGTTTTGCTCTTTGCTGGAATGGTGAATGCCTTGTATTTACTGCACAACTGACGACTGATTCGCTAACCCGGCATTGCAGTTAACGGCTGGCCTTTATGTTGCGCGAACCTTCCTCAATCCGATCA
The DNA here is from genome assembly GCA_003693555.1 of Coccinonectria pachysandricola. NCBI lineage: Eukaryota > Fungi > Ascomycota > Sordariomycetes > Hypocreales > Nectriaceae > Coccinonectria > Coccinonectria pachysandricola. Next base: position 55,792 of record QUZF01000024.1, read on the forward strand.
TGAGCAGTCTCGCGGATCCCGAAAAGGAGAAGCATGATCTAGCAAGGCGGCAAGCTAAGGCGCATCTCGAACGATTGAAGCGACACGATCGTGAGAACGGAATTGGCGGCGATAGCAGCGACTCCAAACATGAAGAATTAGTCCTCAACGAATACGAAAACCTTGTTGCTTTAGAGATGGTGCCACCTCAAGATATATCGGTTGGTTTTGATGGTGGGTTGTATCCTTGTGTTAGGCGATCACAGATACTATTCCGGCCTCTCTGGTAATCTGGTATACTGACTGTTTTTGGCAGACATCGGCGGTCTCGATACTATCATTGAAGAACTCAAAGAATCCATCATCTACCCTTTGACGATGCCACACCTCTACTCTCATGCGGCGCCGCTGCTATCAGCACCTTCCGGTGTGCTCCTCTACGGACCTCCAGGCTGTGGAAAGACGATGCTTGCAAAGGCTGTGGCTCGCGAGAGTGGCGCATCTTTCATCAACCTACACATCTCAACTTTGACTGAAAAATGGTACGGCGACTCAAATAAGGTTGTCCGGGCTGTCTTTTCTCTCGCTCGAAAAATGCAGCCTGCCATCATCTTCATCGATGAGATCGATGCCATTCTCGGTACCCGCAGGAGTGGCGAACACGAAGCTAGTGGTATGGTCAAGGCCGAGTAAGTGACAGGCACTTCTGGTACTTTTGTAACAAACTGAGACCCGTTAGGTTCATGACTCTCTGGGATGGCTTGACATCGTCAAACACATCTGGATTGCCAGCGCGCATCATGGTTCTAGGAGCCACCAACCGAATCAACGACATTGATGAGGCTATCCTCCGACGCATGCCCAAGAAATTCCCCGTGTCTTTACCGGGCAAGGAACAGCGTCGGCGCATTCTACAGCTTGTTCTCAAGGATACCAAAACGGACCCTGAGCACTTCAGCCTTGACTATGTCTCTAACATCACGGCTGGATTGTCAGGCAGCGACATAAAGGAAGCCTGCAGAGATGCAGCCATGGTGCCGGTGCGAGAGTCGATGCGTCTGTTGAGACAGAGCGGACAGTCCATGTCATCGGTCGATCCTTCGCAATTCCGTGGCATCCGCAGTGATGACTTCTTGGGCCGAGAGGGTGGTCAGATCAAGGCCATACCTGTAGCCGTGAACTCATCAAATGAGTATGAGGATTTGGAGGAACCCTTGGAGTAATGTAAATATGGCTCATTGTATAACGTTAGACGACTATCTGGATTATCGAGGACGTCCTCAGTATCCCCACTTTTGACTTCTGGTAATATCATATTGACGATTGCATATTGGCGTTGCACAGTGCTCAGTCTTTTGAGGAAAGCATCGCTGCGATGTTTCCAAATTCTTTGATCAACGTACCCGCGGGCTTGATACATCAAGTTGGTGTCTCACTTAATCCATTGACCACTCGTATTGCGCGTCGGCATTCGCAATCGGTGTCGCATGAAGCGACAATAGTGCTAGATCACGTCATTTTGGATTGCCCCACCAAATCTTAGCCCATTTGCTAAAGAGGTACTTGGACTGTCACTAAGATAACGCTACGTGCCACTGTATTGTAGTATTACGTCGCATGCTCCGTCGATCGGGCGAAGAAGTGGCGGTGGACCAAAACGTCGGCGTCGTAGTGCCCTGACCCCTACGACGCAAGCTGAAGACCCCGCCGCAGCCCTCTCAGCGCTCGAGAAGTTACGAACCCCTGTACAACGTTACCCAGAGGAAATTCCAGCTTCCCCAGACCGGCCGATGAGCGGGCATGACTCCCCGACTCCCGTACAACGCCTTCTTGTTAATAGCCCCCGAACTATCTCGTCTTATGACTGTTTCTCCTCTCTTCAATTTCCTCATCATCCCCAAATTCTACAAACTGATAAACTTCTCGCACTGTTTACCTGATCACATCTTCTTCAATTGCAATTGACACTCGATTCTCACATTCTCACGCCCTGCTTGCGGCACCGATTTCGGGCCATCTCAGAATTTCGTCTTCGTCATTTCCTCGAACTTTTCAATCATTCACGATGTCATCTCCATCCCCTAATGGATTGGCTTCCAAGCTCAGCGAAAAGCTTAAGCAGGTCGACCTTGACGGCCATGATCTTCCTCCCTCTCCTGCATCTTCGAGCCCCCACAATGGTCACCGGCGATATGCCTTAGCTACCGAGCTGGTGTACACCGACAGCAAAGATCAATATGGTGCCTCTAGCATCCCAATCTACCAGTCTGCAACATTCAAGCAGTCATCGGCCAACGGTGGTCAACAAGAATACGATTACACCCGATCAGGGAATCCTACTCGAACGCACCTAGAACGTCATCTCGCCAAAATTATGAACGCATCGCGTGCCTTGGCTGTCAGTTCTGGAATGGGCGCTCTCGATGTTATCACCCGCCTTTTGCGACCTGGTGATGAAGTCATTACCGGAGATGATCTTTACGGAGGTAGCCACCGTCTGCTTACATACATGGCTCAGAACCAGGGTATCGTGGTTCACCATGTTGACACTACCAGTGTTGTGGCTGTGGAGGCTCGCATCACAGGCAAAACCTCCATGGTTCTCCTCGAGACTCCTACCAACCCATTGATCAAGATTGTCGACATCCCAGCCATCGCACGAAGTGTCCACGACGTCAACCCTAATGCCTTGGTTGTTGTCGACAACACCATGCTTTCACCTATGCTTGCGAATCCACTTGACATGGGCGCCGACATCGTCTATGAGTCTGGTACTAAGTATCTGTCCGGACACCACGACATCATGGCTGGTGTCATGGCTTGCAACGAGTCCCAGGTTGCTGACCGACTATTTTTCATTATCAACTCCACGGGCTGCGGCCTCGGCCCCAACGACTCTTTCCTTCTCATGCGCGGCGTCAAGACGCTGGCAATTCGCATGGAGAAACAGCAGGCCAGCGCCCAGAGAATCGCAGAGTTCCTTGAGTCTCACGGTTTCCGTGTCCGATACCCTGGTCTCAAGTCCCACCCTCAGTACGATTTACACTGGTCCATGGCCCGTGGCGCAGGTGCCGTTTTGTCCTTCGAGACAGGAGACCCTGCGATTTCGGAGCGTATTGTCGAGGCTGCCCGTCTTTGGGCAATCAGCGTCAGCTTTGGCTGTGTCAACAGCCTGATCAGCATGCCCTGTCAGATGAGCCATGCCAGTATCGACGCTAAGACACGCGCTGAGCGACAGATGCCCGAGGATATCATCCGTCTGTGCGTCGGAATCGAGGATGTCGACGATCTCATTGAGGACCTATCACGTGCTGTAAGTTTTCATCTTTCATAACACCCGGATTAGTTGGCTAATTCTCTGTCAGCTTGTTCAAGCCGGTGCCGTTACTGTCACGTTGGACGGTTTCCATGCTGCTGGAGCAGCCAAAGAACTTGGAGAGACGCCACTCGCTGGTTGATCCGGTTCTTAAATATCGTTGACGTTGAATTCCACGAAGTATGGCACTTGATGTGCCAAGTATAAGATTCTCGAAAAGCCGAGACATACACCACTGAGTGTTCTCCAGTGATGTTGGGGAGCAGCAGTAACTAGCGATAAACTGAACAGTACCCGGGAAAGGAAAAGGTTCTGTATGATACCTGCTTTTGGCGTTATTACAATACGGAGTTGGAACTCATTTACATTTTTCACATCCTGTGTACTAAGGACAGACCGGGTACGGAGAGCTTCAACTGCACGGGACCAAGCTTCGCTATGAGATATATGATGGGCTACTGGTGCCCTAGCGATCGGTTACGTGCTACATCAATCCCATCTATGGAACGGCGAAGGTTTTCCTTTAAGAATAGAAGACTAAGACATTGAAGCGATTCGCAACGAAGATCCACTGTAGATAGTGCAGCATGTCAGTGGTATGTTTGAATATGTCTTTGCGTGCGACGACAAATAATACTGTACAGTAGAACATCACCTGGCGCCCAGCATGTTCACGGAGACATCACAGCTCTTCAATCAAGCAGCTGCTCGCCTTCCGGCCTCGAAGCGCATGCAAACCCAACCGATGGGACGAAGTTGGTTATTACTACAGAAAAGTCGAACCAAAGTTGCCAGTTTTCACATGTCAGAAACCCAACGGTTCAGACAACAACGTCGCGTAGCCTGCGGATTCAGAGCTACAAAGTACGTATGTGACACGTGCGACGTCACTGGCAGTTCAAGTCATGGAACAGCCCAATCCTGCATTGGGGCCAAGAACTGTATGGCGCTTGGTGTGGGTGGTGAAGTCCCCGTGGTCTTGCTATTGAGAGGTCCGGTGAGAAGATGTTGTTGACCCTGGGGGATTTTTAGTATCGATTTCGGTGAGTTTGCGTTTGACTCTTGACAGATCTTGGATATGAATTGTTTGCTTAGAGGATTGTCCATAAAGGAATTACTAAACCGCTTCGTGAGTGACAAACACGCCATTGTGCCGATCGTAGTCTGCATGTTCAGCATAATACCAGTACACAATATAACAATGTAGCTCTCGAGTTGATAGCCCGCGTGCGTGACCCGAAGAGCTTTGCTTCCCGAGTAGCAATCATTTCTTGGCAGCTAAGAGCTTAGCTTTCAAGGCATGGAAGCATGGGTCCAGAAGCGGAACGCTCGTCCCTGTATCCCCGGCTCGGGTCGACGGGAGCGATGCACACGCGGAGTCATCCCCGCCATTTGTGTTGCTGCCTCGCGCGCATGGTTGTTTACTATGATTCTCTTCAGCAGATTGACGGTTTATTGGGAACCATACAAAGTCACGACGTTAGACTGCTTTTCTAGTGGTAGTCTAGTAATTTGTAGGTGTCGCATCGTGCTGGTACAAAACCGAAGGCGACTTGTACGGCAACGATTGAAGGGGCCAGCGTGCGCGTGATGGGCGAGTTTAGCCATGTACACATGTCCATCTTTGAAGGTGATATGCTTCGTGACGTGCAGCACGCATCGACGTATACTGTAGACAGTGGAGGCGGCAGATTGGTCAGGATGCCCGGGCGCTAATGTATCATGTAAGATGGCAACCTGCGTACTGTCCATGAGATGGTAGTAACGGATGCGAGGCTCATCAGATGACATGTTCAAACAGGCAACAAACAACCCCACAGCTCAGGATCTTGGCCGAGAGCTGCGATGAGGCTGTGTTTACTACCAGTACTCGAACATTCCTACCATCCCAGCAGTTTGCACATGTGGTAGCCAAGGGTATGTCCTGCGAGCGGCGGCAACTCGGAGACAGGCGATCGACACGGGCTGCATAGTCATGGGATACGCGCCCTCATATGTACAATCGGACGGGTGTTGAGGATAGAAATAGCCCAAGGCTCTCTTTTTTTTTTGTTAATCTCGCCCAATGCAATGAGAGGAGATTCTCGGGTACCTTACGTCTCAGTGCTTGCGGAATGCGGATCTCGAAAAGTGCTTCCTCGAACGACCCACTCACTCCGCACGGCGGCACATCCGGAGGACGGGCCCCATCACGTTCGTAAGCCATCTGCCAGCGACTGCCGCTACTGTATACCTGGGCAGCTGGGATGGTGGCCTCCAGGTCAGACTTCAAGCTCAGGCTCAGGCTCAGGCTCAGGCTCAACAAGCTAGCTAGGCTAGCTCTCACACGTGGGCACTTGCCAATGTTGTATCCAAGGGTCACGCTGCAAGATTCAAGAAGTTTCATTCAAGCCTGTGTCTACCTAACGTCGAGTCTATCAGAGACGCGCTGCCGGGAGCTTCCACTTTCGCCGGGTGCTTAACTTACCACCCCCCGGAGCTCTTTCCTCCTAAGGTCAGGTCAGGTACGTACCTCACTAGGCTACTGCCCTTCCACTCACTCCTGTCTGGCTTGGTTGGTATCTGGTCAGAACCCTCAAAGCATCTGTACAGCACCTCTACTCCATACGGCCCCAGAGTAAATCAAGGACTAATTTACGGCGTCTGGGTACAACTTCGTCTTTGCTCTCACAGTAACCTTTCTTCTTTACTCCTGTATAATATCCCGCCTTCTCACCCGACCACATCTCGAAATATCGCTTGCTGAGCTCTCGCACACGGTTAGCTACCTCGGTTAGGCCATACCAGCGTGTCCTTCTCTGAACCCCCTTAGTCCCTGCTCTGGCTCCCGCACCGAGAGTAGACGCGACAGCAAGTTGGCACCCATCAACTTAAGCTCTGAGCTTTCATCTCTTAATCGGCGCACCTTAAGTTCGTCCACTCCGAAGTATCGTACTCGTTCATCCTCGCACGTGTTTACTGGCTGCCCTTGCTTCATTCCAGCTGGCTTGTCTTAGCCATCATATCGCCCATCCGTTTGGGATAAACTCACATACGACGGCGCCCGTCTCCGGCGCATTTCGGGTTACGTGAAGTCGAATTCGCCGCAAGCCATTCGGGTCCAGAAAGTATATTGAATATACCACTTGATTTTGATACAGCGCTCTCGTCTCGCCGAAATAGCAGCTTCATCTGCCCGGTAATAAGGGTGGGTTAGACTGGCCGGCTGCTGGCAAGCTGGCGAACTTTGCCAGTGTCTCCGCCGCCAAAGCGTAACGCTCAACAACCGTCATTTCGCACCACGCATACTCTCCCTTCCATCGCCTTACTTCGCGTTGCCGACGTTCGAGACGGTCGCATGGACGTGAATATGTCGTCAGTGGACGGGTCATCACAGCCGCAGCCGAAGCCGCAGCCGGATGTGCAAAATCAGCACTCGACATCGCAACCTCAAGCGCAGGCTCAGGCGCAGGCTCAGGCTCAGGCGCAGGCTCAGTCTCAGGCGCAGGCCCAACAGCAGCCGCAACAGCCCTCCGCGCCAACACCGACCTCGACCTCGGCCGCTCAGATGAGCTTCAGGAGGTATGGTCATCAAGACCCCAACCGTTACCATCGATTACCGCTGACTAGTCATGTCGCATGTTTACAGACAACGAGCGTCTCGAGCTTGCGAGGTATGCGTCACTGCCATCAACCTTCTTTTCATGTCTATCGCCTTGTCATGGCCCCTCCCTCCCCTTTTCCCCCTCGCAACCATTGCCATGAGCCGAGGCATTCCCGCGACACCCACTCATGATGCCCATCCCTGATTCACAACGAATTTCGATTATTTGAATTGAGTACTGACTGCATATCGCCAGACTTGTCACGCCCGCAAGGTAAGTTGAATGACTTGTTTACAACGTTGCTGCCGGCTGCTTGACCTCTTTTTCCTTTTCCTTTTCTGTTTCTTCTTCTTTTTCCTTCCCCAAAGACTTACCATTGATCTAGGTGCGATGTGATGCTGCTAGCCTTGGTGTACCATGCACCAACTGCACTGCTTTTCAAATCGAATGCCGCATACCAACCCCTAAGCGCAAAAAGACAGGTACCAGCAATGCGACCGGCAAGGATTCCGACAGGTATGAAACCTCATGCGCCCCGTTCCTGTCTGTCATTCTTCATGTTGCTTACCATGACGGGCCTGCCTATAGCGATCGAGCTGATACCGTCGAGGATCCATCACCACGCCCGACGGCTCCTTTGCCTGCCATCCACCCTGCCGCACCCGCTTCTGCGTATCATACCAACAATGGCACCCCTTCTAATAACATGACGGAGGCGCAGGCGAGAAAGGAAGAAGTCGACAGCGGTACATATGTCGACCTCGTTATGAAACCTAAGTTCACCCGCGCACCTATCACCGAAGCTGGTCGGGTGGCCTATCTAGGGGAATCTTCTAATCTGACCTTGCTCGTTCATGATCGTCAGGGCTCCGCCGATGTCGTTCATTACCCTTTGCCCGAAAACGTCCGCGGCTCCCGAGCTCGACTCACTGAGTTGGACCACGTCGAGATCGATATCCTTCACCAGCGAGGGGCATTCTTGCTGCCGCCGCGATCACTTTGCGACGAGCTCATCGAGGCATACTTCAGCTGGGTGCACCCGATCGTACCCGTCATCAACCGCTCCCAGTTCATGCGACAATACCGCGATCCTCAGAATCCTCCCTCGCTACTACTCCTCCAGGCAGTACTCCTCGCTGGTACCCGTGCCTGTAACAATGCACAGCTCATGGACGCCAACGGCTCAACTACTCCCGCAGCCCTCACATTTTACAAGCGCGCAAAAGCCCTTTACGATGCCAACTATGAGGATGACCGTGTCACGATTGTACAATCGCTGTTGTTGATGGGTTGGTATTGGGAAGGGCCCGAAGACGTTACAAAGAACGTTTTTTACTGGAGTCGCGTGGCCACGATTGTCGCTCAGGGCTCAGGCATGCATCGATCTGTTGAACAGTCGCAGCTAAGTCGATCTGATAAGAGACTGTGGAAGCGCATTTGGTGGACACTCTTCACTCGCGATCGATCAGTCGCTGTGGCCCTGGGACGACCCGTCCATATCAACCTTGACGACTCCGACGTGGAAATGTTGACGGAAGACGACTTCATCGAAGACGACACAGACAGCCCCAGCGAGTACATGCCTGATCCGGTGCATGTCCAATTCTTCTTGCAGTACGTCAAGCTCTGCGAGATCATGGGCCTTGTCCTTTCGCAGCAATACTCGGTAGCGTCCAAAGGACGGCAACGAAATGCCATCGACCTCACACACAGCGACATGGCGTTGGCTGACTGGCTTCAAAACTGCCCCAAGTTGGTGTACTGGGAGGTGCCCCGTCATCACTTCTGGTCTGCGCTCCTTCACTCCAACTACTACACAACTCTTTGCCTTCTGCATCGAGCACACATGCCTCCGGGCGGGTCGTCGCGTTTTGCCGATCATGCCGCCTACCCGTCCCGCAACATCGCCTTTCAAGCTGCTGCAATGATCACGTCGATCGTCGAGAATCTTGCTGCGCATGATCAACTCCGATACTGTCCCGCTTTTGTGGTATACAGCTTATTCTCTGCACTCATTATGCATGTGTATCAGATGAGATCGCCTGTGCCCTCTATCAAGCAAGTTACACAAGACAGGCTTCGTAGCTGCATGTCTGCCATGAAGGAGGTTTCCCGTGTTTGGTTGGTGGGCAAGATGGTGTATGCGTTGTTCGAGTCCATCATTGGGAACAAGGTCCTAGAAGAGCGACTGCAAAAGGCTGAAGGGAAGAGGCACCGAAGCTTGCGCCAAACTTTATCCCATCTAGAGCAGAACAACCGGCCCCAAGAAGCGACCAAGCGAAAATACGACGATATGGCCATCGATTTTGGCACCAATACACCACAGCCACAGGAGTCCTACGAGCGCTCGCGACCACAAACTCCGAGCGCCATCAAGACGGAACCTTCGGGCTCATCGATGCAGCCACCACCGGTCGCCTCTCCCAATGCGCGACACGGAGGTGCAGACACGTTCATGGGAGGAACGAATTCCCGGCCTCACACGCGGCCTGCTACGCCTTTTAACCCATCGTTTTCTGTCCCTCCGACACCTCCGGATCTGTACCTTGTGACAAGGAACTCGCCCAACATTTCACAATCATTGTGGGAAAACTTTCAACCAGACCAACTATTTCCTGATGGGGCATCGATGCCAAGCTTTCCGAACTTGTCGCCAGTTCAGACACACAGTGGTCTCGATCATGCAGTGCCGTCTGCGAACCCACAAGCGGGAATGCACGGTCAATCGGCAGGCCAATACTCACAGGGCGGACATGCAGCAGGTGTGCAGCCGCAAGGGAGCGTTCATGGCTTCCAAGGCCCTACCAACGCGTGGCAAGCAGGCTTCGATAGTGGAATGTCCGAGGAGCAAAGTCCTGACACTTGGAGTACCGCCTCGGGCTCTGGCCAAGCGGTTCCGACAACTCTCAATGTAGAGGATTGGTAAGTACAGTCTGTCATTCATTGGACTATTCGCTGACCTATGTTTCCACATTTAGGTTCCAGTTTTTTGGTATCAATGGTGATGTCAACAATCTCAACTTCGACATGCCTATGGGCGGTTGAATGTGTGCGGCAGGGGAAGGGTATGCCGCAATGTAGACCATCTCGCTTTACGAAAGATGCCGATTCTGGTGAAAGATGGGCCTGGAATACCAGCTAGCCCAGGATATGGATGGACTTGGGTATTTCATGCACAATTGCGAGGCCACTCTTGTAACGTTATGATTGGTAACGTCGGGCGTTGGGTTCTCGCCATCTAAGCGGTAGAAGCAGTCATGCTGGATGCCATGAAACTGTAAAAGGGATTTGAAAATATATGTAAAGCCATGTATCTTTCCCCAATGGGGGGGGGATGGGGGCAAGTGAAGAAGCTACTCAGTCAGCGTAGCTGCTCTGTGATCTATCTATATACTCTGGGTCTAGTTGCTGAGATAGGCTGCCATGTCAAGACAGCAAAACAAACAATAAGCTGAAACTCAACCGAGTATATGTAAGCATCCGGACTGATCCCAGCACCTCCCAATGTATCAAGAAAGGCATACTCTGTAGTTCATGGACAGATTTCGCAAATAGCCTTGGTAACGCTGGGCCGTGTTCTCTCTCGCCTGCCTGCTTGCTCCGTAACAAACGGAGACGGGATGGTGGAGCTGTTACTCTAGAGCTTACACATGTTCGATGTTCAGGGGTTAGTCTGAAGTTGCAAGGAGGGCTAGAGGGGTAGTCAATGTGGTCGTGGCCAAACCCCCCACTAAAGTCAGGAGGTAGGTACTTGGTGGACAACTAATCCGCTGTACAGTACCTACAGTCCTACCAGGCCCTATCTGGTAGAGGTGGAGGAAGACCCCAGAACCTCCAACGCTCCCTTGACCAGCTCCACGCGGCCTTGTTAATACACCTTACTCGTCATCTCTTATTAGGCGTTCGTTACTCCGAACTCACTACTGCAACTCCTCCCTTTTCGCTACTGGATCTTGGGAAAGGCACAGTTCCGTGCTGTATGGATGCGCAGTGTTGTCTTGAGCTTTGTGAGTCCGCTGCATCGTTATCAATCGCACGCCCTGGCTATCTGCGCTTCGGCACCTACGCCCACTGAACTTCGGCGACATCCTGAGTCTTGAATGGCGTAATCAGCCCTACTAGCGAAACGACGGCAACGATAGCGATCCAGTACTTGGAGTTGGACGAAGGTACACTTCTGCGACATCTCCCATCCGCCTCGCGAGCACCAGAGCGGATCACGACGTTCGCTTTCCCTTCGATCCCTAGTCGCGCTGGAACGTGGCCGAATCTCCCCTGTGGGGTGAATTCGGGGCTGCTCGCTTCCACCTCCTGATGCTCAGTCGCCATATAACAAGCTCGCCTCTGTCGCCGAGTGGGCGGCTACAATGACCGACGAGACACGTTTCGCGAGGCCTTTGCCGCACAGGACCTCGTCGGCCCTGGCTCCCGCTGCCTCCAACGGCTCCGAATCAGGCTCCGTCCGGCCTCGAAACCGTCGCCTTATCAGCACCGTTAGCGACGACCAAGGCAACATTGACGGCGATGCCGATATTGACCGCCGCGGTCGTAATAGCAGATTCAACTCGAAACACGGCACCGCTGGCAACTCGGTGACTGCTTCTCCGAATCGCAGTTACGGGCTCCTCCCTTCCCTGACCCCTGCCGATAGGCGCTCTACGAGTCCGCTGCCTCCGAGGCGCACGGGAGGCGGGCTCAACCGCCCGGCAAGCACCGCTAATCTAACCAGCTTCTTCAACGATTCGTGGAACTCGACTTGGTCCTCGGTGTCTGGCTTTGCGAACTCCCTCATCGCCGGCGATGAAGGCCGATCCCGTCCCGGTAGGTCCCAATCTTCGACACGAACCGGTAGCGGTAATCCCAGCGCGTGGATTCGAGATTTGTCTACGGGTGGTAACAATGGCAAGGGTGCTGGGACCTGGGGTCCAGCACCTCCAGACTCGAAGCCAGGGCTGGATGACGTAGCGGCAGGGTCGCAAGAAGAAAGGCAAGCTGCTTTGAAAGCTGCGAGGAGGGCAAAAGTGCTGGAGAGTCACGATGGAGTCAACGGCGGTCTCGATGTCGCCGGCAAGCATAAGCGTCGAAACTCTGACGAGGTTCCTGTGCAACAACATGAGCCGAGCGAGCCTCAGGAGTATCTGGTTTACGTGCATCCAGTCAAGCCTAACGATACCTATGCGGGTCTGATATTAAGGTATCGGTGCAGGGAAGATGTCTTTAGAAAGGCAAATGGATTGTGGTCTCGAGACAGTGTTCAGATGCGCAAGTGGCTGATGATACCCGTGGATGCCTGCGAGATCAAGGGTCGACCTTGCGATCCGCCTACGTGGCACAACTCGCAAGGTGTTGATCTTCTGGCGCCAACGCCAGGGGCCGAAGATGATGCTTCGGCATCGCAGCCCGTTCACGATGAGTACTTTCGCTCACGGGCGAAAGAGAAGACTTCCGATGCGAAGGCGGCAACAGAGGAGGAGATACCCTGGACACATGTTCGTTGGGTGAAGGTAGATTCGATCCCCGAACCCATTGAGATTGCCCGCGTGGCACGAAACGCCATGGGATACTTCCCTCCTCGTCGGAAGAAGAGTATCCGTACAATTTCGTCACTCTCCACTCCGCGACAGAGCCTCGATCTGTCGAGCAACGCACCCGACTCGGCTGGCGGCTTTTCGTCTCGCCGGCAGAGCAATTTAAGTCTTAGACCCCAGATTTCTGGGACGTGGGTAGGTAGCCCCAGTCGGGGCATGAGCGAGGGTCCAGATGGGATGCCGGCCTGGATGCGACGACCTGGTGGTGTAGGATCCATGGGGGCGAATGCGCGAGCGCCTGGACCGGATAGGGATTATCTCACAACCTGGACGAAGAAGCACATACCAGGACTGAATCTGGACAATCTCCCATCCATGTCCATCGTGGGTTCGGAAACGGCTCACTTTGGTTTTGGTTCCGAACAGCCCGGAGGCCTAGTGCAGGGTCATATGGACGAAGGACAAAAAGCGGTGCCCTCCACACAACAGGGCACTGGATTAGACAAAGCCGCCGCTGCTGTTGAGACGTGGCTACGAGGCGCTCTTGCAAGAAGTCCAAGCGCGTCGTTTTCTGGTCACCGCGGTCATCCGGGACTGGAAAACGACTTGATTGAGCTTACAGATACAAACAGCGACGATGGAAGACCATCCGGAGTGCCAACAAGAGCTATGGAGGCGATGCGGATAGGAAGCAGTAGCCGCAGCGAAGGCGAAGGTGCTGTGAGAGGGAGAGCTGTGGGCACGGGTGCAAAGGGTGGTAAGCATGACTGAGGCGATTGAACCACGAGAAGCTATCGCATTGGATACGACATGGAAAGAGATCCCACGAGGATCCGTAGTGGCCTACGACTACATGTATCAAGGTGGCATTGTTTGTTGGCGAGCTACAAGGGCCGGTTCGGGGTGTCACCCTATTTGTTGGCGGAGACAGCATATATTCATCTGCGAGGCGTTTTAAGGCGAGGATGTTCGTATTAATAGCAGAGGCTCTATTTTAACCTGCCTTCGGAAATATGCGTTCATCGATCCTTGCTCAATGGATAAACGAGCAAGTTAGAGTAGAGTACCTGCAATTTGATGTGAGGCGACAATGATGGCATGATTGTAAGTGCTCTCGAGTGTGGCTTACACCCCAAAATGTGGCTGCAACCGAGGCGCAACCACCCCCCACGTCATCGCATTCAACGCTTCAACCCAGCGTACCAGCCACAACCCTCCCAAGTCTAGATCGCCCACCTCGGGTCGCGAAAGGAGCTATCCGTGTCCGCCATGCCAATTTGCATCGAGTGCCGGCACCCCGTCAAGACGCTATGGACGCAATACTCGGGCGCGGGCGACAAGGCCAGCGGGCACAACATACGGCTCACCGTGTGCCGCAAGTGTGGCCGCTTCTGCGACAAGTACGTCGAGCATGACTTCGTCGTGCTCTTCATCGACCTCGTTCTCATCAAACCGCAAGTGTATCGGCATTTGCTGCATAACACGCTCATGCGCGATGGGGATCGATTTGACGTATGTGTTCCATGGCTTCCTCTTCCTTTCTTGAAGTTCTCGTGGGTGTGAGTGGGCGATTTGCTGATGGTGTTGTTGCAGCCTTCTGTCGTCCGGTTGGGCATACTATTGCTCCTGTTCGACGTCTACCTGACGTGGGCGCGCATTGAGAAGCAGACTATTCCAGATGCTGCACCTGGCGCGAGCAACCTCGGCAAGCTAGCTCAGCAGCCTATCGTCCTCCAATACCTCTTCTTCCGTAGGCACCTCTCTCGCGAACGCTACATCTCCTCGTCTATATAGTAACTGATGTGAACTCGCAGTCATCTTCTGCCTCCTATCGACTGTCGCCTTCCACGTCTCCATCCGCTTCCTTACCTCCTCGGCCTTCTCGCCTCTCAACGTCCTCGGCATCCTCCCGCGTTATCCCCGCCCCAACTCAGTCTCGACCGCACTCCTCGTTTCCTCTTCGACCAAACTCTTCCCCATTCTCATGGTCATATGGGAGTACGATGTTCCCGCCGCAGCGCGCTCCCTAGGATGGGCCGTCGTGGTAAATAACGTCGAGGCGTTGCGGATATTGCTCGACTGCCGGTACCATACAGCGTGTCTGTTGGCACTCGCAGGCGCGGCGTCTCGCTGGGCTATGGGGAGGGGAGTGCTGCACGTCGCGGGGCTAGGGGATGTCGACTCGATCGGCGAGAGCGGGGTGGCGGCGGATGGGAAGGCTCTGTGGGCGTTGCTCATGTATGTCAAGGAATGGGCTGGGCGTTTGGCTGTGGGATAGGCTTCTGTTCGGTAATGCACAGAATGGGGTTTGTGTATCGAGTCTGTAGAGCGCATTACGCAAGGGCGTACAATAGAACAAAGCGTCCAACTCCGATTGTGGTGTTGATGATATCGTTTAAAAGACAATGATACATATTACAGCCATCCTTCTGATATCCCTACTGTCTTCCCCTTGTTGAGTCAGGGCCACAGCGGTCTATAATTCACCTACTCCCTCTTGCATCGCATCTCCTTCCACTAGCTCCCGGTCTTCCATCTATTCCAGGAACGATTCCTTCAGGTCGTTTCGTTTCGGCGCAATCAGGGGGTGCAGCTGTGCTAGGAAGGTGAGTGCCCACATGAGATAGCAGCTCACGATGGCCAGGATGGTCGAGGACCTCCAGAGACTATTCGGGAAAGAGGCGCGTTAGCTTCATCTTCCATCGTAGGGGGCGTGTTCGAGCGACATCGGATTCAGGTACGGGGAAATACAGCGAGACTGACACTTGGTTTTCTCCCTTGGGCGCGAGGAACCACGCGGCCACGCACAGGACGGCGATGACGACGAGGCCAATGAAGACGGCGTAGCTGGTGGGACGTTGTTAGCTGGCGCTCGTTCGCATCGAGCCGGGGGAAGTCGAGGGAGCGGCATACCCTTGAGCCATGACTGCGGTTTGATAAAGGTTTTTGTCTTGAAAGCCTGATCCCGCCGGCAGGAGAGCTTTTGATGAATGGTGGGCGGGTCGGTCTGGGAGCTTTATGATGTCCCCAAGGGTAGGCGGCAGCCTGGGAGTTGCATCACCTTGGTGAGAGGTTGCTGACTAAGGCAGTGGCTGGAAGCCCATTCGAATTACTTATGTTACTTTAGGGTAGGCTGAGTTGACTTGCAAGTGCTCATGTCAAGAGGGTACATACATATAGCCATAGCCGGTCGCAGCAAATTGGAAGTCGAGTTGGATTGTCCAACAATTAATAGGCTTTAGAGGGTATATTTAAAATGTAAGTCGCCTTCTTTGCCAATAGCGAGCTCAGAGCTTTGCTTCCTAGAAAAAGCATTCCCTCTTACAAAATCATAAAGGTAGCAACAACTTCCCGGGCCTTGGAGACTATTCTGCACCCAATCTATCTAACTGATTATGACCGCAGATTGCTCGTAGAGGTCACGCCTTCAATGTTTGAACTTACGACGGTCTAACTACAGGCAGGACTCGGATGATCGCATGATGAGCCCATGTGACAATAACAACAAGCAGCTGTGGGTACTTCCTCGAAACGCCGTTTTTACCTATGCCCAAGTAATTTTCTCAATTTGCTGCTTGAGTTTAAGTCACATGTTGGTAACAGAACCAGGGTTGTGATAGAACCAAGCATAGAATCAAATTAGTATATGGACCCTAGCGATGTAGTAACGAGTAAAGTGATCTAACACGGGTACATGTCCGTCATGATATTCCCTCCCGATGAAGTAGCCTATTGCAACCTTGATACGTCTATTTTACCTCTCATCATCATCCCCAATATTCTGGAGATGTTGTTCCTTTATTGCTGCATGATCTCATTTCATTCCTTGTCGTACCCTGAGTCATCGCTCGTTCTCCAAGGCTATGTTCCCGAGCACCTTCTTTCAAGCCCCTTACTCTACTGAGGAGCCTCACCAGTCTGCTCAGCGTCCTTCATTTCCTGGTCTCCCTTCCCAGCCTCAGCAGCCTTGCGAGCCTCTTCCTCAGCGGCTTTCTTAGCGGCACGCTCGGCGTCAACTTTCTCCTGCACAGCTTGTCGCTCAGCCTCGACCTTGTCGAAGTGACGCTGGACGATAGGGCCGGCCATGGCGCGGATCTCATCGATCTTGGCAATGTAGACACCCTTGGTGGTGTCCTCGCCCTCCTCGTATAGCCAGTCCTGAGTCGATAGTTAGCGCATGCTCGAACTGATTCAGACATACTTCGTGACATACCTCGGTGGCCTCAAGCTTAGCCTTGATGGCTTCCTTCTCCTCATCGCTGGCGAGCTCGGCGTACTGCTCGTCAAGCTTAGCACGGAGGTCGTAGATGTAAGCCTCGAGCTCGTTCTTCTTCTCATCGGTGTCGGCGACAAGCTTATCTTCCATAAGCATCGATGCCTCCTTCTCGGCAAGAGCAGCCCTGGAGGCGTCATCGAGAGAAGCGCTACCGGTAGCGATGGGCAGGTCGCCCTTGCGCACCTGCTTCTTGACCTTGCGCGTCTTCTTGGGAGCGTCCTTGTCGGTCTCCATAGCCTTGTGGAAAGCGAACGTTAGCGGGGGGGATTCTCGAGATTGCGGTGAAGGGGAATCAACAGCGGCCGGAGCAAAAGATGCTGGGCCCAAAGGGCTGTTGAACCGCGTACGCTTCGTATCATGGCTGCAATCATCTCCGACTGAGACAGGTGAAGGAGGCGTCCCATCAACGGGCGTGGAATCAGAAGCACTAAAAGAAGCCGAAACCGGCGCTTGCAAACTCACATCAGGGTCCTTCTTGTCATTCTCTTCAGGAATCTCCTCCTCAACCTCCTGATCCTCGACGTAGTAACCGTTCTCGACGTTCAGGACACCGTGAATGTTGACACGGGCCTTGAGCTTGCAGATCATGAAGTCGTCCTTGCCGTCGGCCTTGACGCCCTTGACAGAGAAGCGGCCGATCCAAGGGTCCGTCTTACCGGGAAGCTCCTCGGGCTGGGCATAGCGAGCCTCAAGGTCGAAAGGCTGTTTTCGGTAAAAGGTAAGAATCTTAGTGGAGGGCATGACATTGCCCTTGTTGAAGACGGTCAAGCTGGTATCCTCGTCAGGGATGTCGGGAGCCTTCTCCCAGCCAAACTCGATAGGGTAGCTGATGATGTCCTGGACAGAGAAGTCGCGGACACGGAATACGGGAGAAAGGATGGCGCAGCTGAAGGCGGAGCCACGGGCAAGAGCCTCATCGGCGTTGAGAGTGAAGGAGAGGCCCTTGCCGAAGAACTGCTGGATGCGTTCCTTGAGGGCGGGGACACGGGAGCCACCGCCGACAACCTCAATGATATCGATGTCATCCTTGGTGAGCTTGGCCTGAGCGAGAGCCTGCTCAAGAGGCACGTGAGTGCGGGTGAGGAGGGGCTCGATCATAGCCTCGAACTCCTGACGGGTGATCATGGTAGCGGCATCGATGTCGTTCATGAGGGACTCGATGTTGACGGGGGCCTGCTGGTTGGCAGAGAGAACCTTCTTGGTCTTCTCGGCGGCAGCGATGGTTCGGGCCATGGCGCGGCCGTGGGTGGTGATGTCGACCTTGTACTTGCCCTTGAACTCCTTGGCAAGGTGGTCGACGAGAGCCTTGTCGAAGTCACGGCCACCGAAGTTGCGGTCCCAGGCGGTAGACTTGACGGCGAGCTCGCCCTTCTTGAACTCAACAATAGAACAGCTGTAGCTGCTGTGACCGACGTCGACGAAGGCAACACGGCGGGGCTTCTCCTCGGGGGCGGGAAGGTCGAGCTTGGTGATGCCCCAGCCGAGAGCAGCGGCGGTGTTGTCGTTGATGAGACGAAGCATCTTGAGACCAGCAATCTCAGCGGCGTCGATGAGGGCGCGGCGCTGGACGTCGGTGTACCATGGGGGGACGCTCATGCAGATGTCAGAGACAGGCAGCTTGAGCTCGGCGGTGGCGGTGGCCTTGATCTTGCTAAGGTACATAGCCACGAGTTGGGTAGCAGAGAACTGCTCCTTCTTACCCAGGTAGTTAACCTCGGCGCCGACCTGGCCATTGACATCGACCAGAGGAGCCGTGACATATTGCTGCTCAATCTGGACATCGGGGTCGTTGAAGGATCGGCCGGCAAGACGCTTGATGGAGCTGACAGTGTTCTTGAGGTTGGAGATCTCCTGAGTCTTGGCGGCCTCACCAAGGTAGCGACACTTGGGGCCGAAGCCTACTACTGAGCTGTGCTGTTGTCAATACGAAATGAAGCTTTGAGGGATGCGCGAGAGATGCAGAGGAAGAGAAACATACGGAGTAGCTCGGTTAGAGACTTCATTGGTGACCTATGACATAAAAGTCAGCTCAAGCTTCGAATCACATCGGTAAATGTATCCTAGGGTGTTGATCGGCATAGGAGCAGCGGAATGGAAGCTGAGGAGCATCGTGACGATGGAGAGCGGGGGGGAGCTATTCGGAGAAGAGGAGGGAGGTTACGCACCACGTCGACGCCGCGATTACGGGCGACGGCAATGACGGTCTTGAGGGTTCCGAAATCGACACCTAAAAGAGAAAAGCAAAGTCAGTCCGAGGTCATCTTAGGGTGGAGCGCTCCCGGCGCGCAGAGGTTTATTTAGATCTGGTATTATGCAACTTACCAACGACACTCATATTTGCGGTTGCTGGAGGGGTATAATCCGAAACACACACGAGAGAAAAAGATGGGAGAAAAAACAGGGAAAGTAGAGTTTAAGCGGGCGCAGGCTCTCAAGAGTCGGGGCGCGAGCTGAAGGTAATATCGGGGTATATGGAAGGGAGGTTGTTGGGAGTATGTAGGTAGGAGAGTGAGGGAAGAGGTTCAGGTTTTGGGCTAGTAGTAATTTTTTTAGAGGAGGGGAAAGAGACGAAGTGGGATGGAGGGGGAAACTGGACCGGTGTAGCAAAAAGCCGATACAGTTGGCGATGGATTGGTGTGGATGGGCTTTGTACAAGAAGAAAATTCAGAACCGCTAGCACCTACTGGCAACACCTGGCAGCCTGTAGGTAGTAAGAGTAGTTAGTAGCTTCTGAAAGTACTGGGCAGGTAGCGCGGTGTACGCGGCTGATTCATGCATTTCACAGTGGCGTTGTAGGTATCTCAAGGCTTTTGTCGCAGCATCGTTGGACGGTTTGGTGACCTGCTCAGTACTAACGCAAGAGATAACTCCAGCGCCATCTTTTGCCCAGAGCAAGAAGAAGCAGTTCCTTCTCTCAGTTTCCCCCGATCGAATTTGCCTGGAGAGGCTGGACTATCTCCTCCTGTTGATCCCCTCGTTGCTCATGGTTCCATCTCACCGTCTTGTCGCAAGTTGCCTTACCGCACAGCACGTGTGCATGACAACCAGGATTGTTTTCCACTAAGACATCATGAACTTTTAATTCTCTAATTACCAATCTCCCTCGCAGACGTGCGAATCTGCTCCCAGGAAAGGATTGAAGTATGTAATAAAAAGCTTCCGGGTCCGGTACGCGGTGGAATAGCCTGGGAACGTCTGCAAGTATCCCAGAAGCGTGTGACGCAACCTGTGGAGGGGAGGGACCTGGCGAACCCAGCCTCGGGGGTTGCGATTTGGCCCACGCCCGCCACTCACCTTGCCCCTCCCCCACCCACGTCCACCCAAAACCCACATTCTAACCAGTGAAGCCCACCAAAGTCCACCATAGCCCACTGGAGATGCCAGCGAGACCCAGCCGTGCTGGAAGACAGGTATCGCAGGGCTTGCCAAGTGTCCCGCCAAGCACCCCTTCAACTTAGCGCCGAATTCTATAGAACCTTCCAGAGGTTGCGCCTTGCTTCTTATCCTGCGCTGCCGTCATGGATACTGTACTTCTCTTTTTGAAGTTTCATCATCTCCTAATCAGGTAATCAATCCCAAGCCAACTTGTTTTTTTACGTTGAATATTGTCTTGCTCAAACTCTCTGTTCATCGCCCGAGATTGTCTTATTCCTTTATTGTCTTAGCTCCTTTATCATCGCAACCCTTGTTCGCGTCCCAAACCGTTGCGTCAAAACAGAAATTCCTCCAGCTCTTCACATCTATGACCAATACCTTGCCAATCAAGTCGCCGTTACTTAGAAGTATGCCTTTCCGTACCCTTGACGAGCCACGTATCACTCTTCGATAAAGAACTTCTGAAAGACAGATGTCAAGCTTCATCGTTATCGCCACTATGGCGCCTCTCGTCGCTATCGAATTCGAATTCGGATCCTCCTGGAAGGCCCCTTCCTATTCTCCGCGCGAATGAATGCCGTCCACGTGAACCTGAACGGACAACTCCCTCCGTCATCTCGAAGTTTCGAAGAAGCGAACTATGTCTAGACTCGTTAAGTCTAGGGTCAACCTGGTGGTGTTTGGTAGGTTTCTGCGTTGTTCTGTCTGGGGTATCTATCAAGCGTTCTACCAGCACTGGGGTTGCTTGGCTTAGCTCGTGTCCAACATGTTGTTGAACTTCGCTTGATTCTGTCATGGGGCGTCTCAGGAGTTGCGCAATCTGGTACTTTCGACGGTCTTCATCTCCCATCGATGGCCTGCCACGCCGCGGTGTCCTAGAGGCCCTGCCTGGTGAGTGCTTCCATCTCGTTTGCCTCCTACGTCGCCGTGGCGAACCAAAACGAGATGCACCATCTTCAAGGTCCATTGCATTGCTCTCGATCTCATCTGGATGCGCATACGTTCCCGCCGCTGTCTTTCGGCGGGCCGAAAATTTACCATTAATCATATCGGGTGGCCGCACCACGCTACCTGCTCGTCCCAAACCAACCACTTCAGGATTTTTGAACGTCTCGGGGACGATGTTGAGCTCGTCGCCTTTCTTCTGTGCCTGCTCTGCTGCCTCTCTGGCCGTGGTGTGCGGATCGGCTGTTGCTGCGTCTGCTCGTGGACCGCCCCAAGTTCTCTGGCCTGCCGTGAATATGCCGTAAATCATATAATACCAGTTACAAAACGGATTCAGGATGAACATGAGTGGATACAGGAAGATCTTGAAGCGCCGCAATTTGGCGCCGAAATAGAGCATGAGGAGCCAGTTGAGACCCAATGAGATGGCGATGAACCCGACAGGTAGGTCGTCTACCTTCTTTACCGTCGTCATCAACGCCAATACCATGACGAAAAAGAGCAGAGCCGTCGTGCGGATCGTGTTCTGCATGAATCGAACCAGTATGAGAATGGGGTACCGCTTCCACAGCCGCCAGTCAGTCAGCATGCAGACCTCGTTGGTGATGAAGCCGAGAAACCATCGACGCCGCTGCTTAATCAGGGACTGATAGGTCTGCACTGCTTCGGTTTTACAGAATGCCGACGTGCACATTTGTATCTGATATCGCTTTTTGGCACCTATCATGAACAAATGCGTCAACCAGCGGTCTTCGCCTAGATGACATTTGGCAAAGTCAAAGAGGTCTTCACACTGTTCTGTCTTGTCGGCGAAGTAGTACTTGGACATACGTCGGAAAGCTGAGAAGCGGAGCATCGTCAAGGCGCCTGGAAGACATGTTACGGCGCCACAGCCTGACTCGACTGTTCGTTCAAAAAGCTGCCCATGGATGTACTCCATGTCTTGAAGCAAAGTAATGATGCTGTGTCTCTTCGTCGTTGACGTGATGACACCAGTCATGGCCAGCATGTCTCTAGAATTGCCGGGACTGAGCTCCATATCGTAGACAAAGTTTTGCAGGCATACCCTGTCTAGGATACAGTCTGAATCGATAAAGAGAATGAACAAGTTGTCATTCCGCTTCAAATACTGCTCGTAGACCTTGTCGATAAGCTTAAAAGTTGCCTTTTGACAATTTCGCTTACCCCCGTGGGGAAATCGAGAGACGGTGATTCTTGCTGCTCGATACATCACGTCTATACTCTGAGGGTAGAGCTCCATACTTTGGGGTACGCCAAGCCTTTCGATCATTTTAAGGTATAAGTCGTCTTGTTGTTCGCCGTCAAATGATAGAAATACATGGATACAAGCCGGCGGGTAGTCACAGTCTACTACTGAGTTGATAGCTGTGACGAGGACATCGAGTTCTTCCCGGTAGCATGGCATCACAATAACCACTTTAGGCGCTGTAACCTCATCAAGTACCTGCTTGATGCGTTTCGTTCGGCCAAGGTGATTCGTCACCAATTGGTAGATACAAAATAACCAGGGAACCGTAAGAAGGATAGCAAAACTCCAGAAGGCGAACCACTGTAGGAATGCCACCATTTCCGTTGGCCAGATTTTGCTGACTTGGTTCGGGAGAGGTAAGGTGACCATCATTATCGGCAAGAAGATGACCCTGATTCGACAGTTTAGCATGTGATACATGTGTAGGATGAAGAGGGAGCGGAACGAACCGAAGCAAGACGAAAGCAAAGCCAACGACGATACACAAGATGTTGATGGACCAGTGCTCAGCTTTGTGAAATACCTTGACGAGGCAGTAAACAAACGCTGCCAGCCAGAGAAACCATTCAAGGCACGCCATAAACAGCACAAGGCCAACCACGACCGTATATGCGATCTAAAACGGCGTCTCATTAGAAGGATTGTAGATTCACAATATCTCAAACTTACATCGCGCGTTGGCCAGTCCAGAGCCATGACGAGGATTGTTCCGCAAAGGTTCCGTCTTCCTGATGCTTTACCGCCCTTCTTCAGAATAGCTGGCACCAGCCGTTGACAGAATGAAGTGTAGACAAGCCAAGTGTTCCAAACCTAGCAAAAAAGGAGGTGCTTGATGGTACAAGAAGAAGAAGGGGCCTCGTCGCCTTTCTTCTAGCAAAGATATCTTACGAGATGAGATTCACCTTCTGCGTTTGTAGGTGCTACCTAGACTACTAGACAGTGGCCAGTTGTATGAAAGGGACATGGCATTCATACGGCTACCTGCAGTTGAGGCTGGGCGTTGTCACGGAAGGGACGACTCAGACGGAACGAAAAATGAAAAGGCAGGTGTTACTTTTTGGGGGCCTTGGAACTTCAAACGGAGAGGAAGCAGAGCTTCGACATCCACATTACTCCTGGGGAAAACTAAGCAATTGGCAACCGTGGCAATTTACAAGGGCAGAGGTGCTATGCGAAGTTGAAGTGAGGTAGGGGATGGGACGCAATGAGTCTGACGAGACCCGAAGTCGAGGACTAAACGTAGTGCCTTGTTGGTAGGGGCCTTTCAGTCTCGCACTTCGTGACTGCATCGTTTTGGCGTCATGCTGCTGCTACCCGCACGCACGGCAAAGACACCTTGACCGGGTCGACAGCCCATCCAAGCACTTCCGTCAAACATGAGACCTCTGAACGTACCGGAGCAACCAGGCGAACTTCGAGAACTAACGTAAAGAAATGAAGAAACGATGATCGGGTGCATTGAGCACGACATACCAGAGTACCACGGCATATTCACACACTTCAGGGGTGATCAAACACAATGTATCGCAAAGGCGGACTGGAGCAACAATCAAAACCAAACAATAGTCTCTTCATTGCGTCTCTTACTACCTGGGAAGCTAAGCCCTGCTAAGCCGGAAGCGCGGTGAGCAGAACGGGCTGCTACAGATATGGGCCTCGGTTTCCTCGCAAAACAACGCAGTTCACTGATGCAGAAGATCTGGCTAACAGTCGACGATGCCGATCTGTCTCAGCATGTTTATTGCTTGCCAATTTCGCTCCCACTCCCTGCGCTATTGGTAATCGCCGCAGGATCTCTTGGTGCGGATTGACATTCTGGATGAACAAGCCATTGCCATTGCCATTCCATTCCAACTTCGACCTACCATGCGGAGCAATGAACAGAATCATTTGGCAGGGTAGCAACAGCCACTCTGGCTATGACGTGATGTCTCTAGCTGTGGGTTTCAAGGAGCCTATTGACATAACCTCCGAATGAAGCCGTTGGCGAATGGCTGGGGATCAAGGAATCTATGCTCATAGCGGCATCGAATTTCAGGTCCTAGCAATTGATCAGTATCGATGTACAAGCCCGTGTCTAGTTTCAGCGTCTCCAGATTCTTACCAGTCAACATCACTAAGTTGCAATTTTCTGACCCTCTGACCACGATCCTTGTTCCCTCGTTCCGTACGGTTGTGGTGGAATGTGGTTGGTCGCTCATTGCCAGTATCTTGATCGTCGTTTTGCTGCAGATCGTAGTTGAGCACGAGATTCTTGATGCGTTGCTGTTCCTCTTTCTCCGCCTGTTGCTGATTCTTCATAGCAATAGCAAAAGTAGAGTCCGAGGGCAGCTCGACGGTTCGTGTCTGCATATATGTTAGTATCAAGCAAAGTGAGTGTCATCGTCGCCAGACGCACCTGTTGACGATTGCCGCGTTTAGTGAGAAGCGAGAAAGCCATGGTATTATTGGCCGGGGCCGACTCGCCATTGCCACCCTCGACTGACGCAGAAGAGGTCTCGCGAGTTTTAGCTCGCATAGGCAGAGGCACATCGAAGAGCTGTTTGCGCTCAAACTTGCGCGATTCAAGGCTTTCGGCCATCATCTTCGCGTACTCACGCTCGAATTCAGCTTCATCCTCGGGATCGACCTCCTCTTCTTGTCGTGTGACAACGATGGCCTCTTCTTCGAATCCACTCTCCCGGTCAGAGTCATCCTCGACATCCTCGACATCTTCCTCTTCTGAAGCACTCTCGTCATCGCCATCTCCGTCATCGTCCCCGTCGCCGTTGTCGTCATCTGAAGATTCACCGCTACTGACATCATCCAACTCTGCTGCTCTGTCGATTCCAGCCGTCTTCTGATCCTGGGCAACCGCCAGTTGAAGAGCCTTTGTGGCCTCTTCCAGAGACGAAGCCAGCTTCCACTGTGGTCTGGTCAAGGCAAAGATATCCTGCACAGTGAACTCAATGTCCAGCGGTGGCGTAATCTTGGTAAACACATAATACTTGGATCTTGTTAGCGCCCGCTTTGGGTTACAGCTTGCAACGTGTTATGCTCGTACCTGGAAGAAGGAGAGAAAGTAGTCGAGCTTCTTCCCGGCAGCACCTCTATTAAAGAACATGCCACAAGTCTCTAACACAGTCGCAACTAGGCGGATACGGAAGAAATCATCAGGAGGGTCGAGCGGATTGAGTCTTCCTGGAACTGGTAGCCCGCCTGTCAAATGTCAGTTCGGTTCAGCTTTCTTTCTCGAGCCCGCAACCTCGTACCGTATCCAAAGGTCACAATCTTGTACATTGTATCGAAGATTACAGGATGCTCAAGCATGCGGTAGTTGTAGAGCTCGCCCAAGTATTTAACCTCGGCAACACGTCGCTGGTAAAACCTGAAATCGTTCTGCTCAAGACCGAAGCTGACTGACTCGATAACGTTATCAATCACCTTAACCACGAATGCGGGGTGGTACCGGTAGAGGGCGCTCAGCAAAATACCGAGTAAGTGAATACTGCCGTACTTGACCTTGCCAGGCTTCGAAAAAACCTTCTCCAGAATTGCAACCACCTGTTGTTGCGTGTAAGCATTCGTCTGAAGTAGAGGTTGAAATGCATATAGGCTTGAAGACTTACCTCAGCCTCTTCCCAGTGAAGTCGACGAATTTGCTTCAGGATCTTGCTGTAGTTCCTCTTCGTCATATCAACGTAAATCAACTTGCGGATGAAGAGCTCCATAGGCGTCCGCTCTTTCTGTTCGATAGCTGGTCGCTGCGGGGGGTCTACGTAATAGACAGCGTTGTCAATGAGCATACGCTCAGGCTGGCCGATATGCTGAACAGATTTCTTGCGTTGCAGCGTCTCCAGAAAGCTGACCATTCGAGGATGTGTGTCTGGGTTTCGAAGTAGGTAGCGCCCGCAATTCTCAATGAGGTTACAGAGAATTTCGATATTCATACGTGAAAAGTCGTCCAGGCTGACCTTGAGACAGTGAAAAACGACATGTTCGGGGACAATGCCGAACTTGGTGAGCTCTGCAAGATATCGAATGTTGCTCAGTCGGACTTGGCCAAGAAAGTCCTTCTCCTTGCGCCTTTGTAGGCTGCGGAACTCAGCATCGAGATAATCAACGAGACCTTTAGGTACATCGGGCATGTATCGCCCTAAGGTTGCCACTAGACGAGCCCATGACGGCAAGAGGTCGCTTCGACCTTTAGGTATCTCGGTCAGAGCTTTGACGAGGCGGTTCCTGGAGGCCTTGGAATTGAGAAAGCAGAAATCAATCGCAGTTTGGTCCACAGCATCCTTGTTGGTAAGTTCGGGCAGTCGCGCAAGCAGAGCGTCAACCTGCGCTCCAATCGTCTTATTTGCGATGGAGGTGGACTGGTCGTCTGCAGTATCGATCGCCTTTGGTGTCTCGGTATCTGCCTGCTCGACCTTCTTGCCTACTTGCTCATCCGTATCAGTCTTCTTCTTTTTGCCATCCTCGAGGAGAATGGCGGGAACTTTGCCCCTGAGGTCGACCAGGTTTTCGTAGAAGCGACGCTCGTCCTCATCTTCCCAGATTCCAGCACCGTCACCCATAGATCGTAGATAATCGCCCGTCTTCACGAGTCCGATTGAACCATTTGAGTTGCCGAGTGAGTCGTCCGTTTCCTTGAGTTCGGGCATCTCATCTCCGATAGCGTCCGCGATAACCTGAGCGTTCGATACCAGACGTTCCTGTGCCTTTAGCTGCTTCTCGTAGTTCGCCTGCCGATCCTCGAAGACCTCACCGGACTTCACATATGCTTCTGCGTTACGACGACCCTGGGATTGAATCGACTTTTGGTCTCGGAGTAGGTGCGCTTTAACGTCGTCGAAATACTTCTTCAATACGTTTCTAAACCGTTCGCGGAGTTCGGGCTCGGTAAACGGTTCGTCTGCTTCCGAGGCATCGGTCTTATCCGCATGATCCTCCCGGTTCTCGCCATTTGCTGATGTGGCAACTCCATCCTCTTCCACAGTCTTTCGACCATCGGCTCCAGTAGGTCTGACGCCCAGAATATCCCAGCTAAAGGCCTTGACGAAGATGACGAGAAGAGGGAGGTTTGCGTGTTCGCGGTCATGTCCGAGAAGATCCTTGAGAACCTCAAGAGGGAAGGGTTCAGCACCTCCGGTTTTGTTCGATCCGCTGCGCGTCTTGAGTTCGGTCGTCTTTCCGATAGCGCCCTTGGTGGCGTCATCGGGTTTGCTGATGTCGTCGAGAGTTCGGATAGCTCCTACGAGCCACAGTTCGGTCACAACTCGTAGCAGGGCTCGCTGGCGGGTGATTCGCTCCTTCTCCTCCTTTTCGCGAACCTCCGGCGCAAGTGTCTTGAGCACACCCTTGTCCGGAGTGGCCATGCCCTTGCCGAGGAGCCATGCCAGATACTCGGTAAACTCGCCGGGTCCGAACCGTTGATGAAGCGCACTGACGATCTCGACGCCAGCCTCGATTTCACCAGGCGACTTGAGTCTGCAAAGACCTTCATAGCAAGCGGATATGATTTCGGACAGATACTTGTGGAGGCTTAGGGTTCGGATCTCTTGCATGAACGTGCCCAGCGTGGCAGCGGTAACAGCAGTACGGAGTCTCTTGATGAAGGCGGTGTTCTTTTTAAGGGACGAATCGAGCGTCTTGCTGACAGGGAAGAGGTCTGGGTAACACTGAGTATGAGCTGGGTGCGGGGAGCATAGCGAGGGAATTGGGCAGGGACGGAAGTCAGACCTTGTACGCCATCCCAAGCTTGTTCGTTGAGAGCGCGTAGTTCACCTGTGAGCTATGTCAATTTGTGTTTACATGTTGGCTTCGGCGTCGCAGATGATATCGTACGCTTTCTTGCGCGGTCCATGATGGCTCACGCCGCGGCAGAGAAGTGTGGGTGGTGAAGATGGCCAACGATGCTCGAGACGGGCTACATTCAGCGCGCTAAGATGTGCTAAGGGATATACTGCCCCGAGAAACGATGTCGTAGGCGGGCAAAAGAAGCCGACATGGGTGCGTCCAACGGGCGGTTGGGAGGATTAGCGAGTAGCAGCGTTGCCAATGTTTTGCGATTCCATTCAACCAAGTTAAAGAGTCAAAGGCAGCCGGGAGTGGAGTTTGAGCATTATGGGAACTGACGTCGGTACGTACTGCTTCAAGAGCGCACGCCTAAGGTGTAAAACTTTATGATTTCGCTGAAGCAAAAGCAGCAGGCGCCGGAGCAACATTTTAGCGGCATCTCAATGCCTTGCATGCTACTGCAAACTATCTACTAACCTGACTAGTACCGTAATAGCTTATCACGAGAAAGAGAGGGGGAGGGGGGAGAGAGTGTGTGAGTTCATCACAGAAGCAGAGCAGACTAGCAGTCCATTGACCCTAATAACACATCACAGGATAAGATCCAAACGGGAAGCAAGACGACACTCTTATTAGCGAACAACGATAAGGGATCCCCGGATGCCATCGAGCTCCGCCAATCTTGCCTCTCCTTCTGCCCGGCGATGATCAACTCTTTATCTCTCCAGGAGCTCGGCCGCCCTATAATTTCATGATCGCTTCCTTGTGGGGCCGGGCCTTTGCGAAGGAAGCATCTCCGGCGATGCTCACCTTATCGGCAATCTTGATTCGCCAACGCTGCCGTCTTCTAGAAGCACTAAGCTGCTTTTCTGACTGCTCCGCGGAATCGTCTACTAGATGCTACGCAAAGAATCCACTCGGACGCAATTTGCATCTCCTCGCTCATCGTCCAACATGAGATCTCGTATCATGGCTCCCTCGCTCAAGTTCATACCAGGTCGACTTTGCTTCACCCCATGATGTACAAATATGGCTTATCACCTGATGCTTTCGGCCGCTTAAACAGTCGATTGGCACTCTTGCTCTTCCTTGCCGAGACCCTGTTTGAAGTTGTATGGTTCCGCGTATACTTTCTCTGCTTCTGCTTCGTTCAACTTGTGATAAAGTGACTCGACAATAGCAGTTTACTTGGTTCTGGGAGAAGAAAGTTGCGGTATGGAGGTCCTCGCCAAAACACCACCTCCCAATGGCGGCGTCAAGCCTCAATCACGACTCGATGTCAACCTCCCTCCTACTCCCCCAGAAACTGCCCGACCATCTCGAAGCCACAGCCTACAAAATTTACAGCACTCTCATTCCTCCGTACTGCCCGGAACTACCCCTGCCCAACCTAGGAATTATCCCCTGCCGCCATCTTTCAAAGCCAAGCAAGTTCTACCTGAAGACCTCAAAACTCCAGATAGCCACGTGAAGCGGGACCCGCGACTCATCCGCCTCACTGGAGTCCACCCCTTCAACGTCGAGGCTCCGTTATCAGAACTCTACAATGAAGGCTTCCTTACAAGCGAAGACCTGCACTATGTTCGCAACCACGGATACGTCCCTGAGTGCCAAGATGAAGACATGCTCGACTGGGAGTTCACTATCGAGGGCATGGTTGAGAGACCGGTCACTCTAAGCGTACGGGAACTAATCACTCATTATCTACAACGTACCTATCCCGTCACGCTCGTGTGCGCCGGTAACCGTCGCAAAGAACAGAACGTGGTCCGCAAGACAAAGGGCTTCTCTTGGGGCCCGGCTGGCCTTTCAACCGCGCTATGGACAGGTGTTGCTATCGGCGATCTTCTCGCCGCTGCTGGTCCTAAACGAGGTGCGAAGTACGTGTGCTTCGAAGGGGCCGACAAGCTGCCAAATGGCTACTATGGCACGTCAGTTAAGCTGAACTGGTGCCTCGACCCAAATCGTGGAATCATGGTTGCTCACAAGATGAATGGCGAGAAGCTACATCCTGATCATGGAAAGCCCGTTCGCATCATCATCCCTGGCCAAATCGGAGGACGCAGTGTGAAATGGCTCAAGCGAATTATTGTCACAGCCGAGCCCAGCGACAACTGGTACCACATCTTTGATAATAGAGTACTGCCGACAACGATCAGTCCAGAGGACAGTGCCGACTTACCAAATGTCTGGAAGGACGAGAGATACGCCATCTACGATTTAAACGTCAATAGCGCGATAGCCTACCCGGCTCACGACGAGACACTTTCGCTGGCGAATGCGCCCACAAGCTACAGTGTGCGAGGCTACGCCTACGGCGGCGGCGGTCGACGCATCACTCGAGTCGAAGTCACCCTTGATAGAGGCAAGACTTGGCGTCTGGCTCCCGTCAGCTATCCCGAGGATGACTACCGCCTTGCGCCCGAAGGCGACACCCTCTACGGGGGAAGGGTAGACATGTGGTGGCGCGAGACGGCTTTCTGCTGGTCCTTCTGGTCCCTCGACATCCCCACCAACGACCTCGCCTCCGCCAACGATATCATGATTCGCGCCATGGATGAGAGTATGATGGTGCAACCACGAGACATGTACTGGAGCGTACTCGGCATGATGAACAACCCCTGGTTCCGCGTCATTATCCATAAAGAGGCCGGGCAGTTAAGATTCGAACATCCGACACAGCCAATTCTTGGGGGCGGTGGGTGGATGGAGCGCGTAAAGAAAACAGGCGGTAACCTTGCGAACGGTTTCTGGGGTGAAAACATGACTGGCGAAGTTCAGGAGGTCGCGGAGCAAGAGCCCGCAAAGGAGATTCGCATGACAGATCCCACAGTGGATCGGAAGATTTCCGCTGCAGAGCTCAAGGAACATGATGGCGAGGTTGAGCCATGGTTCGTCGTCAACGGCGAAGTCTACGACGGCACTCCCTATCTAGAGAGTCATCCCGGAGGTGCGGCGTCCATCATCGGAGCTGCTGGACAGGATGTATCTGAGGAGTTTCTCACCATCCGTAAGTAACCAGTCTGACATCCTACCCGAGCCGCAACCTACTTGCTAACCCTCCCCCAAGATAGCGAAAACGCCAAAGCAATGCTACCAAACTACCACATCGGTACCCTCGACACGACGACCAGCATCACCGAAGCCCCAGAAGAAGAAGACCCAGACCGCCCCGTCTTCCTCGAATCCAGGTTCTGGCGCAAAGCCATCCTCGATCGCAAAACCGTCATCTCGCCCGACTCCAAAATCTTCTCCTTCCGTCTAAACCACGACGACCAGCAAATCGGTCTCCCAACAGGCCAGCATCTCATGATCCGTCTACGCGACCCCGTCACCCGCGAGGCAATCATCCGCGCGTACACGCCCTACTCCGACGGAGCTGAAAAGGGAAGACTGGACGTCCTAATCAAGATCTACCGTGACGCCCCGGCACGGCTAGGCGGTAAGATGACACAGGCGCTCGACTCCCTCCCGATGGGCCACTGGGTCGAGTTCAAGGGACCAGTAGGCAAGTTCGAGTACCTCGGCGGCGGGCAGTGTACGCTCTCCGGCCGTACCCGCCGTGTACGTCGGTTCGTCATGGTCTGCGGAGGATCAGGCATAACGCCCATCCGACAAGTTCTGCGCGCAGTACTACGCGACCCCACTGACAAGACCGAGTGCGTGGTACTCAACGGCAATCGAACCGAAATCGATATCCTCTGCAAGCAAGAGCTAGACGAGCTAGCCGCTGCAAACAAGGATAGGTGCAAGATGGTGTATGCCCTGAGTGATCCGCCACCCGCGTGGAAGGGCGTCGCGGGTTACTTGGCGAAAGAAGTGTATGAGAAGGAGGCAGGAAGTCCATCGTCCGACAAGGGTGATGAGATGGTACTCTTGTGTGGGCCGCCGGCAATGCAAAAGAGCGCGCAAGGTTTCCTTGTGAGCTTGGGGTGGAGCGAAGATGACCTAGTCTTCTTCTAATGATTCTTCGTCAAAGAGCGATGGAGGAGAGTGAATGGGCTTATGAGATTATGACCTTGTACTTCAGAAGATGCTGAGCTCGCATTCAGAGAGTCTAGACATGAAACTTGCCGATATGGCGCTCAATGCATTGAAGGGTTTCTCAGTTGAAATACATCACACAACTAAGATAGAAAATGAGGATTGAAAAGACCCTAGCCATGCTTCAAATTATCCGAATCCATAATTGTAACAGATAAGCTCCCGTCGCTACCGTAATAGATAAACGCCCCTTGACAATAGAACATGGCCAATTTTTTTAACCCAGCCTCACTGCCACGCGTATTTCAAGCAAAGAAATAAAAAAAGGAGTCGAGTCTAAGCAAGAGCATTTAACGATGCTCTCCACCACTTGACTCGCTGCCGCCACTCTCGCTTTCGCCTCCTCCGTGTGGAGGGTTAGGGTAATACCAGGCAGCCACGCCAATAGCCACGTAGAGGGTGATGAGGAGGAACCCCTCGAGGTAGTTACTCTTCTGATCCTGCAAGAACCTACCAACTGTCAAGATGGCGAGGATGAGCATGACGAGATTGAAGATGTCAAAGTTCAGATCCATGCTCTTCTTGAGTCCCCAGCCCACAATGACAACAAGTGGTCCGTTGAACAGCGACGTCTGTAACGTTGCTCCGAGAACGTGCGATAGGGCAAAGTTCATCTGGTTATCCCAGGCTTCATCAATGGCGGTGAGATGTTCGGCAAACTTCTCCACCAGGGGCACCAAGATGAGACCCATGAAGGCGTCGGAAACTCCACCTTTCTCGATAATGGGCTCGATTTGCAACACGAGGGTGATGGAGATGATCGTGACGAGAGTGATGGAAATTGCCAGGGCAATGATACACTCTGTGAGAGTGAGCTTATCCTTGGCCTCGTCTCTGTGCTTGTCCTCGTCTCGATGCTCATCATGCTCAAAGACAGCGTCGTAAATGCCGTGATGCGAGCGGGCTTGGAAGAAGGCGTAGACGCAGTATGCGATGATCAGAAGGACCGAGACGATGCGAGAAATCTGTGTTACTCTGTGAGTGAGCTGTTCTGCCGTCAGCTCGAGATTACTACCCAAGCCGTGTTGGAAGACGGTAGGAACAGCCAAAACGACACCCCTATATCAATATTAGCTTCCTTCGTGGCGAAAGAAGTTGGAGGCAGCCAAGACGTACGCTGTGAGTAGCAAGCCGCTACCAGCCTCGCTGATAACGTCGCTGAAGGTTTGCTCATCCTTGGTCAAACCGCCGATGAAGAAGCAGGAGCCGAGACAGAGCAGCATGGTTGCCAGGACGGAACCCAAGATGGCAGCCTTGATGACGTAGAACTGGTCCTTGGATAAGAGAACCATAAACATGATAATTTCGACCACGGAGCCAAGTCTGCATTAAGATTAGCAAGATGGAAAGGTGCTGTTGAGGAGACGGGAATCGTCATCGTACGTGATTTCGATCAATACGCCCCAAACGTGTGGCAACTTGCGAGCAAGCCCCTGACCAGCAAAGCCAACCGTGTTGGCGCACGGAATCATGGCGATGTAGGCGAGGGTGAAGATGAGGATGTGATTCTTAGGCAGGGTATCTTGGGAGTGTTAGCTCGCGGCCGATAGAAACGCGCCAACACGGCGTAGCAAGAGTAAGCACGCACACCGAACAGCAATGGCAGCTGGCACGATAGGCCAGAGCAAGTTGCACACCAGACTAGCTCGACTGGCCGACTTGATCGTGATGCGACTGAAGTGAACGGGGTGAAAGCCACTTCGACCACTCTCGCCCGCAGGCTTGACCCAGCTCGCCAGGCCTCCCGATCTCTTCTCGCCCATACTAGCTGATCGCTTGCGATGCGAGTGACGGCGATGATGGCGCTTATGTGTGTTTGGCGTCGGGAGTCTGTACTCGTCCGGGTCGTTTTGGCCGAGGCGATCTGAGCGGTAGGCAGGGCGACGATTGCGCGAGGATGAACGTCGCGGGGCGTGTGAGGGCGGCATGGCTGCCACTATATACTGGTGTATATACACACACACATATATATACTGGTATATGCTCTGTACAGGAGAAAGAGGTCTGGGTCGTAGTGAGAAGCTAGCAGTGATTAGTAGCTTACTACTACTTAGTGGTAGTAATCCGTGGTCAAGCGCGATGCCAACGCTTCAAGGGCAGGTGTAAGAGACGTTGTTGCCGTATGCTGAAGCAATATCCGGGAAGGGACCTCGCGATGGGGTCCAGAGCTGTATTTGAGCGAATCCGACGAAACTGGCCCGTCAACTGTGCGAGAAGAGAGAAGTGAAGAGCGATGCGCAAAACGTTGGTTAATCAATGTCCATCGTATCCCTAGGTGGGACGCAACCGGGATCGAAGAGCTTGCCAATTGCGGTAAGTAGCCTGTAGTCGGGAAACTGGAGATTGCAAAGAAATGATGAATCAAACCAAGCCCATGATGGGTACGATATCTAGACTACTGTAGACTAGTAGACCAGACCAACAGGTAATGATCCATGTAAACCCAGCCAAACCCAGCCTCGAGGGACAAACCTGCCTGCTAGGCTGGTATAGCACATGTACAGCTACACCGTAAGATCGACTGTTCGTCATCCGCGGCTCTGCTTCTGTCTGGTGCTCGATGGTTAAGCCGGTGATGGTGATGCCGGGTACTAGTTAGAGCAAGGCACGATCCATCCGCAATGCTATGCGCTGGTCAGCCAGCACGCATGGCAGTGCTGCCAGCTAGTCCAGGTCGGTCCCGAAACCATCATCGGTTCCTGTAGCGACTGCGTACCATGTGGAATATTTCTCGTAAGTTTCCCGTCCGAGACACCCACAGCAGTCACCGCTCAACACTCGTTGGACGAGACAAGCTCATCATCCTCTCTCCCTGTGGCTCCCCACATTCCGCTAGCCAAGTCGTGTCAGGTTTCGGCAAGGTCCAGGCAAGGCAGGTTTGGGCCCTGGGCGACAGGGTTCTGTCGAGAGCTCTCGGCCAATCCTATGCCAGAGCTCGGGTGAAGTCGACAAGAAATCAGGAATGGCGTCCCAGGGCGGATGTGTCTGTCTGAGGGCATCCGGATATTCGGCATCGAGAAGCTCAGGGGTCTCTAGCCCACACCCTGGCCCCCCTCTGTCGCCCCCCCTGACCAGCTGGCCGAGCTTGAGTGGCCGCTGTGGGTGGTCGCGGTTGAGAAAACACGGTTTCAGCGGGGCCACGCCTCCGACAGATTGATTTCAGGGACTGGAGTTAAGCCTTTATTATTAGGTTTCGGTACCTTAACCTTAGCACCTTAGCACCTTAGCACCTTAGCACCTTAGCACCTTAGCACCTTAGCACCTCGGCACTGCGTACTGTAGAGGGCCGGACGTCGAGGCTAAAGTACAGTACAGTACAGTAGATATATCATTCGTCTCTGTTTTTCCATCGCCATGGTCGTTGCGATACCTGATACCTAGATTAGACGAGACCATACGGACGACCATCAGCAATTTTGGAGCCATGCCCGCGTCGCGTATCCTCAAAAGACTCACCTTGGTGGATGCATGCACGTTGGCTGGCCGTGATCCGCTTCAACGGCTGCGTACAGTGCCGTACTGTACTGTACAGTACAGTACAGAGTACCCACCCGGCTTCACGCTAACGATGGGGCCTTGAGGATTGAGATAGGGCATCCGTATCAGTACACCCACCGTCTACTCTGCTCTACTGTAGACCCTCAACCTTTGGAGGCCGCCCTCTGTCCTCATGCCAGTGCACTCGCGCGACCCGCAAGGCCCTTCATACCCTTGGACGCCATTCCTTTCGTCTGGCAATCCAGTCTTCGTCGCGGTTTCATCTATTATTCGTATACTCGTACTCATGTCGCGTCTCCAATCCAATTCTCAAACGCCCCTCCGCTCTCATCTGAACCCTGGTCTGCGCCTCGGCCTGGCCCGCCTTGGCTCCCTCGTTGCATTTCCTCCGTCCGGGTACCGCCAAGCACGCCGTCTCTTGGCTTGAGCGGTACCGGCTTGGCGACGACTACCGTCTCAACGCCTGCTGGGACAGACATTTCTGGCCCGATCGGCAGTGCCTCTATGTCGACCTCCATGTTCAAGAGACATTTGAGCACCACTTGACTCCCGGCCTTGCTCATCACCTCGTTGCCGTGCTTGCAAAGCTCCGACGCAACGCACTCGACACACCCGCGCTCGCAACGGCATCCCTCCACACGCTTCAGTGCGTCCTGGAGAAGCTGCTCGACGTGGTCAAAGGCTTTGGTGCTGATGCCCGATCCTCCAGCGCCTCCTTTGGCGTCGTAGAATGTCAACCGTGCTGGCCGCTTCCTTTCCGTCTCCGTCACCGCGAATTCCTTCTTTGCATTCTTACATTCCGTTCGCACATCGCCTGGCATGCTGATGACAAACGTCGGCAGCAAGCTCATGACGGCATGCTCAGCCGCGTGAATACCTGCCCCGACGTGTAACCGCCTGTCCTGCAGGATATCAATCGCCTTCTTGGGCACGTCGAGCCACATGCCCTTGCTATACCTTATGACCGGTGGGTTGTCGACTTGCACCGCGTCCAGTACCCTGTTCTTTCCATCTACCTTGAAAAACCCAAAGACGTTGTGCTGGATCTTGATCGTGCCGTAGTAAGCCTGCGATCTTGTCCCGGATATGCTGCGAATAGCTTCCGTCTCCGTTGGATCGATGTCGGTGAAGTCGCGCTGCACTGTCGTCCAGTCCACTTTGACCCTTTCCACCTTGGCCATGCGCTTTTCGGGCGAGAAGTCTCGAACCAGGTACGAGAGACCCTGGTGTAGAAAGATTGCACCGTCGTATATGGTATAATTTGCCCTTGAGGCCTCTAGCTCCTCCAGCACCTCGTTCTTGCCGTTCGTAATATTGACGATCGCAAAGTGTTCGTCTTCGGTGTCTCGAATAGCAACATACTTTGCAGGCTCGGGTCGAAAACGGTCGTGGCAATGGTAGTATCCCAATTGGTCGCGCAACAACCGCTCCTTGCAGATCGCCGGTAAATCCTTACCAAAGTATTGCGCATCCTCGACAGGTTGAATTGGCATCTCGTATGCGGCACATTGGATGTGGCCCTCGCGAACGAGTAAGTTCTCGAGATCGACCTGGAGCTCAGAATTGGGTTTTGTGAAGATCTCGTCCGGATTCTGCATGTAATGCTGGTCTGTGGGGAAGCTATCTCCCACCAGGATAGACAGCGAATCCTTGTTGCGACGCCCTGCCCGGCCGCTCTGTTGACGCAGGTTCGCGATGGTATACGGGAACCCCCAAGTCATGACGCAGTCAAGGGAACCAATATCAATCCCTAATTCCAGGGCTGTAGTAGCTACTACGCCCAACAGCTTGCCCTCGAACATCTCGGTTTCCACACGTCGGCGGTCTGGTGCTGTGTAGCCACCACGATAACCCATGACGAGGTTGATGCACTCCGGCCGTCCCATGGATTCCAGCTCCTGCTTGATAGCATTCACCAGAAGCTCGCACTGAGCGCGCACTCTGCAAAACGCGATGATGCGCACGCCTCGAAGCATCAGGGCGCAGAACAAGCGCGCACATTCGAGCTTGGCGTTACCACGGCCCGAGGCTGGATCCCCGGGATCCTTGTAGGGGGTGTTCCAGCAGAGGAACTCCTTTCGACCTGACGGAGATCCATCAAAGTCTACTAGACGTACGTTTTCGACTCCAAAAATTGTGTTGAAATGCTCTCTCGGATTTGCGACAGTCGCAGAGCAAGAGATGAATTTCACCTTTCGATTGCCGACGGCAGCGCATACTCTTCGAAGTCTACGCATAATGAAGGCAACATGGGACCCCATCTGTCCATTGTAGTAGTGTAATTCGTCCACCACAACGTACTTGAGGTTCTTCAGATAGGATCTCCAACGCTCTTCTTGTGGAATAATGGTAACGTGTAGCATGTCGGGATTTGTAAAAATGATCCGGGCTTGCTCACGAATGGAATTGCGCTCACTCATAGGCGTGTCGCCATCGAACGTCTCGACCATGATATCTTCCATCCCAGGCATATATCCCATCATACCTCTTAAGCTGCGTTTCTGGTCTTGAGCCAGTGCCTTAGTTGGAAAGATGTACATAGCTCTGGCATTGCGATCCTGTTCCAAGGCGTGAATAATCGGTAGTTGGTAAACGAGACTTTTGCCAGAGCTCGTTGAAGTCGATATGACCACGTTCTGACCCTCGTGGAGGCTATTTAACGCCTCGGACTGGTGGGCATAGAACTGCGTGATACCTTTCGAGTTGTAAAGCGCATTCACCAGGTCTTGGCTCAACAGGAAGTTGAGGTCGCCATGTATCGGCCCCTGTGGTTCGAAAACACGGTGACCGTCCGGGACGATTTGTCCAGTGTACCACGAACTCTCCTTCAGCTCCTGAACAATCTCTGGTATCGACTTGCGCTCCTTGGGAATGGTTTCTGGTATACTGTCGGCTGCCTTTGGTGTAGACTCTATTTGCGTGGCAGATGGCTCTGGAATGAATGCTTGAGAGATCCTCTTCAGTGTCTCATCTGGGTTGCTCCCATCTTCAGAACACTTGTTCAGAAATACACTCACAGAATTAGCAAACTTCTGATTTCGTCGTTCGATAAGATTCGTCATCTGCTTCTGACTGTAGACAGGCATCCTCAGCTGCTCATTACGTAGCTTCCTGTCTGGCTTGGTCGGCTCACCAGTCGTCCTGTCTACTACTTGCCTCTTCAGATCGCCATCAACGAACTCGAAGAAGAGCACCTCACGTCCACTGGGCAATGATTGACGATCTCGATCCAGACCTTCCAGGCCAGTCCATCCACCCACGGAAGAGTCGTAAGCAGGTGCCTGGGCTCTAGCTGATTTCCCACTTCGGAATACATCATCACGCTCCGAACCCTTGATGTCCAGCTCCAGCGTCACTTCATCGACATAAGTAAAGCTGATGCCTTCTGGTCGAAGTGCGACAACCGAAGCAACGTCCTCAATCGACAATGGTCGCTTTATTTGAGCTTCAACGGTGGACTTGATGGTTTCAAAAGTTGTTGCCAAATGTCTGCGTGTGCTGCAAAAGGTAAAGACGAGATTTAACGCTCGATGTGTCTGTTCCAATACCTGGAACGAGCGTGGCCAATCGACCTTGCACTGAATAGGATCGGTCGAGTCTGTTCGGTTCAGTGAGCTCCCTTTACCGGCTCTCCCACCTCTTTTCGGTGCTGAAGTGGCATTTGAGATATTTTCAGACTTATCGAGACTTGACGTCGCATTTGGCCGGCCACGCTTTCTTTTCACTCCAGCAATCGGTTGTGGTGGTGGCGATTCTTCTTTCACGATAGTCGAATCTACAAGGTCGGCCATGATAGCGCTCAAGACCGGCACATTCCTTAGGACCAGAGATGGAAGATTACCGGAAAACAAAGTAAGCCGGGAAGTTTTTGAGACTGGTTTTGAAATTGATAAAGTAGATTAGTTGCACGACCTGACGTTGAGAGTTGTAAGAAGTCTGGACAGACGCGGAAGTGACGCCCAGTCACGTGTTTACTCCTGACATCATGGGAGGCAGAGGCTGGACGAAGCCAACGGAGAAAGTATTCAAGGTAATATACGCAAACATATTACTGATTAAGTATATTGAAGGGTCATGAATTCACTGATTAATCGACTGAAGGGGAGTTACGTAAAGTCTTTTCTCTCTCTTCAATCAGTGCATGCAAAGGCATGTTTATAACTGACATAGGTGACTCTGCCCTTCGAGTCGGCTCCTCTACATCGAAATATGTGATTCTTAGGCTGTTCTTTTCCTTTTTTTTTAGTAGACAAGACCGTCGTAGGCATATAAGTAACTCTATCCATATCTCGTCGATACTGACGACAGCCGTTGGCTGTTCTCATCATATTTCTCAGGTTCCGAGCTGGGATCTCGAGTCACTTCTAAAAAGCCACAGATAATGAGCCTACTTGAAGACCTGATAGTCGCCTTTCCGTTCACCAAGCGAGGTCAACGGCGAACCTTCTATCATGAACAATCGAGGATGGGCATCTCAGTTTAAAGTACGACACACCTCAACTCCCCACAAATACTCTAGTTATTCTGAAGCTCCCGCTGAATGATGCCGATCTCGCTCATGAAGCTCTTTGCATTTGCAGCAGACATCTGTGGATAGAGTCAGTCAACGATACCTCGTCAATGAACGGACCGTATCACATACCCGCATAGTCACGCTAACAGGTTTAGCAGGTTGGCCCTCGAAGGCTGTGAAGACAATCCCAACGGACTTCAGCGAGGCCTTCTCCTGGAACGTCATGGTTGGTAGGATCGCCGTGTTCAGGATGACGCGTCCGGTAGAGTCCTGTCGCATGACGAGACGGCACACGCGGTGGCCTTTGGCATCCGCAGTTTCTTCTTCGTCAAGTTCTAGACCCGAAGCATCGAATGAGCCAGGAATCACGCTGCCAGCATCATCATGTTCGATGCAGATTTGGGGAACGTTGATCTTCAACATGCCAGCGCCCCGCTCTTTCCAACCTACTTCACGATCATGATAGAACATCTTTGCTCTCACTGATATCATTGTTGCTTCGCCAGCTTCACCGTCATTGATCTCGACTGGAAACTGTTAACATGAAGACCATGGTGATTTCGAGCATGGTGCAAGACTTACTCTTCTGAAGCTTGATCTTCTTCTTATCCTCCATCTGCTTCTCAGGCGAAAGAGATCTCTCAGAGTCAGAGGGCTGCGCCTCGTCGTCGCCATCGTCGCCGCCATTTTCGTCTTCCACGTCGCTGTCTGGGGCACCGAAGGGCTTGGCGGGCTTCTCGATCTTGATGGAATCATTTGCAGGGGCAGCAAAGCTCGACAAAGGCTTAGCGTTTGAGATGGCCGAGCCAAAGGCCCCTCCTCCACCAAGAGCACTCCCGAATCCATTCGATCCAAGGCCCGCGAAAGGCGACGTGCCGGATGCGCTTCCAAAGGTCAACTTGGGCGCAGCAGGAAGCTGCGAGCCGAATGAAGATGCGGGTGAAGCGAAAGATGAGAGTGCAGGAGTGCCAGAACCGCCAAAAACGCTGCCTTTCGAGGCGCTGATGCTTGCAAATGGAGATGGTGCGGCCGATAGTTTACCAAAGGCGGATGTAGCAAAAGCGCTGCTCGAGGTCTCTGGTTGGCTCTTCTTCGTGGGGGACTTGCCCGCTTCGGTATCCTTGGCAGACTCGTCGCCGGCAGACGCTGGTTTCTGTATCATTGTTAAATTAGATACGCCTTACCTAGAAGAGGGAAGAGGTAGGGCGTACCAAATCTGTCTCACTTGCCTCCTCATCTCTATGTCGCTTCTTCTCCGGCTCGAGTCTTGAAGTTCGATCCTTGGTTGAGTCGGCAGACGCAATACTATTCGCATCGTCGCCTTCCGTCCCCTTCTCGCCTTCTAGCTGGTCGTGTGCGCGCTTCTTCTTGGGCGATGCAGCCTTGTCATTCGAGTCATCATCTGCAGGCGCATCGGGCGACTCGGGGTGGGGATCCGAAATCGAGGATTGCTTCAGCTCGCGACGAGCGGCACGCGTTTCGGCATCTTCCTTGGCTTCGGCGTTGACGGGCTCGTTCCTGGGGCTGGCGGCATCTTGCGCATCGTCAGCCATGACGAAAGGCTGGTAGCTGTGTCGTGCGGGCGCTTCAAACTATGACGAAGAGATAAGCGCACGAGACTGCGTATCGAGGAGCAGCAGGCGGGATGTCGTCTGAGCAAGCTACTGTCCAAGAGGGTAGGAAATCGCAGTGACAAGCTGGGCGCGTTTGTATGCAGCAGCAAGAAAAAGGTTGCTAATGATGTTTTGCCGTCGTCGTTGTCGTGCACTGAGGCCTTGAACTCGTTCCCGCTTGGTTGGTGGTTTGTCCTCGATCGCCCAGCACTTGTAGACGTTACTTGTGGTTGTCCTCCTCCAATGAAAGCAACGAAATCAGTACGTACAGCTGCCAACGTCAAATTCGCCAGACTCTCACCGCCCGCAAGCTACTCGTCTAGCCTCACAAATGGTGACTTAATCTACTACAGTACTGTACTGTATGTACACTATAAAGGTGGGGTAAATCGCAAGTTGCCCAGCAATATCAAAGTTTGCTGTCCGCCGCCGATGCACGCTCCAAGCGGAAGATGCTCGCTATCCGTTTGATGCTACTTCATATATCGCAAGTTGTGTTACAGGCCATGAGAAGCTCAAGTCTCGAATATGCCAAAAAAGAATTTACGTATCGTTAGCGAGGAATTCGGTCTCGAAACCTTGAGTGGACAGACGATGTCATCAACAGTAGACAAAGTCTATCGCTGAGGCAGCCCGCCCTCGATGCTACCAAAACAAACATGCCCGTCTCGTGTCAAGACTTCAACTTGAAAGAATCTCGTCAAATCACATTCTCGTAGTCAGCTAAAAGTACAGAAGGACGCGCTAGACCGACAGAGGATCGAAGAGAGATAACACCCAACCTGTAGACGACCCTAGTCTAACGCAACACCGCCAACCATGCCATTGGCGCTCAAGTTGCTCTATGCGTGCTGTCAAGTATCCTTACATTGTGAGCTGGAAAGCGCCGGGACTTGTCCCTAATCACGCTTAAAACTTCTAAGCGAGGCAACGACATCATGCTCCCGCCTTTTTACCTCTCCATGCGCCTTGAAATAATCGTAATAGAACACATCTCGGTTGTGATTCTAGCTGATGAAGCAGAGACAGCCAAGGCCGAGGTAAAACACGAGCAGTGGGAACACGGCTAAAGCAACGCGATTCTTGACGACGCCGCTTCCACCTAGAATGCTCACTCCGGCAGCGAGAGACCAGGACATGAGGATGATGTAGACGGGGATACGTGCGATCCAGTGTAGGCCTAGCGCCGACATGAGGGCAGCAATGACGAGCGGGAAAAGGGTGTAACCGATGATGCAAACGCTCTGGGCGAAGGAGCTATAGAATTGTCAGTACCTTGGGTTCGCGCATAAGGCATGGAATCTGAGGATCAGGTAATACGAACATGTTGCCGCCTAGTAGCTTGATCTGCAGCGTCACAACACCCTCGCCGAGCCAGATCATGGCGAAGACACCGCTGAAGACATAGTCTCTCTGGTCACTACGAGCAGTAAAGCTCAGCAGCAGGCTCAGCAGCAGACAGAAGATCAGGGGACCCCAGAGGTCCCAGTCTCGAAGTCCAGGCGTCATATTGCTCTGCAACAAAGCCTCGGCATCAATAACACGACTCGCCAGTCCGGTGAGCTCCTCCCGAGTCCCCGACAAGCCCGCGCCACGAATGTTCGAGTATGCGCCGCGCAGACCACCCTCGCCGCCATCAAACATGGTGCCGCCGAGCAGGTAGCGCGGGTAGAGCACCTCGCGCAGCTTGGCCCAGACCGCAACAAGATCGCGGCGGAGCGTGTCCCAGACAGATTCGTCGATGGTATTTTGCGGGGCGCGGCGGTCTTCGCCAGGGATGCGCGAGGTCAGGTAGCCTTCGTTGAGAGGCTGCGAGGAGGAGCTTGAACCGATGTTGCCGGACAGGGGCTGGCGCGACGACTGTGTCGCGAGGGGGTCATCGAAATCGTTGAGATCGGCTATGACGTGTCAGACACAGTTGGAGTTCGGAGTTTGCAACCATGCGTATGTCTGAATAGACGCTAGCAAGCTCACGCACCATCATCAGGGTCGATCAAGTCATCCTCATCCAAGGGTGGATTGGCATAGTGGCCTTGAGCACTCGAGGCGGCCATGGTTCGGAGGCTTTGAGAGGCGGTCGAAGAGGTTTGCTTGTGGCTGTAAGGCAATTGAGCTGTGTTATCAAGTGAAGAATCAGTTTTCCGTCGCTGGATGCGTCCTGCGGTGTCCGAAATCGATAACGTGAGCTTGCGGAAGAATCGATGGTGTTGTTGAGCGCGAGCTGACGTATCCGTCTGTAGCTGTGAAACCTTCCACGGTTGCCTCTCCACAGGCCCCTGGAAGTCTTGAGGTCCGAGCTCCCTCAGATCATACCCAATCACACGCAGCCATCCTCCCAAAAGAGACAGTAGCAATAGGTTATGGGACACCATCAACACGTCAAGGACAGATAGCAAGCAGTCCAAAAGCTAATGAATTATGTTCCTTTGAAGGGTATGTTACACATCTAGATACGGTACGGCTGAGCGTTTTGAAGAGGGATTATAATTTTTGAAAGCTTTACAATCTGAGAGCTTCAGCTACGAACGCGAGAACCAAAACTTGACAGAATCACGAGTTCACGACTGCCGTGACCGTGTAAGGAATAGCTTATAGAGAGACTACCTCGCTTCCATCTTCTCACACT
Source organism: Coccinonectria pachysandricola (assembly GCA_003693555.1). NCBI lineage: Eukaryota > Fungi > Ascomycota > Sordariomycetes > Hypocreales > Nectriaceae > Coccinonectria > Coccinonectria pachysandricola. Next base: position 100,137 of record QUZF01000024.1, read on the forward strand.
TGCAACTAGACTAAGTATATCCATTGAAGAGTGCAGGTTGTGAATTAGCGCCAGGGGCTACGCGAACCTTCTCGAGCTGCAGGTGGGGGATGATTTCCGTTGTACTGACCATTGTTATACTGGCCGTTACTGTACTGGCCACTAGTGCAATGGCCTTGCGAATGAGTCGCGGAGTCAGTCGCGCCACTTCCAGCCTGGTTCGTCGAAGTCGTGTGTCTAGGACTCGCAAAATCGCCCTGCATAGTAGAATGATACGAAGGTGGCTGGCTATGCTCGCCTGGATGCCATGCGCTCGCTTGGTGGTTCCAGTGGCCATTCTGACCACCTCGACCGAAAGAGAGATTGTGCGGTTCGTCCAGCATTGCTTGATTATAGAACCGCTGCTCGCGTGCGAGACCGTTCGACATAGGCCCACCGCGCATAGCCTCTGCCTGTCGCTTCTTGTCATATTCTTGCCACCGCTTGACCGCCTGGTTCTCGGGTCCAATGTAAGACGATTCTTGCCCATTGGGATCCCAGATGGGAATTCCATCATACGGCTGGGCTCCTCCTTGCGGCACACCGCGGCTGTGGGATGCTAGCTTACCATTGATGCCCACAAGAGCCCAGGCAAAGACAGCCACATCACGAATAGAGTTCATGAGTTCCTCAAGCGGTGGTCCTCCAACGGCCTTGGCATTCTCTCGCAACGGCCTAAACTGGGGTTGCGGCGCCGCTTGCCTGCGGTACAGATTCTCCGGATCATTTTGTGGCAGGATAGGTCGCTGTCCCCATGGGGCTGCAAATACGCCATTGTCGCAGCTGGATGGAGCCGTGGACGCAGCAAGGCCTGGAATCTGTGGCCTTGCTTTGCGCAGGATGACCACCAATCCATCAGACGTGCACGATATGACCGCCTCTAGTTCGACAGAGGGCACGGGACGTCGACGTTCTCTTCTCTGTGTAGCCGCGGACAGGGATCGAGACGTCGGAGGAGTTTCGGATGAGCCACCTGGTGAAGCGCCAGCAGCATCAGTAGCATAGGCAGCCGAGGCAGGCCTGGTGCCGGCAGATGGCAGTGGAGCATAAGCTGAGCAGCCCATCATGTCTACGTCAGGTTCGGACTTGACCTTTGGACTAGCGCCACGGTCTGAATCCACGTCCATACCGTTGCTAAGTTTCACACCACCGTCTTCAGAGTCGCTCGATAGACGGCTGTTGGCCTTGTGAGAATCGCTCGTGGATCGAGTCCCATGTTCAGGGCCATCGATCGGATCGGGTGCCATATCTGCGTCAGCCTGACTGTCCTCATCGCCTTCTTCAAGATGACCGTAGTCAGCTTCTTCGTCTTCGAAGTCTTCAGGCCGACGAGGATCTCTGGACCAGAAACGTAGGTAAGCGATGGAGTCGTTGGCTTTGGCACTTTCGATACATCTGAAAGCGTCGTCGAGGGAATTTTCGCGGATGCACTCGTAGAAGCTTTTGTTCTTAACCTGATCTGCAGGGACACCCAAAATTGAGGCGATCGCTTCAGTAGCAAACATGACGGTAAGAGTTCGGGAGAATCGATTCAAGATTAACGCGGCTCTGGGTTCGCGCTCGCTGGGAGTCATCTTAAACTTGGGCGAAAGATGTTCCATCATGTGGTAACGTGGATCCCGAGGGGAGCTGGAGAAGAGGCGACGGACCTGGGGAGCCTCAAGTGCGCGTCCTATGTTCGAGTTAACTCTTGTATCTATGCAAAGTCTCCTCGTAGTGAGTAGGGGAACTCGTACTTTGGCTTTTCTCATCTCGTCGGTAGATGCTGACACATGCTACGAGAACGTCGTAGACAATAGTAAAGCAGCACTCGCAACTGACCCAGCGCCCATCCTGAGCGCGGATGCGTACATAGTGCAAGACGGCTGCTTTGTCAAGCGAGACGCCTCGGTTATGGATTCCACGAGCAAAGGGGACTTCCTCTGGGTGGAAAAAATCAAAGCTGGATCTACCAAGAACTTCCTGAGGGTGATATCCAAGAATATCTGCGATTGAGTCTGAGGAGTAAAGAATGTTGGCATCAGGGCCAAGGTCTTTAGTTTGGGAGATTAGCTACACGTTCGAGTTTGGTCTTGCGCAATGGTGACTTACTCTGAATCGTCATGAAGGTCTGTTCCATTGCGACCAACGTATCTGTAGCAGCCTAATAGCTGCTTGACGAGGTGTGATAAGTGGTTGGGAAATGATTTCCCCTTCGTTTATAGGTTTAAAAACCTGGTTTATCTTGACGTGTGGTGACCTTCTCGGAAGCGGACGTGTTTACTCTGGCCAGCAGAAGCGTAGCGTAGTAATCTGCGAGTATTGTCCGTGGGTAAAGCAATCAAATAGGTCTCGTATGAAGCTATGCAGCATTCCAAAAAGGCTCGAGTTTATCAAAGCTGGTGTAGTGGCGATGGATATCAATGGCAGCAGCCCGGACCAGTAACGATACCCGAGATACCGAACGGGGGCGATGTAAAGAGTTATAGATGCAAGGTCAAGGCAAGCAGCTGTTCGACGTCGAGCAGCCACAGATAATGATATATCCCCGCGTTCGTAGAGCGACCAGACAAAAATACGGAGGGAGGGTAAGTCAGCGAAGGCTGTTAGAGGTTCAACAGTTATCTTGAGAGGGTAGCTATTATGGATTCAAAACAGACATGCAGTTCTGTTCGGACCGCCTGATTGAGTGTATAACTACTGGTCGGTAGTTATGAGAAGGTCGATGAATAGAGAGGCGTCGGATGCGGAAAAGCGCAGCAATGCCAAGAATAGAGGGTGGATGCTGCAGGATCGTCGATCAACACCACCTAGAGATGTCGGAATCTTTCTCTGGTGTTGTACGGCCAAGGTCTTGTGTAGGACAATGCCGAAGCCAACGGTATGCGGCAACGGGAACGAGAAAGAGACGTCCGACCTTTTGGGCGTAAACAATCTTTTACTTGGTGGCCTCGTTCATGAGAAGTCGTTATATATCCACGTGAAGAACGATCAATGCCGAACTAGTTTTCAAGCAGCGCGGATGACGCGGAATGGATTAAACAGGGGAGAACGGTTCGTGGAAAGCAAAGCAAATAAAAGAGACAACAACGGGATGAATGCGGATGATGAAGCCCTCAACGCACGCTATGGCCTGTATCCGTAGATGAGATGGGCGGCAACGATCAACAGAGAGATATTGAGTCCCGTGAGCCCTGTCTCTCCAAGTTTCGGACCCTGGTCAGCGGGCAACGAGCCGCCTTGTAAGACTGGGGGTTGGGGGTTGGTGGTTTGAAGCACTAAGTTGCTTCTCGCATGGCCTCGCTTGAAGCGCGGGTGGGTAATTATCGGGGCGCAGCTGCAGTCCTAATGCGAGCCTGACTGTGCTGTGTACTCATCAACTGTTTGAACTTTCTTTTTATTCCCTCTCTATTGCGCTCCTGGCCTAGTCATGTCGGATGCGCCTTGGGTGCTTGTCGCGTCGAAAAACGACGCATCACTTTTTAACAAGGCATCATTGGCATTCGAGGACCGAAGGGTTCGCAATCTCGCACGATTGAGCTTCAAGTGCTATTATGCCAGCTGTGGAGAGGCTCTTGAAACTGCTATCGTTGCGAGTCGTGGAGAATGTCGAATTTTTCAACGTTCCGAAGTAATCCGACGTGTCGTCTTCTCTCTTTTGCTGGTGATGATGAGGTGAAGATGGAGGAGCCTGTTCTTGGATGCTTATTCTGACGTGCCCCTCTGGTTTACTTTTTCTCTGCTCAACGGTTGACGTTATCCTACCGCCTATCTTTGTTTTAGCTGCAAGTAAACTTCCTTAGCGTCAACAGCCGAGGTAAAACCTCTCTGACAAGCAACGAACATTCGGTTTTGTTTTCTTATTAGGCGACTTCGATTGGGCCGAGGATAGCGATTGCAGCAATTACACCAGACTAGACTAGGGAAGAGAGCCGAGGTCGTTTTGTTTAACTTACACTGCGGTGAGTGCTCAATGCTGATGCAGCCGGGAATTGTAACACTCTTGCGTCAGAAACAAGAAAGAAAAAAAGAGGAGACGCACGCGTTGAAGTTACTCTAGAGTAGCGAGTCGACACTTGTTATCTAAAAGTATCGACGATAAGCCGAATCTCAATCTGACGAGATGACTTATAATAACAGCCGCTTATCAAATTGCAGTACAGCCAAAGTTACAGTTTCGTGGAAGCAGCGACTCCAGATGGGCCTGGGCGCCTACCCGGCGAGTTTTAGTCCAGAAAATGCAGGTGTCTCTCAGACGCGTGAGTGCCTCAATGAGCCACAAAAAACTACCACTCCACAAACTTGCTACTCTAGTCCTGGACAACAACATTCGTTCAACCTGTGACATTGCAACCGTCCGTTTGACACAAAACACGTTCTGGACAACTAAGTAACCAAGTACTATAACCAAACATTGTGGCATATCTTGATTGCGCTGTGCTGGGCGAAGTAGACGCTTTGGATCCCCAGCAACTCCACTCGATCAGATTCCAGCTCAAACTAACTTCACGAACGACAGATGTGGGTAATCTCAGCTTGTCCGTTCCCGAACTGCCCAGACTTCGCTTCTATCGATTTTGCGGCACCGTCGATAGTAACAACAGCGTCTCATCCACTATGGGCAGTATAGTGGCTACCGATGATAGCGCTTTCGACCTCCCAAGGCTTCGTGTCTCTTTTGGATTCGAGGTGAATTTGATTTTCCATACACAAGTCTCTTCTGTTTGACTGACAACAATGGCTTGATAGAACGATACAGCGTTACTTGATAACGATGATACTGTAGCCGGTAAAGACAGACTGCTACAGCCCAGGCTTGGCTCAGTCTTTTGCTGACCGTGATTGTTGCATGGCACTAGAATTCTTCGATGTCAAGTTCTGCCCTTACCAGCCGCTGGATTGCGACCCAATCTTCGCCGCAGTCAGTAAGAAACATGTAAGAACTCAAGTTTACGTGTTATTCAGTGTTTATCGCCCTAACACTAGATTCGCTAGGTGGTCCTTTGCAGACTGAACCAAAGTTCTGGCGATGCCAATCCGTGCGAGATCATCAGCGTAATAAGAGATGATGACGTAAGTGACGAGTCCAGCCTTACTACCCGATTCCAGTCTTACCATGACGAAGTCAGAAGCCTCGGCATGTTGCTGTACGTGGACCAAGGATCCAGTCACAGGCACCCCTCTGATTTGCGTGGGCGGAGTGGACGCCAAAGTGAAGATATACGATGTCCTCGAGGGCAAACTATTCAAGGTATGCCGTCAACCCGAATACGCGTTGGCTCAAACATCATCTGACTCTTTCATAGTGTTTTTCTGGACATGGAGGTGTAGGTAAAACCTGGTTTCGGTATGCTGTGTTGAAGCTTGCTTAACATTGGTTCAGGACATCAACGATCTGAAAACGTCGCCAGCCGACACTTCAATCATTGCCTCAGCGTCCGACGACACTACAGTCCGCATATGGAGCTTAGATCCGAAACACTCGGAACAGCCATGCGTGACCATCCTTGCTGGCGATGGTCATTCTTGGAGCCTTCTTAGCGTGGTGCGTATCCCGAATATCATCTCGCGAGGCTTGGGCGCTAACACTTGAGCCAGGCTTTCCACGACAACGGCCGTTATGTTTTATCCGCGGGTCATGATCAGATCATAAACCTTGTAATTGCAACCTGCACCATCTTAAGGCATTGATGTGCTAATGAGACATAGTGGACTCTTCCCGATCTTCCTACTGAGCCCGTGACCAGGCCTGTTCGCATCCATTACCCTCATTTTTCGACTTCAGCTATGCATAGTGGCATAGTTGACTGGTAGGTTTAGCCCATTCTCAGTACCATTAATACTAGTCTAACAAGGTACACAGTGTCGAATTCTATGGTGACCAGATACTGTCAAGAGCGTGTCATGATAATGTCATCTCTCTTTGGCGCATTGAGGGCTTCTCATCGGCAGGCCCGCCACCACCGCAGAGCATAGCCCCGACACCACAAAACGCAGTTGCAACCAGCACCGAGTCCAGCCGGTTGACACGTTCCGCCTTCGTCCCTACAATCTCACCCCAATGTCCGGCGCAATACACGAGAGTGCTCGACTTCCATACCCCTAACTGCGGTCCACAGTTCTTCATGCGCTTCGGACTGCACTTCGTGCCGGGCCAGCACCCGGTACTGGCCTTCTGCAACACTGCTGGCAACGTGTACTTTTGGGACTTCAAGCGTCTTACAATATACAATGACTTCTGTCAAACGCTCTGTGACCCGAGTAGGGATAAGGGCGTGCCTCCAAAGCCTCCAAGCTGGATGAAGGCAGTTATTCCACGTCACAGAACAGATACCGTAGGAAAGTCTCGTCAAGGCACTGCTGAGAGAGACTCTCCTGCCTCGGTTCAGCCCGAACACGCCAAGCCTGTCGAGGCGATAGGTGAGTTTACCGCCGAGACGCTAGCATCTTGGGCGTCCAAGTATAGCCTCGACGACCCCAAGGAGCCCCTCCGCGCTCATAAGACGGAGTCATCTTCGGCAAATTTTGTTGGGCGACAAGCAGCTTGGAGCCCTGGTGGGGAATGGTGTGTCGTTGTCGGAAGCTCAAATCAAGCCTTGATCTTTCAGCGATGGGCAAGGAAACCAGCTGCTAAAGCCCATGGGGCTACGAAGGAGGCAGCAAAGGAACCATAGATCAGAATCTGCGAGGCTATTCATAGTCATCTCATTGGCAAGATGGAATGTAGGGACATCGTCGAATCGTCGTGGCTGTCATCCGAGGGCTCCAAGACTTCCAAGGCCGCCTGGTCTAATTGACCACCATGTTCCACGACCTGCCTGAGCGCATCTTTGGCAGCCTGCTTCTCAATTTGCCTCGACTTACGTGCCTCTTCATATCTATGCGCAGAGACATCGATGGTGGGAATGATAAGATCGGCAACATAGAGCCGTGCCACAGCACAGAGTCGATACATGTGCGGATTCTTCGAGTACGGCAACTCCCGCATCAGCTCGTCCATCCTCAAACTAATCCCCCTCATGGTTTCCAAAGCCTGAATACGTAGTTCTTCTCTCCTCTGTCGAAGTCGAGTCTCGCGCATCTCAGGCTCATCGCCTTCCAGGCTGTCATCTACATTCATTTCCATATCTGCAGCCCGACTCTGCGAAGCCGCAGCGACACGCTCAAGGGCGAGGACATATTCGGTGTAGGCGTTGTAAATCTCACAGCTTAGTAATGCAATCCAAAAGTCGGGCGCGGCGATGGTGCGTGGGTGCCGGTGATCGTAGGGATGCTGCTGGATGAGCGTCTCAAAGTAGGCCTTGACCTTGTTCATATTTGCCGCGCTGCCCCAGCGTTTCGTAAGTCCTGGTACCGGTTCGTTCTGTTCCTCGTCCGTACCAGCGTCCTGTGCACCAGACGATGACTCGCCCTGACGCATGAGAATTTCCGCGCCAATAGCCCAGAGGCTATGCCGCCGGACGTCAGCTGGCTGTCCACCAGGTCGAAGCTGCAAAAGCAGACCATACGCTCGGGAAGCCTTGTCAATTTCGCCCTGGTCCAAGAACTGATGGATAGACTGAAGAAGCACCTCGTAATGACCTCCACGCATACGATCCTTGTACGGCGCAGCCTTCTTTCTCCTCCTCTTCCTCGCCGCATCGTCTTCAACACCGCGCTCCTCGGCCTCGCTATCTAGCTCGACGGAGCGACCAGCAGATGCGCCGCGGTCAAGTCCGCGGTGAGGAAAATCAGGAACTAAATCGGCCGGGTTCTCGTCCGCGTCCGAGAGGCCCGCGGCCGAGAACTGGGCGACGAGACCTGGTGGGTGGCTCAGCGGGTTGATGGCATTTTGAGGAAGGTGGGCGAGTCGGCGGGATCCAGCGTCTGGATGATCTTCAGCAGGCCACTTTCGCTTATCGGGCCTTGGATGCGTTGGTCCTAGAGAAGACATGGTGCTGAGTTGTGATGTGTGAGTGAGTGAGTTAAGGTGTGAAAGTCATGGTTTGGAGGTTGATTGAGGAATGCCCCACTACGCACGAACAGCATGAATGATCAAAAGTGAAGGGCGAATTTCACGTCTAGAGCTACGAATGGACATGGCAAGCATTCAAAGACGTGGTTTAACTGTCAATCCTCTATAACGCTGCAACCAAGTCACTCGAAATCTTGGCAAAGCTCGGTCAGCTCCGCGACTCAATATGTCGAGTTGCTGAAAACGCTAGATTGGTGAACGTGTTGGTATAGCTGGCTTAAACGAACCAAGTTTCAAAGTCTTTCTGATTTCCTCAATCAATCCAGTCAATCCATCATGGTAACATATTTACACAACGCCTTTCTACTCGCACAAATATCATCTCTGCGGCGTTTAGTGGTTGGCCCGCTCAAAGTAGGACCACTGGCCCTCGACAGGCTTCTCCTCGAGATCCTCCCAGCTGTGAAAACGGTCAGCCTGAGCTTCATGCCCTGTTGCTTAGCGGTACTTACACCTTGGTCTGCTTCATAATATCAAGCAGCTTAAGCTCGCTCTCGGCAACCTCGATAACCTCCTCGATGAGGCCGGCGCCAAGCTTGTGCTCCAGCTCGGAGATCCTATAGATGTGTTAGCCTTCCGCACGGGAAGACACGCCGTAGTCGAGGTAGAACGAACTGATCAGCCGTCAGTTGCGGCTCCTCCTCCCACTCAATCTTCTCGTGGTCCTCGAGGGGCTTGCGCTCCGCCAAGAGCACCTGATCCTCACGCTCCTTGGCGGTTCGGATACCCTCGAGCTCACCACCCTCGTGCTCCTCGCCATCCCACTCCTCCACCCGGATATCCCCGGCCTCGTGTTTCCGTCCGATGACGAAGATCTTGTCACCGAGCTTAACCGTGCGGGCCTCGCTACCGTCGATGCGACCGCTGGTCACGCGGAAAGAACCCGCGCTCTTCTGCACCAGCTCGCGCGCCTTGGTCGCCCACTCGCTGTATCCGGGAGGAACGGTGTTCTCGACGAGGGACATTCGGTGCTTGGTCACGGCCTCGACGGATTGGCGGTACAGGGACGTCGGGGGGACATCTTGGAGCTTGCTGAGCGTCGTGCCGTAGAGGAAGAGGAGCGTCGATCGGGGCGTGGCATGGGTCCAGAGGCCCGTGATGCCGGTGGGAGTGCCCGCCTCCAGGTAGCGCGCAAACAGGCGAGTCGTCGGGCGCATGCTGGCGACTTCAATGGGTTATAGTGTTGCGGACGTTGGCGAGGGAAGTTCGGATGGTCAGAGGAAATTGAATTGACCTCATTGGACTCGGGGCCCCAGGTTGGCCGCGTTTCGGTGCACGTGGTTAAGCACGTGATGACCCATGACACGTCGAGTTCACCAGAGGCATCCAAGCATGCCTTTTACGCAATCTTGGCCTTAGTTATCGAATCGTTGAAACTTGACTAAATTTCAGCAGGCTACTCAAATTAACTCGGCTCGGCCGTTACTATATGTAGATGGCCGGTCTGGTAGTGAAAAGGCAATCATCAGGTCGTCAATGATTGCGATCCAGCCAACATACTTCTAGGATCGATGTGACGAACAACATGTGCCAGGTCAAATCAATCTTCCAGAGGCGCATGTTTGTTGAAGAATCCGCAAGCTTAAAAAATAACCAGGGTCATAGCCCAAACTTGAGCAATCGATCTCTCGAGGAGCCCCTCAAACGTTCATATCATCCATGTCAAAAGCCTTCCAAAGAATTCGAACAGAAAGCAGTCTGGTTTAGCGAACCATGACGGTACAAATTAAGGACCCCCAATTTCAGTTAGTTGAATGTCCGTTTAAGAAGCCTCATCGCGGCTCTTTCGGTAGGCAGCCTGGAGCGCCAAATGTTAGCACCCTCGAAAGTACTCAGAAGTTAGAGGCACGGCCCACCTCTTGCTCGTTCTGCAAGCCCTCGATAACGGGTGCGAGCTCGGTGAGGATCTCATAGGCCTTCTTGTGGTACTCGATCTGGGCGGCGACAAGCTCGGCCAGGTTGCGGAGGGGCTCGGGGGTATCCAGGACCTAAAGAACTGGGTTAACGACACCAGGCCCAGCAAATCTATGTCTCGGGTATCATCTCACATTCTTCATGACGCCTACAGCCTCCTCGGTCTGCGTGACGAACTCATCCTCGGCCTTCTCAACCTCCTCCTGGGCTTCGGGGCTCAGCTCCTGCTCCTCCGAGTGCTCACTGTGAGCACCGCCAAGCTTGAAGGTAGTTCCCTTGGCATGAGCCTTGACAGCGTCTAGAGAAAGCCGGGAGTTCTCGACATTCTTTCGGGCACGCGTGGCAAAGCTCAAGTTGGTGTTGAGAGTAGTGTTCCATCCGGCGAGGAAGCGGCTCTGAATCTGAGCATCTTGGGCAAGACGAGCTTCACCAACGCGCTCCGAGGCGAGGGCGTACTTCTCGAGAGCCGTGGCGAGGGGATCCTCTCCGGCACCGGTGTGGTGCTGGTGCAGCAACTGGCTGCTCGACAAGCTGGCGCGAGCGACGGCGTGGCTGAATGTCTTGGGCTGAGGCTTAGCGGTAGGAGGGGCGACAAGAGCAGCCTGGGCCTCAGTCGGGGAGGTAGCAGACGAGAGGAGGTGGACCTTTTCGCTGACGGTCTTGCCGAGGTCCTGGAAGGTCTCTCGGATGTTCGGGGGGTAGTCGTAAGCCTCGTTGGAGTATTGCGAGCTATCCGGCTACCTATTAGCTTGCGACGCTGCAAGAAGGGCTGGGTTAGGAAGCTCAGCTCACGTCACGGAAAGCATCTTCTGGTGAGCCTGCTTGAGCGCATCGACGCGCTTCTCGAGGTCGATGTAATCGGGGGGCAGCTGGGTCTGTAGGCAAGCTTATCAGCGAATGTCACCGAGAAGACGTAGGAGCACGAGGGTGAGAATGAGCTCCATCGATGCGCAACCGCTGACCTTGTCCTCGGCCTGGCCGAACTGCTCCTTGGTGTACTGGAAGGTTCGCGACGCAAAGGGGGTAATTGAAGCCCCGATGTTCCTGTTGACAACGTCAGCCACGATGCCACCTTAGATCTGCGCCCTTCTATCGAAGCTGTTGATTGCGCAAGCGCGCGCGCGCCGTCAGAGTCACATACGAGAGGTTCTTTCCAAAGCTTTTGAAATCCATGATTGACGGCGTTTGATGTGTCCTGGGTTATGAAGCTATTCGGAAATGACGTCTTGAAAGGGTGACGTTGTAAGGAAAGGGAGCACGGTTGTAACGTCAGGTAGGATTGCTCAAAAGTTGGGTGTCAGCGTTGATATGGGAACCGTACGTAAGTCACAAGCGAAGTGCTGTCGCAAGCCTCCCCCCCAGGCCTCATCAGGGCTCATCAAGACCCGAGGGTCCGAGCTTCTCCTCCAGAAAGATACTTTCGATAAGGTACCTGCAGGGGGTCGCGGGGATCTGTGCTGGCAAGCTAGCGTCTAGAACAAAAGATCACGTGGAGACCATTGCCAGCTACAACTTCGATTACATCTGTACCAAGTACGATTAGGGATGCATACATTTCAACCTTATGAACGAGAGGATGACACTTCAATAGGTTGGTAGTTTCTGAAATTTCAGAAAAACAAAGGCCTGTAGTCTTCATTGAAAGAAGAGAGTCAGTGGCTGTCAATACCTAAATCTCCTCCGCATCATGCTGTGCCAGGTATGGAGTGTCTTATTCCCTAGTCCAAAATATGCTTATTATCCGCCCACGAAGGCTCAACTCCCCTACATACGGCTTCATAATCGTGAAGTGTGGGATGATTGCAGTCCAACGAGGGCGTCGTCCAGAACATTGTCCAGTTGGAATTTGACAATTTGTTAGTTCCAGTGGAGCGCTCGAAATACCACTTGTTCACCGGGTTGTCTTTCCGGCTTCTCCAACAAACTCCGTCTGGGAAACAGTCACGCACCATGGCGTTGAAGACGATATCGGCAACGCCACCGCTTCCCTGGCTTCTTTTCAACACCGCGAACTTGTCCAAGTATGGAACAAACTGGTTTTGCTCGTAGGCAGTCTGGTCATCCAGTCCGGATGGTTTCTCCCAGGTTAAGATTGCGCCGCCTTCGTATTCGCCAGCGATGATAACACCGGCTATGTGATCATTGACCCGGTTCAGGTAGTTCTCGACATCGAGCTTTCGGTTGAATGAATCCTCAATCAGGTGGACCAGGCGCGGCAAGTCAATGCATGTATCTGTCAGACGGAGACGAGGTGCACCGGGCTGAGGAGGCCGCCAGGGATTTGCGCGCGGATCTGGGAAAATGGTAAGCGGCATGCCCCGCTTCAGTAAAGTCGAAGAATTTGACGAAGGACCAGCCGGTCTAGCACCCTCATATAGCTGCGACCGCGGCATTGGCAGAGATGAGGAGAATACTGGCTTATCCGTCAAAAGATTATGGAGCAGAGGATTCTTCTTTCGCCGGGTTGTGACCATGCCTATGCCTTTGTAGTCGATAGGTGATTCGTTGTCATATGTGCTGATCGGGTTCGTCGAGGCGGACAAGAGGTTGGCTGCCTGAGAAGGCGTGGTAATGAGTGCTGATGAAGTAGACGGCAACATCGCCAAAGCTTCCCTGGCAAGCGTCAAGTTGGCCGCATGCGCCGTAACTGATGCCTCTGCAGGTCCTTCGTCCACCATCGGAGAGCCATCGGGGCCCTTGAGCTGCTGCAATAACCTGTCGTATTCCTGCTCAAGGTTGATAAACCTGTGGCAAGATCCTGGACGGCCAGTAACAGGGACACCACCCAATGGGTCGAGGATGATAATTCTCTCCACGGATGCTGTCGTCTTGGGTCGAGTAAGTTGGGGATCGTCAACCAAGGGATCAGCCGGGATGGTGAACTGAAGACCGGCAAAGTATTTCGTGAGCGCCAACACAATCTTGTTAGAGTCGACCGGTAGTGGAGGAGAGGTCTCATCAGGGCTGACCAACGAAGGTATGACAGGCATCATGCCGTGTTGCAGAATCTGGTCTATAAAGCCCGGGTCGTCGACATGAATATCGGGCGCGAGAAATGCTGACGAGTCGGCCGTGGGTGGAGGGCGCTGAGCGAAGACGTTCTTGACCAGGCGCGCTCCAGGTTCACCATAGGCATCTATTGCTCCGCATAGACGGAAAACCTGATCCTGAAACGTAAGACGGTGCTCGTCTAGGCCGCAATCTATCACAACAACGCTAAACAACCCAAGCTTTCGGAGCTGAGACAGGGTCTTGGCAATTCCGCGCATAGTATCTGCATCAATCTCTTGAGGGGCGCGGAGCTTCATGATGGCAACGTTCAGCGGCCGGCTGGCTTCGGAAGACGATTGCTGTTGTTGGTCGCCCTGGACGAACTTGGGCGCCTCGACGAGAGCCTTGGGGTTCTTGGGCGCATATTTCTGCAGATAGCCCTTGGCGTCGCGCTTGGTTGCGGTCACTTCCAATACAGAGACGATAAAATCCTACGAAAGACAGGTTAGCAGATTGGCCATGCTCCATGTGCGATGATGACCGAGTGTGTGAGCTCACCCGATCAAGAGCCCGCTTCCTAGCACGATCTGCAGAAGCAGCCGACATGTATCGAGCGCCACCAGCGCCGAGGCATGGCGATTGCAGGCTGGCGGCCGTCTGGGAAGAATACGACTTTGCGATACCGGGACTCCGAGACTTGACGCCAGGTCGCGGGCTGGCTTTCTCGGGGCCAACACGACAATCGACCGGTAAGGATGGGAAGCATCGGCCGCAGCTGGCTGCTTTCTTCCAGGCACGAGTACAGATCATTGCCGCGGGCAGATCGCGCGCAAGTCTCGGAGGGGTACTGGAACGGCTGCGGCCTTTCAAAGCTGGAGTTGCTGATGTTAGCTGGGGCACATTGTAGAAGCAGGTCGGAGCCCACACGCTGCGATGCTTCAGTGACTCTAGATAGTTGAATTCTGAGGATAAGTCTAACACCGATCACCGCTCATGAGTCAAAAAAGACGATGAGCCAGAGCTCGGTCATAAGGTTGGAGAAGCTCGGCGGAGAGAGAGGGAGTATGGGCAGGCACGATAAGCTGATAAGCTCAGCTCAGCTTTTCTGCGCCGATAGATGCCGACATCTAAGTCACTACTACTCTAGAGCAGAGTAGAGGAAGGAACCTGGGGACAAGAGGACAAAGATAGCTGTGAATAATCCATGACACAAGCTTACCAAGCAACCTTTTATGTTTATATTTAAAAACACAAACGCCTACACTCGTTACCGAGACGCTCCATCCATTTACCATCGTCTTTACTTGTACGGAAAGTTGTCCCTGCTGAACCCAAGAATAAATAAAGAATCATGGCTCCCGCGCTTCTCTGGATTGGCCTCGGCAACATGGGGAGAGTAAGACTCCCTATCTCCGCCAACGATATGTACCGGCAGCGACTGACTGCTGGGAAAGGGCATGTGCAAGAACATCGTCGAGAAGGGCAACCTCGACTCTCCTCTACTGCTCTACAACCGCTCGACCAAGCGGGCCGTGGACCTCAATGAGAAGTTACCCCAGGGCACGACGGAAGTGATCGAGTCCCTGGCCGATGGCGTATCCCGCGCCGACGTCATCTTCTCCTGCGTCGCCAACGATGAAGCCGTTCAAGAAATCTACAAACAGGTACTCGCCGGCGACCTAAAGGGGAAGCTCTTCATCGAGAGCTCTACCGTCCACCCCGACACCACCGAAGCCATCGCCAAGGCCGTCGTAGCCGCCGGCGCTGAGTTCGTCGCCGCACCAGTCTTCGGCGCCCCCGCAGCGGCCGACGCGGGGCAGCTCATCGGCGTTCTCGCGGGCCCGCGGACCAGCGTGGAGAAGGCAAGGCCGTACTTCAAAGGCGTCACGGCGCGCATGGAGATCGACCTGGGCGATCAACCCTACGGCAGGGCGCTGCAGCTCAAGGTTCTGGGCAACACCTTCATCGTGAACATGGTCGAGCAGTTGGCGGAGGCGCACGCCGTAGCCGAGAAGTCCGGTCTAGGGACGGACGCGATCCATCAGCTTGTGGCGGGCCTCTTTGGCGGGCCTTATGCCGCGTATAGCACGCGCATGCTCAGCGGCGATTACTATCGGCGCGATGAGCCGCTGTTCGCGGTAGACCTGGCGCGCAAGGATGCCCGACACGCGAAGAGTTTGGCTGAGGCGGCGGGCGTGAGGATGCGAAACCTGGAGACGGCTGATGCCCACTTGGCCATGGTGAAGGAGCATGCTGGTGAAAAGGGGGACATTGCTGGTATATATGGTGCTGTTAGGAAGGAGGCTGGCCTGAAGTTTGAAAATGATGCGTAGAGGCTGCTCGGAAGCAAAAAATGTCTTTTCAAAAGTCAACACCAGTCAGTATAGTAGTATATGAGCAACATCGGCTTCGGGCTTCTTCCAACTAGCAACTGCCATCTACTTCTCCGTTTCTTGGGCTCGCTGCCCTTCACCCCTTCACAACAATGTCTCATCGCTCACTACTCGCACTTCATTCTACCATACGCCGTTCGCTTGTTGGCAGTCTCACCAATCGCCACCACCACCACCACCATCCATCGTTCCTCCAACGACACAGGACCGTCTTCCCCCACCAAGCCGCCAGCCAGTCAACAACGTCGACCTCGCCTTCGTCCTCAGACGAAGAGGATCCATATGAGGAGGTTGAACATGTCGGGAACCTCTGTGATTATGAGCCTGGAGGCTACCACCCAATCACCATTGGCGACTACCTCCAGGGAAACCGTCTCCGCGTCGTGCACAAGCTCGGCTACGGCTCTTACTCGACCATCTGGCTTGCCCGTGACGAGCAACTGTCCATATATGTCGCCGTCAAAGTAGGCACCGCCGACTCGGGCCAGAAAGAAGTCGATATCCTATCTCGACTCAGCAGGCCCGCTCGTCCGCTGACACCTCCGGTCCTCGGCCGTTTTACGATTCGCGGCCCGAACGGGACCCATCCCTGCTATGTCACGATCCCGGCAAGATGCAGCCTTGCCCAGTCGAGGAGGGTACTAGAGGTTCCCCTATTTCAGCTCCAGGTGGCCCATTCTCTCGCCGCTCAGCTGGCCATGGCCGTGGCACATGTCCACGAGGCGGGATACGTTCACGGAGGGAAGTTTACCTGGATGGATTTCCCAGCCTTATCCAACCCTGGGGGGGGTTGGACTCTTCTCACGCTCTAGCATCCTACGTAGACCTTCACATGGGAAACATTCTTCTTCAGCTGCCGTCGACATTCGACACTCTTTCAGAGAAACAGCTCTACCAAAAGTTTGGACCCCCGAAGCCCGAGCCTGTCATCCGAACAGACGGAAAGCCTCTTTCATCACCAGGTGTCCCCAAACACGTATCCCTCCCGGTCTGGCTCGGGAAGTCTGCTGAAAACCTATCGCTCTCCGACGCAAAGCTTCTCCTCTCAGATTTCGGAGAAGCCTTCTGTCCCGCAACAAACGAGAAATGCGATTCACGCACACCACTGGGGACCAGGCCGCCGGAGGCTCAATTTGAACCGGGAAAGCCTCTATCCTTCGCGTCCGACATATGGAGTCTCGCATGCGCAATATGGGAATTCCGTCTTGAAAGTTTTATTCAGGAGCCCCGGCGTGAGAAGGGTATGGACACGCTTGGTGATCGGGAGGTGGCTGAGCTTTTCAAGATGCTGCGGTGGATGCTTGCGTTCCGGCCAGCAGATCGGCCGACTGATAAGCAGGTCCTGGAGACGGCGTGGATGCGCGAATGGGCGATTCCCGCGGCCGAGAAGTCTCTCAGGTGAAGCGGTGTCTTCTCTGTCTAGAGTTACGAATGTCAGAGAGGGGTAATAAAAAAGAAGAAGAGGCATACCTACATGCCAGAGAGGCATCATGGTGTAGCTCAGCCTCGATCACTTCAGGGTCAACTCCAGAACGATAATTTTATGCTGGAGCTGCTTATCATAGCTGGATGAGCTCAAACGTTTCTCTTTGGATATTATGAACCAACTTGTAATTGACTACTTGCGCCTTTACACTTTTCTTTCTCAAGTCAATCATGCTCTCGTGACATGTCTCGTCGTTACCCTCCTTCTTTAAGTACGCAATCCTTCCAGCTGGCACTTTCACACATATGCATCCTCTTTGTTCCGCTGCCTGCTCGCCCCTAGAGGAATGTAGCGATAGTTGGGAAAGAAGAAAGCTTCCAGTACATACACATCTGGCAGCTCGCAAGCGACAGACATTACCCATGACACGAGCTGTGGGGTCTATCATGACCCGCAACACTCGACATACTTTGGTCCAGCAAATCAGATGTCGAAGAGGGGCTTTAGCTTGATGATGAGCTGCCACTCGTCGTTCGTCACATCCTTGCGGTAGAATTCCTTGAGGGTATCGATACTCTTACGCGAAATGAGACTGTAGAGTGCGTCACCCTCCTCAAGCTGGCGGCCGTACGTAGGCTGGTGGCCTCCCATCTCGATCTTGACAGCAACAGAGGGTTGACCCTTTTTACAGACGGGAATCTGCTTGTGGTCACGTTCGATCGATGTTCTGGCAGGTGTTAGCAAGTATTCGTAAGTTGAAAAGAGGTGCGCAATAGTCGACTTACACTCTACCAAGGCTGATGACCTCCTTGGCGCCGGTGATGGGGTTACTCTTGACAGCGGCAACGGGTGTGTTGATCCTGAGCGAGCCGTCGACGACATCCACACCAATAACAATAGGACCAGTCTTGTTGAAGACAGCGACCGGCTTGAGCACGCAGGGAAAGACGGCCGACATCTTGGATTCCTCCTTCTTCTTCTCCAGCATCTCATCCATGTGCTTGGTGAAAGCGTCGAAGAGGTGGTAAATGATATCAGCCGTGAAGATCTTGATGTTCTGATCCTCGGCGTACGCAAGCGCTTCCTTGTCGACCTTTACATCGAAACACAGCATGACAGCATAATCAGGCGACTTCTCGAGCATGACACCACACTGCATCACGTCACGCTTGTACACGGGGCCGATACCAACGTTGGCGACAGGAATCTTGCAGTCCTTGAGGAAGTCAAGCAGGGCTTCGAGAGAACCGAGCGTCGAAGCCTGGACACTGACACCACGACCCGACTTCTCAACTCGGCTGAGCAAGGTGGCGAGATCAGCCTCGACCTCGTCCTCAATATCGTCCTCGTCGTCATCAGGACCAACGACCATCAGGCGAGAACCGGCGATGGCACCTTCAAGACCAGGAGCACTGATCTTGACACCCAATGCAGCCTTGACCTCCTTGTTGTGAACGTAGGCGGACTTGAGACGCAACTCACGCAGCGGTGCCGGCGTGAGTAGAGCTCTGATATTGGTTTTGATGGCACCTTCTGTACCACATAGCACGATACGATCACCTTCGCGCAAGATACCGTTGGACAGGATGACATCGATAGTCATACCGAAACCCTCGATAGCCTTGACTTCGAGAACCGTGGCTTGGACCTCGGCTAGGTACATGAGCGAACCCACCATGCGCTCCTGGGTGAGCTGCAGAATAAGCTTCAACATATCGGGCACACCTTCACCCGTGTGCGCCGAGGTAGGCACGAGGGAGACGAACTTGGCCATGGACTTGTTCTCGTAGAAAAGTTCAGAGTTGAAACCCTGCTCGGCAAAAGCAAGTTTGGTGGCCTGCAGACGGGTCTCGAACTCGTTGCGCACGGCCTTGGGCTGCAACGCCAGACTGTCCTGGAAGCCGTTGTTGTCAACCTTCTTCCAGCCGTAAAGACGATCAATCTTGTTGAGGGCGACAATGAAGGGCGTCTTGCGCTCCCTCAGCATGCGCATGGACTCGAGCGTCTGGGGCTCGAGACCGTGCATGATGTCGACGACCAGGATGGCAATGTTACAGAGCGAGGAACCGCGAGAACGGAGGTTGGAGAAAGATTCGTGACCAGGTGTGTCGATGACAAGGAGACCGGGGACCTTGAACTCGAACTTGTTGTCCTTGTTGACAACGGCCGTCTTCTGCCGGATAGCCTCGACGGGGAAGTAAGTGGCACCAATTTGCTGGGTAATACCACCGGCTTCGCCTTCCTGGACGTTGGTCTGTCGAATCTTGTCCAGAAGCTTCGTCTTTCCAGTATCGACGTGGCCGAGAATACAGCAAATAGGCGACCGGAGGTCATCCTTTGATCGAGCCGCAAGAGCGGCCTGGTGAGCCTTCTCGCGACGCTCAGCAGCCTCACGCTTCCTTTGAGCCTCGGCGGCCTTGGCAGCTGTGACATTCTCATCCTCGGATTCTGAGTCTGACTCCTCCTCGCTCTCCTCGTCCTCCTCGTCCTCCTCGTCTCCCTCCTCGTCTCCCTCCTCGTTACTCTTGGCGCCGTTGTCAGAATCGGCGTCCCAGCTGTCCCTGACATCGCCGTCACTAGCGGCGGCGGCCTCCCAATCGTCTTCGATATCGCTCTCGCTGGCAGCCTTTTCAGCAGCGAGCTTAGCTTCAGCCTCGGCCTTCTCCTTGGCAGCCTTCTCCTCGGCCTCCTTGAGGGCCTGCTCAGCTTGTTGCCTTGCTCGCTCGGCTGCCTCTTCGAGTGCCTTTTCCTCATCAATCTATATATGCGTTAGTCTTCCGTCCAGCTCATGCGGATTGTTGAAGAAGGAGTGAGGGCTTGCCTTTTGCTGAGTGCGGCTCTTCTTCCTCCGCGTATCCTGGCTAGGCTTGCTCTTCTGCTCGGCCTCGGCACCGGCCTCCTGAGGACCGACCTTGATACCAGCGGCCAGCATCTGCTGCAACTTGCGCTCATTGCGAGCCTTCTCCTCCTTCTGAGCCTTGGTCAGGAACTTGCCCTCCTTCTTGAGCTGCTCAATGCGCTCCTTCTCCTTCTGCTTCTTGGCGGCCCTGACCTCGGCGAGGCGCTGCTCCTCCTCGGCAAGACGCTTCTCCTCTTCCTCGACAGCTGCCTTAGTCTCGGCCTCCAGGCGGGCCTCCTCTTCTTGTCGGCGTCGGAGATCCTGCTGCTGCTTCTGGATTGCGGCAAGGTGTGCAGGGAGCTTCTTCTTCTTGCCGCCAGCTTCGGGGGCGGGAGCAGCGGCGGGGGCGGCTTCTTTCTTCTCGGGAGCGGCCTCGGCGGGCTCGGGTGCCTTTGCGACGGGGGCAGGGGCGGGGGTCTTCTTCTTGGCAGCCTGACGGGGTTTGGTTAGTGAATAATCCGTTCGGCTAAGTCGGTCATGAAGAGCCGACTGCTTCATGTAGCAACCTACCTGCTCCTTCTTACGCTGCTTCTCACGCTCCTTCTTGAGCTTCTCCTTCTCGGCCTTGGTCAGGATGCGACCAGTTCCATCGCCGTCCTCATCGACAGCGGCAGCGGCTTTCTTAGCAGGCTGCTGCTTCTGCTGCTTGCCGCCCTTGCCCTTCTTCTCAGGCAAGGCGAACTCGTCGTCCGCCGTAGCCTCGACGGGGGCCTTTTCGGTTACATCCTCCACGGGCACAGCAGGCTCGGCAGGTGGTTCCTCCTCGACGATACCCTTCTTCTTGCGCTTCTCCTTGTTCTTGCGAAGCATGGCCATGAAGCCACCGGGACCATCCTCCCCATCGTCGCCGTTGGCCTCGCCATCAGCAGCAGCGTCGTTGTTGGCGGGCGCGGCCGGGGCAATGCTCTCACCGAGCTCGGCCTCCCAGTCGTCCTGGGCCTTCTTGTTACCCTTCTTCTTGGGCGGCATCTCGACGGTTAATGAAAGCGACGTGCTTCGTTCGGAAGTTGTCGAGAAGATGTCAGGTTGACAAGACGTTCGTGGTGGGGAAATTTTTTTAACGGGGCTATCTATCTCTGAGGTGCAGAGAGGTACCCTGAGGATTCTACAAATTTGGAGGCTCGGGGGGGGGAAAGATGGCATGCAAAGCAAGGCCCGCGGGGTTTATCAAATGACAGCAGTCTAGCCAAGCGCAAACAGCTCTCTCTCTCTCTCTCTCTCTCTCTCTCTCTCTCTCTCGCAACCCGTCAAGGTTTATTAACGATGGATTGATGAAGGAAGTGGGCATTTCTCAGGCGGGGCAAAAAAGCAACCCACGTCCACCAAGTTAGTCTGTCCAACACGTCAAACAACGTATTACAACCAAGGGCAAATCACAGTAGCAGAATACGAAATGTTGTTCTTAAACGGAGTAGCGTATTCTTTATTCTCCCATCTCAAGTGCTGAACTTGCGCTCTTCTCTAAAGTTCACATCGACATTCTTTCAAAATGGACAGGATAGACCCTTTACCATCGGAGAAACAAGAAAAGAGGAAAACAAAAAGAAAGAAAGGAAGGAAGAAGAAGCAACAATGGGCGCCTTGTTAATCGGAGATAGGACTGAATTGGCATGAGGGCTAATTGTGACTCTCGGGTGCAAGTTTGCCAGCAAAAAACAACTGGACATTTCTAAAGTCCCAACCCCGCTTTGATTTATTTTGTGCTGTGAATATTATGTAAGCCCATCCATCATGCTGCTGTCATGTTTCGAATTTTAACTGTGTCACGCCATGTTTCTATAGGGTACGATGAATGTCAAGCATAGGAACATGTCATCATCAATATGAGATACAATGATCCAGTCCCTGACGATGCTGTTATGAGGTCCTTATAAATCAAACGTTGTTCAATTTCTAAGAGCTCTAGCAAAGTGAAAACATCAATCAACTTTACAATTCAGTAACGTTACAACCTGCATAAAACAACATATAGATATTTTAGTCCATTCAAAGTCCTATCATTCAAAATGAGAGCACAATCGATTCTAAACATCAGATCATGAGTACTACACTTGAGCATCTTGCTCCTTGCCATTTCCCTGCTTCCCCTGTTCAGTTCCTTACTGTTCAAATGACCGGCTCTAGTAGATATTCTAATATGTCATAGCCCAAAGTAAAATACCTCCTCATCCCGTCTTGTCCACTCTCCCGGAAACCCTTCGTGTAAGCCCCCTCCTCAATACCATCTAGATATTCGCAAAAAAGATCCAACGCATCTCCAGTACCGACCAAATCCTCCAGAGCTTGAGAATCAAGACATCGTTTCATCATGTCCCCATCAATATGTAAGTTCTCGGGTTCTTGCACCATTTCGTCCTCCAAATCCGTGTCGGCATCTGTTGTTTCATAGTCTTTGGGTGTCAGGGTACGATGACCAAAGGGACGTATTGGAGTGCTACGTTGTGCCAAGCACTGAATGAGCCGCAGATAGCGCCAAAGCTCCAGCCCAAGTAACGTAAAATGTTGCAGCGATCCATCTAAAGCGATGCCAAACACCTCGGCGCCGTCTGCCGTACTGAACAGGCTGTTGTACCTGCGCTGGCGGTCTGCCCCGAGCCACGTCGGTCGAGTTCGGCCTCGACGAAACCTTCTTATTGATGCCGGCAGGAGCCCCTCGAAGACAACCCCTAGTTCCCTCTTGCGTTGGGCCCATGGGATCCAGGTGCCCACGATACCACCGTGAGACGTAGATATCAGGCTGATGGGCCATTTTCCTGACTGGTTCTTCGAGTCGCCCACCTCGATGGCATGCCCCGTAAACCTCGTGGTCTCATCACTATGGAGCAGCGTCATGCCTGTGGTCTCTGAATTCATATGAAGATCCACCACTTGCATAGAGTGGCTTGCAGTTAGTGCGCATACCTTGCCGCCTACCACCTGCAGCGAAGTTGCCGGCGAGTCCAGCTGGAACTGCTTCATCGGCTTGAGCCTCTTCTCCGCGAGGTCAAGCACTTCCCAGTGCAGTGTATCCCCTACACAGAATAAGAGACCTTCGGCGTCACCTACAACCGAGTAGATGGGGTGCAAGAATCCCTTTTTCTTGTACCGCGTCCAGTAGCGCAAACGTCTGGTCGAATCAGGACCAATATCAACCTCGGCTGAAACGATCATTAGGCGACCCTGAAGTGTTGTAACAAGGATGAAAGGAAACGTCCGACCGTCCTTGACGTACAGCCACTCGTGCAGCCCAAATACTTTGTCTCCAGGATGTCCTAGGCCAGAGATATAATCTGAAGGGTTCTTATCCTTGTCGCCAGCCTGGGATATGACGGCTCCAGAGTCGGCATCGATAAAGGATAAAGTTGGACGGTCGTCCAAATTATGCGCAACGACTAGACATTTCCAGGTTGGAGAGTATATCATCCTTGTCGGCGTACCTGGGAGAGGGATGCTTCTTGGAACAGGGCCGACGAAGGGCACAACTTCAGCAAAGAGTATGCGAGTGCCCGCCAAGAGCATCAAGGATGCGTGCCCACCACGGTCAGACAAAGTCTTCGAGAGGCAGAATACCGAGTGAATTGACGGTGGCGATAGAGAAGGATCAGCCGAGTCTGTTGGCAAGATCATATTTCTTGATCTGAAGCGAGCTCGGTCATGGGAAAGATTGGTCATGAGTGTAAGAATGTTGTCGCAGCACACAAAGACGGCATTCTGCTCGGATGGTGAGGCAGGGACAGGATAGACGGTCGCAGGCGCCGTTCCAAGCTGCTCAGTCATGAAATTTGCCTTCTGGATGTCCCTTGAAGGCACCCTTCCTGTGACCAAATGGCCACTTCGAGTGCCTAAAACCACTACTAGGGTTTCATCCGGCAAGTAAGAGGTACAGATACTGGTAAACGCTTCCATCTGCGAGTGTTCTAGTTCTCCTGTTGCACCTGATCCCCAAAAATGTTAGCTTGCGTGCATAATTTACGGCACATGGTAGGTGCCTACCTATATCGGTGTCGACTATTTGAGAGAGTAGCTGTCGACCGTCTAGAGCGTAGATGGAGATGATTGGCGACCCATGTCGCATCAAGCCCGCCACAATGCATACGTTGCCTGCTAAGTTGACTAGGCTGACACAAGTCACTTCGCTGTTCGTGTCCCAAGCGTGTTTTTGAGATACACCCATCTCCTCGATGTCAAAGACGTGGATCCAAGACGATTGACCTATGTGACTAGACAACACAATCACGCCGCCTTGGTAGAAAGCGTGATTTGCAATCAGACCACTCTGGCCGGATATGTCACCATGCAAATGGCGCGAGCTAGGGATAGTCAGCACTGGGGAACGCCCATATGAATTTGATGAATTGAAACTAACCTTTGTGAAGAAACAACGAGGGTCGTTGATGTTTCCGTTATTTGGATAATGTTTCCCTGCTCATCTTGCGCTACGCACAGAGTACGCGATGTTGTGTCGAATGGTGAGATCTCAGGCGCCACGGCACTGGCATTACTCATGTCGTTTGGAAAGTGAAGCATATCAGTCGAGTGGGGAAGTGACAGGAACGCATAGTAGCCGTCATCTCCACGAACACTGAGCTGAAATATCCATGACTGTCTTATGGGCAGGTCGTATTCGATGTCAAGCCCGATCCTTGCTTGAGAGCCCATGCGTAATTCGGTTATACTTGACTTAGGTCCGCGCCCAGATGTACAAAACAGCCGATCAGGCTTGCGTACAATGCTGGCAGAAGAAGGCCTTCGCTTTGAAAAAGCATCTGGTGTAGCCTCATTGGGCACCCAGGAGGTATTCGGGTCCGTTGTAGCGAAGTCTACAACAGGTGACCAATTCGGAATGGTACTGACCTGTTCAAGGTCGCTGCGAGGGGCAAGCTGCGGTAAAGTCAACCTTTGGACCTCTTTCTCAGTCTTAATGCATCTCATTGGTTATCCTTACCTTCCAGACCCCTCCAGGGCCAGAGTCTCCGCCTACAACAAGAACATCAGTGAAGACGTCATACGCAGTTGTGAAGGCCGTTGTAATGTTTGTGTCGATGGTACCAACATTGGTCACGGTTGGTAACAGATCTGTAGAGTCAATCTCGATATGCTTGATAAACCCGTCCTCACGAGCCAGGTAAATAATGTCTGTTCTCTCAAAGTACTTCTTGGTTCGGAATGGACGTGCCCAAGCGGTCCATAGTGGTTCGGAAGCGCCATGGTGTAGCTTGGTACGGCTGGGGGTGTCTGTCCGTAAAACAACAAACTCTGGCGAACCCGAGAGGACATACTTCACAATACCAATAGAGCGTTGCGAGACAGCGTAAAACGCCGTGTTAAATCGAAGAGGGATAATTAACAGTGGCATCCGGTGCTCGTCTTGAAGACGAATGCCCGATTTTTCCTCTGAGAAGACGGTACCAAGGTCATCTCCCAACTCCCATTCGTAGGTTACCATCCGAGATATGCTGGTTTGACGGTTCTTTTCCCGTCGAATGATGATGAAGAGTAATATGATGTGGTAATCGTCTTCGGGACGTGGATGAAGGAAAACCATCTGATGTATCACACCCTTGACAGAACGAATTCGCATGTCTTTGACAGGTTCGATGAAGCCTTGCTGCGAGTACTGCATTCGCAGCTTATCCATGGACTCGAGTTCATATACTATAAATGCGCCCTCACCAGATGCAACTGACATGTAGCGCCCAGTGGGATCGATAGAGAGGTGGTAACCTAAGAACTTGAGGTTTCTAGGGCTCTCGTACTTTTTGGTAACAAATCCAAGGCCCCCACTTGGATGTTCCTGTACGAATAGGAAAACTGCGTCGCCAGATTCGAGCACCAGCACAAGTAGTTGAGGAGGAAGAGAGTGGGTGTTTGAGCTTTCCGTAGCAAGCAAGTCGTCTTGCATCATGATGTCAGGATCCTCGGGTTTGATCAGGTTGAGCGAATCTTCCTCTGAGTTGTCGGTGAGGCCAGCACCGATAACGACAGCATTGCGGATTCTACAGCCAAAATCGGCCTTCCTGATAACTTCTTGAACCTGTCCATCGGATCGTAGCTCGCTGATTTGAACGAATCGATCCTACCAATGTTAGAAAGACTGACACCTCGTCGCGCATGAGCTGATAGATCTGTGGCCAGGGTTGTATAAGGGTAATGAGGAGTGCTTATCACGTCGAGTACAGGGAATCGCATCTCGAGCCACCAAGACGTTGCGAGCTGCGAGTCCTCTCTTATACGACGACAGAGATGGACAAGTTGAAGATGCATGGTATGAGTAGGGCTTTTTTCTGGTTAAGGGTCAGAGCCCAAGATGATAAACTTACCCCGATAAATGCGATGTCGTTAAGGTAACGGCTTCGAAGACGAACTGGTAGCACCCAGTGTACAACGGGACTGTCGATAATGGTCCTAGAAAACATGCCGCACTCAGGCGGCTCTGGAAGAGGCTCAGATGCTGGCTTAGCAGCCGTGGATGCCCTTAATGCATCTTGAAGATTGACCGTCTCTGTCACCCACTCGCCATCTCGGAGAACACTACTCTGGAAGGCCATGTTGATAGCCTCATGGCATCGTGAAACGGAAAGCTACTTGTTGTCAGAAAGGGCGGAAATAGCGCGATGGGATCATGTGAGGTGCAAGGCCAAAGGATAGCGGCACGGCAGTGACTGACTGACTGACTGCCACGGCGCAACCAGAGGTAAGCACTTGCGGGTATCCTATAACGGGCTGGGAAGACGGAGTAACTTACCCAAGTACTCGAAACCAGCTTCTTGCAAGTCGTCTCGTGAGAGCGAGGGTGTGACGTAAGATAGACGTTTGAAGGTCTGAGCTATCGATCAAGTTCAAATTGGTAGATCCAAGACCCCGGGGTCGGCCTGGGTATCAAGATCCCCCAATGAGACAAATCCCAGCACGGCGGATGTCTAGCACTCAACGGAGACCGACAATGACTAATGACGAGAACAGAGAGTCGCAGGACCTGCGCGCGACATGCAGCAAGCTCGGAGGCAAATGATCGGGGGGGGTTGAGCTGTTCTAGCCCTACAGAACTGTAGCCTGTAGATGCGAGTGAGGCTTGGGGAGGGTGAAGATATTAAATGGGCGAGGTGAGGTACTTGCGCCGCTGCCCGCCAGGTTCCTTCCTTCCTGCTCGAGCAAGCAAGCAGAACGTGCGTTAAAGCCCAGGGGAAGGGAACCACTTGACGTGGGGGATTTGATGACTTATGTGGCTCACTGACAGAACTGGCTCCGCAGGCGCATTCGCTACTACTACAGTACGCAGTATTGCTTCACTACCTCCAACACCTCATCACCACCACCACCACCACACCACCACCACACCACCACCACAGCACGAGCTTGTCCCTTGGTGTGACTGTGTAAACCGAATGGCCATAATACGCTACACGATGCATGCTTGCATTACATTGCACTTGTAGCACAGAAAACACAGAAAACGAAGGTGGCACAAATATCAGTAGCCAAGACGTTTAAACCACCGCGTACAGCGTACTCTCGCTGCGACAGTGGAGTACCAGAGGTTCGGTCTCTCTCTTGGAACATATATGTCCGAATTTGTTCGGTCCTTGCTATCTACCCTAGTCTGGTCTTGTTTACTAGACTGGATTAGATAGAGAGTGACTGAGTGAGCTCTACTAAGTAACTAAGTGGTAGGAAGGATGGCTTTGGTCTATTGCTTGTCCTCCTTTCTTCTTTTTCTCTTTCTTTTTCCTTTTCTTTTCTTTTTCTGCTACACTCTCTCTATCTTGGATGGTCTCAGGCTGCGTGTAGCACACACCCCGGTAAAACATCATTTCTCAGTTGCTTCCAGACTAGCATGTCTTGCTGTGATGTGTTCCTGCATGGTTTACACGGGATTCGAAGTGCCATTACCCAATCCGTAGGCCACTCAAGCCTACTACGTCAAATGATGCAGGTGAAACCCGAGGTAAAACATCCAGAAAGAGTCACCCGGCATGAAGACCACGATATGCCTGCTCATGAGAGATTCAGACATTCGTCACATTGTATGCATGTCTGAGAGAGCGGACAGCTGGGCTATATGTTCAAACGCTGGGGTCCTACTTACCAGCATCACAGTACAGCTCGGCTTCGGAGATTCATTCATTGCTGAGCCTCAGGCTGGAAGGATTGCTAGTAGGTACTACTATCCAGTAGGTAATTTGAAGTCATCACTTCATCAGCTTGGAGGTGGAGGAGTCGAGATTGCACAGTGCTTCGAGAAGACGATGCGGAAAACAGGACACTGTATATCGACGACACTCACCGCGAAGGTGCCAACAACCAGTAATCGCAGCAAGGAAGCATTTCAACGAAGCGACGATCTGCTTTGACAATAAGCCCGACTGTATGAATTCGGGGGTTGCCGGTAATCTTGTATAAGCATAGCTGTCTTGGGAGTGAGAGACGTCGGAAGATTAGGTACAATCCGCTTTACTGCTCACATGGCCGTGACACTTACGAGGTACTTGGCTACAAGTCTCATGTGCAAGTTTTCATTCTTTTCACACTTCAACCCATTTTCCACCGCGACGAGCGACGGGATAGAATCCCAGCTAGCTCAGTGAGATTAGGCGCCATTTTCAGTCTTTGCGCAAATGGCTTCAGCTTCGGCAGGCCCTCGGCGACGGGACAACGTGTCCATGCCCGGTAGCTCAGCTAGCAGCGATATCGCGACGCCAGATATCGGCTCCAGCACCACATCATCAGCCGCAACGGGCCCCGGCGCCGCTGGCCCTGGTAATTCCGACGGTGGGGCTTTTCTTGGTGATGCCAAAGACGAAGGGGATGACGGGGACGGAAGTCGGCGTGATCGGGACACGTCGGGGGATGATGCGCTGAACCAGGCTAAAACGGCAGACATCATCGCTGCATGCTCCGCCCGAGATCTAGGTCGTCTGCGCTTGCTGGCTGAAGCGCCTGGTGGCTTTCTCACTGAGACACTGCGGAGGCGAGCCTGTGAGTTTGTGTTCTTGTTGCACGTCTCTACATTCGCTCGTGTATGTGCTGATAAGGAGACGCATAGGGCCCGTCTTGTTCGGTCTAGAAGGACCGGGAGATCGGGAAGACAGCGACTACGAATATAGTAAGGAGGATGGCGGCGATTGGAAAGAGTTACCGAGGCATCACGATGAAGAGCAAGTCCAGCTCGACGTGAACCGCTCATTCATCTACTACCCGAACAGTAAGCAATCCCCAACCCATCCCAAATACCCATCCATCTTCCAACAGTCACCACGTGTTTCAGCCAACTAACTCCTGCAACAAGACCTGACCGATACCGAGCTAGCTCAGAGAAGGCGGGAACTATCGGCTCTCATCGTCGAGGTACTTCGTCGCTTCCCCTATCTCTGCTATTTCCAAGGTTATCATGACATCTGCCAAGTAATATTGTTGGTCCTACGACCACCTTGGAGGACGCAAGTCCTCGCTCGCCTCTCCATCTTGAGGATCCGAGATTTCATGCTACCAAGCCTAGGTCCCACGACAGCACAGCTCCGTCTACTCCCGGACATCCTGGAAAGAGCAGACCCAGCGCTCCGCCGACATGTCGCTGGCGTCGAGCCCTTCTACGCTCTCGCCGGCACGTTAACCATGTACGCCCACAACATCGAGGGATACGGGGACATAGCCCGCCTATTCGATGTATTTCTCGCCCGAGAACCCGTGTTCAGCATCTACGTGTTCGCCCAGATCGTCCTCGACCGACGAGACGAGATCTTCGAGATAGATGAGCCAGACATGCTACACGTCATCCTAGGCAAGGTACCAGCCAACCTGAACCTAGACGCCGTCATTGCCAGCTCCGCCTTGCTATTCGACAAGTACCCGCCTGAGACACTGCGGTCGTGGCGCCGCATATCAAGTTCAAGTGTTGTCAAGACAGCGCGGGATGTCGATGCTTCGACCCACCAGACCATTGAGGATGGCGAAGAGTTCTTTCAAAAGCAAGTCAGGGAGCTACAGTGGGCCGAGATGCAAGCTCACGTCAAGAAGACCCTCTGGGCATACCGACGACCTGTCAAGCTGTTCGGTATGGCCATTGCCGTCGGTGCGCTGGCTTTCTACCTCCGCCGCAATGCCAGCTTGGTCAATTACTTCATGGCGTTTATTACTCGATGATTCTTGGGAAGAGATCGTTACCCGCTTAGGCACAGGTACAATGGAGAAACAACAATGCCTCGTCGTTTTGTATTATGTACAGTGCGAGCTCGGATTTATAGAAATTAAGGAGTAAAAGATATATAGGTTTAATAAATGGAGTTTTATAAGCCCCTGGACGCCATACAAGTAACTGTGCTATGATCACGCTCAAACCACATTGGCCGAACAGTACGACGGCCGTTCTACATGGGTAGCCTTCTCGTCTTCCATCTTCGGAAGCAACCTAGATAGCTCACCTCCCACCCCCTTTAGAAAGATTACGACTCCTCTCGATACTCCGCTTTTAACCTCTCGAAATAATCCTGCTGTTCATCCGCTAACTTGCCGGTAGTATCGCTGATGATAGTCAGAATGAGAGAGTAGTTGTTGTACAAAAAGCGCCCGCTCTTGCGCTTGTCCGAGCCATAAGATTGGGCTTGACGACTCAAAAATGCTTCGACCTCTGCCCGTAGCCGTCGCAAACTCGTCACCACAGGCTCATCATCACCCGCATCGGCGCTGAGCGCAAGGAAGCCTTGTAAGATTTGCCCAAAGCGCTGCGTGACAACGTGCGGTGCCGCCGACATCTTTGCCTGGTCTGCCCGCCCAGGCTTTGCCGGTATCGCTGCCGTTAGCGCGCGGACAGACTCGCAGTGGCGGTCCATGATGACTTGCAATCGCGGCCAGAGTAGCATTGTTGTAGCATTGTTGTAGCCATCTACTGCAGGGACTTTGCGACGCTGCAACTCGAACGCAAAGTGTTGGTTTAGACGAATACACAACATTAATCCTAGAGCGTCGTACGTTTCCGCAATCAGGGAGCGAGATAGGGCCTTGCCTAGCTCAAATGTGGGCTGGAAGACGTAGTCGAAGTTTTTGGAGATGGTGCCATAGGAAAGTGCGGGAGAGAAGAAGGTAGCCATGAAGGTGTACTCCGCCGTGGCATTGTCGACAAGGGCAAGGTTGAAGTTACGGAAGGGGACTTCGAGGTAGTGCGTCGTCTGATCCTCCTCGGCAATGTATGAAGACAAGGCCGTCTGGTTAGAAGTACGAAGAACGTCAATTCGACGTCCGAGATTAAAGGCATCATGAGGCGGACCGGGCATGCGTGTGCTAGAGAGGACGGTGGCTTTGCGAGTGGTTTCTTCGTGACCGAGAGCGTCATTCTTATCAAGGATGTGAAGCTTGATCTTGGCGAGAGCTCTCTCATAGCGGGTAAATTGATTGAAGTAGTACCATCGCATAGTGTTCATGTATGCCAGCGCAATCTCATTGGCGAGAGTCGCGTGCTGCTTGTGGAGAAACGTGAAGAGGTCCTTGTATCTGAGAAAGCTCTGTTGCTGGATGACCTGGGCATTGATATGGGGCGATCGAAGAGCCTTGATTTGTGCTACGATGAAGTCTCGGATCCGTTCGATGGCCTTTATTGTGTTAGTCGATGTTAGCTCTTCGAGCATGAAGATAAGGCAACCGCACCTTTAGTGTAAGCTTCTCTAGGAGCGGGCCCATTTCCTTGGAGGCATTGCCCGCACTTATTTCAATCCTCTTATTGAATGCTGCCGACCTCTTATCCAAGTCGGCAAGTTTTTGGACCCATGACTCGTCGATATGGCCCTCAGAGATCTTAGAGATGAGTTCCGGTGGCACGCTGAGTTCCTCAACTAGTGGGCCCAATGCCTTTTCGACTTCTTTCCTGTTTCCCAACCGTCTGTTCAATGCTGTTGATCGAGTCTGGAGCGATTCAATATCGGCGGATACTGTAGCAAGGTCGTTACGGAAGCTAGTCAGATTGACCTCGACGGAGCTGAGGACATCATCGCATGCTGCTATTGATCGGTGTAGGTCTTCAAGTTTGGATCGGTCGTTTTCGCCTAGAGTTCATGTCAGCATAGATAAGCCGTAGCGCTCTTTGCCTTGACGCACTCTCTTCCGCGTTCTGTGGCTTCCGCACTTTGAGAGCAGTAGGTTCGTAGGGTTCCGAGGCAGCCAGCTCCCTCAGCGAGAGTCCGCCAAAGTCGGGATCGAACTCGAGATCCCTCTGGTTAAGGGCGCGTTTCAGGCCTGCTGCTGATGGCTGATCAATGGCAACATCTGACAAGAGTGATTCCAGCACCGCCAATGAATCCGCGGTAGGCTGCGCAGCTGTCGTTTGCTTCAACCCCTTGCCACTGGGCTTACGCGATGAAAGGAGTGATGATGAAGATTCGTTTGAGACCAACGACACGGATGAGCCACGCGGTGTCTGGCCTTGTTGTCCCGCTGCGCGTTGAGATGTGACGTATGGACTAAGGTTACTTGAAGTCCTTCGCGGGAGCGACGGGTATGTTCTATTGCTCCCGGGCTGGGGAGTGGAGGGGCCGGGGCTGGTGGCATGCCCTCCGGCCAGTCGGTCCAGCCACATAGGCGACGACTAGAGGAGGCAAGCGGAAGGGAAGGCAGTTATCGGATCAGGTATTGAGCTGCACAGGTGCCCATGACATGTTCAACGGCGGGCGGGAGCGGACCGGCGATCGCGGAGGTACGGTTGACAGTTGGCGGAAGGTCGGCGGGCTAGTCTAGCTGGTAACTACTTCGTACAGTCGTAGGGTACGTAGTAAGTAGCTTGCAAGCAAAGCTGATAAGGGTTGTGGAGAGCTCCTACGTGGCATGTGATTGGATGCTTGTCATAGTAAAGTGCTTGGGTTAAAGGGTAGCTCCCAGCGGGCTTTGGCGGGTCGCGATCGAGGGGAGAGCTTAAACTGTGTGGCTGGGGACTGAGGCGCCACATCTGAGAACCTCGATCTGATCTCCCACCTGTTCCTCTCTCGTAAGGATCCCCACTATAACTCAGCATACATACAGTACTACACCCAAGATAACTTTATGTGTGCATTGAGCTCTGCCGGTGACGCTGCAGTTGGTAATTGTCCTGGTCTTGCTTGCAACCTTTGCTCTCCTTGCAGCAGTAGAAGAAGCCCTCAATGGCCTACACAGTACATCGCAGAGGGAGCGCTGGGGCATTGAACTACTGGACAAGTCACCAAGCTGTCACGAAGCCAGAGCTTGAGCGGCAAGGATTTGTCGGGTGAACTAATAAATCAATACAGAGGCAGGCAATTGGTACAGTGCAGATATTACGGGTCAACTCCCAAAAAATCATGCTTTCGAACAGACGACGTGACAGACGACTGACTACCCCTCGCCGCTTAGTCGATCAACCACCAGCAAGCAATGTGGAGAGCTGCATGAGCTGTTAGACTCGGAAGAGCACGAGGCAGCAATCCCCGCTCGGCTTTCTACATCTCACCCGCCACCCCCCTCACGCGAGCGATTGGTGTTGACTACACGAAGTGGCCACAGAAACAATGCCACAGGGCTCTGTCCCTATCATTGGGAGTTGCTGGGCCAAGCTGGCCCCGTAAGCAGCTTTGTATTGGTTATGTGGAGTTTAGCGTCGCTGAGTGCTTCCCAGGTGGCGGAGAGCTTCCTCACCGAGTGAGTCGAGCGAGCCTGGCCCTAAATTTCCATCTGTTTAAACGCTGGAAAGGCTAATTTCAGCGACCTGACAGCGCTCAGGCTTTGCAATATTGGGCCAGTCTCTTGTAGAGTCCGCCGCCAAAGAGTGCCCACTGCCTTACCCACTGGCGCCCAATCACAGCAGCCAGAAAAAAATTCCGTCGAGGGTTGCCCGAGGTGCCAGGCGCCTTTTCTTCCCCTCCATCGCTCCTTCTGGCCCTGGGCTTTTCCTCCTCTTCTCTTCCCCATCCCACTTTCCAGCACCTCTTCAGCGTCTTCGGTGCCCTTTAACGCCTTTCCTCTCTTCTCTGTTCTTCACGATCTCGACTTCTTGTCAAACCCTTCAAAATGGCGGACGACGTGAGTTTTGATCCCCTCGATCCCTCTTGTTGCGCGCAAAATCGCATACGCTCTTCCCTTGCGCCCATTTTTCCCTGAGCAGCAAAAATTCACCCCGCATTGTGACTCGTGCCCCACGATTCAAACATGCCCTGAATATCTACATGCGTTGTGGTATTGTTTTATCAGCCAGAACGAACTTCATCGCCGGAATGCGTCGCTTCATCATCTGCAGCCATCTCTCACTATCTTGTCCTGAAGAGCTTGACGCTAATTGACCATTTTTCGGATAGCATGAGCACACCTTCGACTCGGCCGATGCCGGTGCGTCGCTCACTTTCCCCATGCAGTGCTCTGCTCTGCGCAAGAACGGTTTCGTCGTTATCAAGAACCGTCCCTGCAAGATTGTCGACATGTCTACCTCCAAGACTGGCAAGCACGGTCACGCCAAGGTCCACCTTATCGCTCTTGACATCTTCACTGGCAAGAAGTACGAGGATCTCTCTCCCTCCACCCACAACATGGACGTCCCCAACGTCTCCCGCCGCGAGTACCAGCTGGTTCGTATCCCCGCCTTATCAGGCCAGCGTTCTATCGAGAGGCTGCTCCGCCGATTTGCCTAGTAACAGGAAACTAACATATGTATCAGCTCGACATCTCCGACGATGGCTTCCTTTCGCTCATGAACGACGATGGTGACACCAAGGACGATGTCAAGATGCCCGACGGCGAGATCGGTGACAAGATCACCAAGCTCTTCCGTGAGGAGGAGAAGGACACCAGTGAGTTTACCCCGTAGCGCTGGAGAAATAAGACATGCGCCGTATGTTATGAGTATTAACACTGACTTTCCCCGCCAGACGTTGTTATTCTCACCTCCATGGGTGAGGAGGCCTGTGTTGAGGCCAAGGAGGCTCCCCGCCAGGGTTAAATATCTTCCTTTCATATTCGCACCCCACGTATAGTGGCCCGTGGCACCTCTAGATCTGCAATCGATAATAAGCAGCAACTGAGGGACATCGTATTTTTGGTGAATTCTTGGCACATCAAATATCCATGGGTCATTAGTTGGGCGTTGTGCAGAGAGATTATGTCTGGACAGGTTTGCTGGTTATGATATTCGGCATTCTGAGCGCCTCAGTTGCGCCTCGAAAAAATTTCTTTGTTACCTAGGCACTTGATGCAAATGCCATCATGTCACGATATTCCTAGCGGCAACTATGACAGAAGAACAAAAATTCAGGAGACTTTGGAGTTGAACATTGGTCCGATACAAATTGCGAACAAGATTTCTTCGTAATCAGAAGCTATGGCTTACACGTAGCTCTCGAACCTACTTAGAAGCAAAAGCATCCCTTCGTTGTAGATGAAATGTTTTGGAGTAAATACTAATAAAAACGAACCACAATTCATTCTAGATGGAGGCTCAAGCTTCGGATGCCGCTAGTCGTAGGAAAGGCGATCTTCATTCAGCCGTCACCTGCAAGTGGTAAGCTAGGCAGGCTTTATTGTTTTTTTTTAATCCCATACTTTGGTGTTGGCCTACGGCTCTTTGGAGAGGACATGCCTGTCGACTTGTACCTCGAGAAAAAGTGACTTGCTATCGGAAAGATTTGGAGGAAGTTGGGAAGTTCGCAGGCGTGGAACGGCTGATAGCCTAGTGCATGTGATTTTGTGCCTGAATATTGTTGTTGAACGTTGACTTGGCTCCAACTCTTGCCTCTTGCAAATGCTCGGCCTTCAGCTTCAGAAGATGTACCAGAGGTCAACACCTGTCTCGAAGACCATTCCAACTTCACATGTTTGGTTTCTGAAGCGCAATGAACGAGCACCGAGAACTTCGCAAGTTTCCTCGGGGAGAGCGATGCCCCGATTGTGGTGTACGACGGTGGTATCTCGAAAACGGTCTTCGATTCTGCTCCAACGGCCACCAAGTAGAGGTTTGTATCAGCTGCAAGACTCTTTGTTATTTTGAATGAGCTCCTAATGGAAAACAGGGTTTCATTCAGTTTGATGTTGGTGACGAAGAGGATGCAGGCCAACTTGGCGCTGTCGCTCGCCGAGAGAAGGAAACCAAGGACAAGCAACTACGCCATCTCACCGGACAAGCGGGGAAGAATCTCTTTCTGGAAAGCCTGCAATTAATCCTACGCAACCAACTGATATGGCTCGTTCGCAACAAGGGTCACAGGGATGAACTCGAGACTGTGGTACGCGATCTCTGGGATCTGCGCATTCGGGGTTCTAGCAATCAAGAACCTGAAGACGGTGGTGCTGCTTCCGAAGGAAAGCTTGAGATGTTCAGTTCGCAGCCCGACAGTGGTGCTGAGGAGCAAAGCCAGACGGGCAAGAAGCGCACGAGGGCACAGAGTTGGAACCCAGACAGGGGACCAGAGTGGCCGATGCCCCGAATGCTTGACACGGTGGTTCTCTGTTACTTGGGCTGTTTGATGCTGCGCATACCAACTGGAGTTGGGGAGCTGTGCAGGTGGGTGAATGGAGGATGGATGCCATATAAGAGAGCTGTATGTCCTGCTCGATGAGGCCCATGATCAAAAGCTGCTGACGAAAGTGCAGTATTACGACCTCCCTCGGGAGATGCAGGACCGTTTGCAGTCTGCTTACACTCGGGCGTTGAAGCTGCCGCTACGCTCAAATCTCGCAGCAGTGGAAGTACATGATGCCGCCATGATGATGGCTTTATCCTATCATCAGAATTACCAACTGGTTTTCCCCTCGCCAAATTACACGCCACTACTTGTTGGAATGGCTAGGCAATTGGCTCTTCCAGGTCCGTTCTTCCCAGCACAGACTTGGCCCAGCTGACATGTTTTAGTTGAGGTACTCATCACTACTCGGAGTATCATCTCGGTTATGCAATTGACCTTCCAACTGCCTATATCTAAGTCGCGTGTGTTCATCCTTGATTATCCAGAGGTCTTGTTGTTGGCTACTTTGGTAATATCCGCAAAGCTAGCACTGCCTCTTGATGGTTCAAGATCGCCGCTGTCTGATGCCAGTTCAGAAACAGCACTCGGTTTTAGCTGGAGAGGGTGGCAAGCATGCCTCAAGTTGCTAGAAGATCAGCCAAAGGAGGGTGAAAATGAGCCGCAATTCGACAAGATAACAACAGACCAAGTTACAACGATGACGATGGACGAGCTAGAGAAGTACTTCGCCTACGTTGCCAGCACAGTTGATAAGAAAAGTAGGTGGTAAGTCTCCAATCCAAGCAACAAGTACTAACTACTAGTACTTGCAGATGATAATACAATTACAAAGTTTTTCCCATCAGAGGACGCGCCTCCGTTATCGCCCCTGCGGCCACAGAAGACGGAAGCGGAGGTTGACAGAAGCATAAGAAGCGTTCTCAGTCACTCTGTGAGAAATGACAACGACAGTCCGGAGTCTGATGAAGAGAACTCCCCCGAGACAGCATCTGGATATCAAGCTTTTCGAACGGTAGACGACCTCTCAGATAACGCGAGAGCTTTTTATGAAATCTCGGGTAAGTTTCCGAATCGTAATCTAAGGTGAGCTTCCTCATACTCATATTTGCAGGTCGAGCAGCAGGTCTCTCAATCTCTGAAACTGTTCGCGCGGTCTATATGCTAGAGCAGAAGATCATAACCTGGCAAGGCGGGCAGGGTAAAATGAACGCAGAGCAAAACACGGTCGAAGACATTATGAACGAACTGAAATAGAAGGCCCGATATTCAATTCCAGTGTAGAGAGAGTCCTGCGAATAGCTGGAACGAATCCAACATGAATGAGGCTCTTGACAGAAGAGGCCCGTGTCATCGTGATGGCTTACCTTTTCGGGATTGTGGAGTTGACAAGCTGCCCCACACACAAATCGCACAATTTGGGTGATGCAACGATACGCCACGTGACTTCTTGAGTGACCCTAGGGTTTTCTTTCGGTTGAACATTGTGCCCCACCAATATTGCGCGCAGTTCCGGCATTCTCAGACTTCACATCGTCAGCGTCACAAAAATCAGTCAAGAGTAAGTAGACCCTATGCTACACCCCACGATACGTTGAGAATGTAGCAATACTGACGTCCTAATAGTGCAGATGTAAGCCTCCCGAAACACCGACGACGATTTTCGAAATGCCCGCGTCGCGCGAAAAAGAAATGACCAATTACTGACAGCGATCTGTTTCCAGCTTTGTGAAGACCCTCACGGGCAAGACCATCACTCTTGAGGTCGAGTCCTCGGATACCATCGACAATGTCAAGTCCAAGATCCAGGACAAGGAGGGCATTCCCCCGGATCAGCAGCGATTGATTTTCGCCGGCAAGCAGCTCGAGGATGGCCGAACCCTCTCCGACTACAACATCCAGAAGGTGCGTGGACATGAGGCGGCTGGGACGTTATACCGGCCGTCAGGAAAACTCGGTTGATCGAGAAGGGGGAAACATGTGCTTACTGGAATTGCAGGAGTCCACCCTCCACCTGGTCCTCCGTCTCCGTGGTGGTATCATCGAGCCCTCGTTGAAGGCTCTGGCCTCCAAGTTCAACTGCGACAAGATGATCTGCCGCAAGTGCTACGTACGTCGATCTCTCCTAACCAGCAGCCTTGTCCGTTATCCTGACCATCTTCTCTTTCTAGGCCCGCCTTCCTCCCCGTGCGACCAACTGCCGCAAGCGAAAGTGCGGTCACACCAACCAGCTCCGACCTAAGAAGAAGCTTAAGTAAACGATTCGTTCCCTCGATGGATGTGGCGTCTGGGTTTTGGCATTCTGGGGTCGGTGGCAAGGGACGAGGTGCCTCTTTGTTCACGAGTCTGGTTTTTACAGTAGCATTTCGTTGCAGCTCAGGCAATACGTACTAGATGATGCCGATGAACGACGCGCCAAGGGTTTATATCCCGAGGCCGATTCCCAAAATAAAAAATATCAAGCCTTGATTTTTTTTTTTTCCCTGCCTATCTGCACCATTGACCACATCTCAGCACCAAAAATGTGAACGAGGTTCATGATGGGTATGTTTGTAAAATTGTTCGGTGTTGAATTCGCAAGGCGCGTCTGCAGAGTAAGCAACCATGCAAAAATCACAATCGCATAGCTGTAGGCCTACGGTTCTCGTGCCGTCCAAACACTCAATGATTTATAACCGTCATAAACACGTCCATAGCTTTACGTGACGTTGGATGTCGAAGCTCATTCAGCCGCAAGTCACTCGAAGTGAGGTCAGGTCGCGCATTGAAACCGGAAAAACTCCGGTCCCTTAAAACACCTGTGACATTGCCGCGCGCTCCTGAGTTACGCAACGGCCAGACTGTCCCAACCGCGCGAGCTGACGGCGAGACCTTCCGACCAGTAGCAATCCCACCTCGACTGCTTCGATCCGTTCGAAAACGCTCTCTCTTCGTCTCCAGATACCCACCAAGGAACTCGCATATATACGGTGCAGCTTCCAACATATTCAAAGACTCATTTTCCCCCCAGCCACTTAGTCACTGCAAGAGTGCTCGCTCGCTGCCACAATGTCTGGGTCCGGCTACGATGCCGTCGTTGATGTAGACGATGATGTACGTGCCTCTCTATGAGCTTCCAATCGCGATACCGAATACCAGCGATCAGGGGTCTTCAAGTACTCGTTACTGTGCTCGCAGTTGATTGACAACTCTCAGGGCGACTTCGGTCACACCGACCTCCAGGAGGACCTCGAATTCCACACTTCCAACTTCAACGAGCCTTCCACCGGCGCCCGCAAACCCTTGCAATCAGGAACCCTTCCGCCTCCAGCAACAGCCCCGTCTGGCTCCAGCTCTTCAAAGCGCTACCTCTGGTCCATGGACTTTTATGCGCAGTTCTTCGACGTCGACACCTCGGCGGTCTTGTCACGCTGCTGGGCCGCGCTCTTCCCTCGCGCCAACTTCCTCGACGTGCTCGAGGGTAACCCGGACTTGTACGGGCCCTTTTGGATCGCCACGACGGTCGTTTTCATCTTGTTCCTTGGTGGAACGATCAGTTCGTACCTCTCATCGTCGGGCAAGGCTCCCTTCTTGTACGACTTTAGGCTTCTAAGTGGTGAGTTTACCCCCCTTGCATCAATCGACATCCTTCAGTTGTAGGTCGGAAACTGACTTCAATATAGGCGCTGCCGGCCTCATCTACGGCTACACTCTCTTCATCCCCGTGGCTCTATTCCTCGCCCTCCGCTATTTCGGTAGCGAGTCTGCTAACCTGCTCGAATCTTGGGCGCTCTACGGCTACTCCAACCTCATCTGGATCCCCGTCGCTCTCATCAGCTGGAGCCCGATTTCCATCCTCAATTGGGTCTTTGTCGGCGTCGGCTACGCTGTGTCGGTGGTGTTCCTCGTACGCAACCTATACCCCGTTCTCAGCGCGACCGACCGCCAGACAAGCAAGATCCTGCTCGTCGTGGTGGTGCTCCTTCAAGCGGGCCTGGCGCTGGCGATTAAGATTCTCTTCTTTGCGCACGGTAGCCCAGCGGCGAGTAAGCCTAAAGACGGCAAGAAGCACGATTAGGCAGCGGGCGTAGTTGGAGATGCCAATGCAAGGAAAAGGGGGATACCAGGTTACTTTCATCTCAGTGTATGTACCATGCCTTCAGGCAAGGATGGGTCTTTTGGGTTCTAAAGGGGGGAGTACAGTGCGGTATCATTGTACAATAGAAAGCGCATCTATTTCACGTCTCCTCGTTCGTTTGTTCATTCGTCTTCTTGGCATCAACCCTCAGACCTTCTCAACCGGTCCCTTCTGCTTCTCCCAATCCAGCCAGCTCCCAGGGTACTCTCCGACGCTCTTCCAACCCGCATGCTTCGCCAATCCCGCCGCAGCGCGCGCCCGCACACCAGCCTTGCAGTAGAACATCAGCTCCACGTCCTTGCGCGGTCGCTTGAAGCCGTAGAGGTCTTCGAAATCCTCATCGGCAATGTGGAAGCTCTGCACGGCGCTCGTGATGGGGATGTTGATGGCGCCGGGGATCTTGCCCGTCTCGAAGAGTTCTCGAGGCTCGCGAACATCTGCGGTAGAATTCGATGCATCAGCAATCTCGCGTCATCAAAACGGTCGAGTCTGCTACTAGCCGGAGCTGCATGTGCTACGTACCAACAATGACTACGTTGCTCTTCGCCGCCTTGCTCGACTGGATCTGCTTCTTGATCTCGCCGAAATTCCACAGACGGCTACCAGGCACGAGATCATCGGCCGGCGGGCCAGAGTACCATCGCGCAGCCTGCGGCGCGACACTCGGAGAAGCAGCGAGCGGTCGAAGGCATCGAGTCTTTGCGGCGGCGGAGGCAAGGAAGGTGGTCCGGGCGAGGCAAGGTTGGGCTGCGGCGCGGAGGGCCGAGCCGGCACTGATTACTGCGCGACGGGAAGCCATTATATGCGCAGCTGTCGATCTGGACAGGGCGACGGTAGCGTAGAGAATGAATATGACGGCGGCGGTTGAAGGCGAGGTACTTACCAATGCCAATGCTAGTGCTAATGTCAATGCCAATGCCGATAACGATAACGATAACGCAATATCCGTAGACGATGGTAATTGACCGGATGAGCTTGGACCAAGCGCGAAGATGCGGGAACGTTGGACCCTTCAACTCCCCACCAAGCCGTGACGCAACCAAGCATAACAAGCATTCACGTCCTGAATCTGTAGTGCACGCAATGCCTTGTACCGATAAGAGGGCGAAAAGGTATATAAGAGCGAGTCCTTTTTTTCCCTCCTCCTTAGAATAGAAAGGCTTACTCTAAGGTATCAATAACTATCTAGTCTAGATGAAGGCAGGTACAAGTCCTTCCAAGCAATCGCTGCTGGTATTGACCGTCACATAGAGTATCAGTAAGGTGAGCGTAACGCCCTCGGCACTTGTTCGCAACTACTTTGGATTCTACACTCACCAATTGCGGCCGCGAGCTAGTCCAATACCACATCAAACTTGTGTATGGACATGAGCCTACCATAGGTGGCTTGGTTGGCTCGGTCAGACGAGGCCTCGTGACCCCCACTGATCGAGCCCTCTAGTCAACTTTGTTCCGGTTTTCACTTCTGCTTGAGGGGAAAAAACTTAAAACTTCTTTTATCCGTTTCCTCTTTGTACTCGCACTCTTCATAAATCATCGTTAACTCGCTGTCTAATAACCATGCGTGCGACTGCAGATGC
This sequence comes from Coccinonectria pachysandricola, assembly GCA_003693555.1. Taxonomy (NCBI): domain Eukaryota; kingdom Fungi; phylum Ascomycota; class Sordariomycetes; order Hypocreales; family Nectriaceae; genus Coccinonectria; species Coccinonectria pachysandricola. The sequence continues at coordinate 141,889 of QUZF01000024.1, forward strand.
TCTAAAACCGCATGAGAGCCCACACGCCGGTGCCGCGATTATATACAAGGTGAAGAAGTATTACAACTGATATCCTATCGTATCTCGTTCCACAATACTGCTGGTGACGTCGTCTTGATCGACCCGACGCATCTTCATAAAGATGAAAACCAGCAGCCCAGGACTCGGGCGGCCCTAAAAGAAATGCCTCTCCTGCCCTTTCCACGACAGCGTCGAAGCCAAAGTGGCTCGATTTGCCATCACAGCAGACTTTTTGGTCCGTGAAGCAGCCTTCTGCTTGGAATCATTACGACTGGGACAGCTCGGAGAACGACCGGTCGATGCCCCGAGTACCTATACGTCAAAGCAGCCTTGGCCAGCCCTTTTACCACTTCCGCTCCGTAAAAGTAAGAGGGCAGTCATCCTACATCAAGTTAGCAACTATTAAATGACGGCCTAGTCTAGCTTGACAAACATACCATGGGGAAGATGGTAGCAAACACCTTGATCTCCTCCGACTTGGGAGTGGCGTGGTGCTTCCAGTCGAGCTTGAGCGAAGCCTTGCCAACAAGCAGGGCCAGGTTCAGCTGCGCGAACTGTTGGCCCAGGCAATAATGGGGCCCAACACCAAACACCAAGTAGTTCAGCTTGCCCTTCTCTTCGGCGTCACCAGAGTAGTATCGATCGGGATCGAAATGTTCGGGGTTGTCGTACACGTCAGGGTCATGGAGAGCCATGTATGTCGTAGGAATCAACATAGAACCTGCATCCGGTCAGCTTTCGGGTTGTTTCTCGGGTACGATTGAACAGGACTTACCCTTGGGAACAGTGTACGAGTCGGTCAGAGGGAATGGCTTCTTGACTACATAAGGAACCATCAGGACAGGAGGACGCCAGCGCAGCAGCTCGCGGATCACGGCGCGAGTGTAAGTCATTGATTCGAGCTGGTCCATGTTGACTGCGGCATCAGGGTCGCCGTTTCGAACTCTGAGGTTCTCCTCACGAACGCGGTCGAGAACATCGGGTCGCTGAGCGGTGATTTGGAAGAGCCAAGTGGCAGCGCTGCTAGTGGCATCCTGGGAAGCGAAGAGGAAAGTGAAGATGGTCTGGGCAATCTCATAGTCGTTAAACATGCGAAGGACAGGGTAAGGCTTCTTCACATTCTCGGTGTCGCCCTTGGCCTCGGCTTCGCGCCACCGTTCCGATTCGATCATCTGGATAACCCAACCATCCATGATGCAGGTGATGTCACCGCCGGCGGCCATGCGAACCTTGCTCTTGGCGGCGCACTTGGAGAACTCGGCCAGGACCATATCGGCGGCCTTCTTGCCGTACCAGGTCTTGCTGTAGGGAAGAATGACCGGAAAATTTACGAGCTCCAAAGCAGCGGTGATGAGGTAGTAGTCGTCGGCAATCTTCTTGATGGCCTCGTCCGAGATGTAGTGACCGACGAAGGTACGGCAAGAGGCAGCACACATAACCTCGCGGAATTCGGCCATGAAGGGCACCGGCTCGCCGTTGGCCTTCTCGGTGACGCTAAGGAACTGCTTGAAGTAGGTGTTGTACACCTCCTCCTGGCCGGGCAGGTAGGACTGGAGGGCCTTGCGGGTGAACAAGTTGTTGAGACCCTTTCGGAAATCGACATGGGCCTTTCCGTCGAGAAACACCCAGTTGTCGTGGCCCAACAATTTAGGAGCAACGTCGACGACGCAAGGCTTGACGTAGGAGGGAGAGTTGAGGATCTTGCGAGCCAAGTCGCGAGTTGAGGCGATGACCACGAACCTATTATACAAGTCAGATGATGAACACTCGAGGCAGAGATGATACCGAAGTAATAACGCACTTGTGGAAAACAGAGACGCAGCTCAAGGGGCCGCTCAGCCACTTGCCGTAGTACTCTTCGAACTTGGGGTCCAGAGACTCGAGGAAAGGACCGATAAACGGCATCTTCAGGGCAGGACCGACGATGGAGCCTTTCTGCAGAATGTAGCTAACTACAGAAACGAACAAAATACTCTGGTTAGCAATTACTTCTGCTTATGAGGTAAATTCGAAAGGTCGGAGAAACGCACTCTGATCATACGCGACAGCCATGGCGAAGAGGGTGAAAAGAATGGTCCAGATGGACGCATTGGAAATGGTGTCGACGACATATTCGAGTTGAGGCGGGATGTTGACATTGGCAATCTTGGAGCTCGCCGATACGGACGTGAAGCCCGAGGCGGTGTTGTTGGCGACACTCATTGTGTGCTCACGACGAAAACGAATGTCCAGAAGTTCTCGAAGTTGGCCGGGTTAACGACGAAGGAAATTTCGAGCTGAGGCGCGCGCGACGCAGCTTTTTGGGGGGGAAAAGGGTGACAAAGAAGTTAAGATTTGATCGGCGGCGCTTGCTGGTGTCGCGCTGGGTCTGCCAGGTCCGAAAGACCGAGAGCACCACTTGGGGAGTGCTTTGGAGTGGGGCGAAACAGAGGCACAGGCGCTCTTCCGCTAGGCTAGGCAACGTCCGAAGAGCGTGAGGGACGAGGATGGCGAGGAAGAGGTCGGCGCAAAGGGAAGATGGGTGTGGACGAGAAACCGAGCCGAGTGGGAAAACGGAGAGGAAGACGAGGACAGGTTGGGGAGAGAGTTATCATTATAAGGCCCAGTGGGAGAAGTGGAAGGGTACTTTGTTAACGGAAGGGATGGTACGAAGTATGTTCTTGTGGCAGGTTAGTAATGACCGGGCGCCGCACCGTACCGCAAAGCAAGCACCGGCCGGGGACAAAATGGAAAGTGGGTTGTGGGTTGTGGGAAGAACTTTCCGCACGCCGAGCACGCCGCCGTCAGTAGAGGTACTAAGATCAAAAGAGCATACTAGGCAAGCAATCAATGGCAGAAAGAGCTAGTCTAGGAAATTAAAAGGAAACCGCCAATTTACTCAGCCAAAGCATCTGCAGATATCCATGAAGGTCCGGGGCTCCGACAAGGGGGCGTGTGCTTGCAAGTTCTGAAAGAAAGAAAGGGAAAAATTCGCATGGCTCGTCGACAATGCGGCGGTTGCCAATTCTTTATCTTTCTTCAGACACGCGCTGCAACGCACTCCTCTTGTTCTCTAGACGTGCTCTCTGGTACACGGGGTTTAGCTCGATGATGCCTGTACAGCAACTGTCTACTACGCTGGATGGTAGATGGCGAGTGCTCTGCATCCATACCTCGACGGCGAACGATAGCACCCAGAAAGATATGATTCCTCTCGGAATCATGATGGCATGTTTTCCGATTATGAAGCCGTTAGCCCTTTTCTCCACCCTAGCATGATCCACAGATACTTCCGGGTAGCGTGGAGGAGGTGGGCGTAGTAATTAATTGGTGGCCGTCAACCACTTCCGCAGAGAACGAACGAACCAACGACGCCATCAACCACGCGAGGATTGTAAGCTTATCGGCGCGCGCCCCGTAACGGAATGGATGACGGTAACTTCTGACGCCCGGGTTTTTTATGTCCTCCTGGTTCAGTACAGCAGCCACATCGCCCTACCAGATTTATCTAGCATTTATTACCTGCCCGGCTGGATACCGCACAGAGCCAACAGCGCATCGAATTGGATGTTTCCCATCTTAGTCTAGCTCATCAATTTGGTTGGGCCGCCCGCGTTGTGCACATCTGCCCCTGTAGTAGGTGCTAGGGGAACATTGTCACACACCAAGTATCGAGATACGTATTGCCGGAGGAAGGTTCCGCACCAGCCCAGGGCTGGAAACAGACTGCTCTGCGGCCCCTGAGACCATCTTTTCGCATCTATCATCTTGCATCATCGCTCATCCATCATCGTGTGAACCCTGGTTTCGCTTCCTCACTTCCCCGCCTCGAGGTGCAAGCCAGGAAAAAGCAGCCCAGGTAGTGAACGTATGCGCGGCTCTCATATCTTGCTCGGGACTAATGATCGGGTGATGAACTCGCCAAAACAGGCAATGACTTTGAATTGAAACCCAGCCTCGTCACCCGCACTCAGCCAGTTGGAGTACAGTAGGTTACTCGAGATGAGAAACTCAGACGCGCCTCATTCCGTCCGCGCTGCCTCGTATCCCGGCTGCATGGGCGTCCGAGGGAACTGGCAAGCAAAGCACACTTAGGCCAAAAGCGATCAATGCCACGAATATTAGCTTGGTATCTGCTCCGTCGCAGCTGCGGACACACGCTAATCTGCGATGTGCGGCGGTGTCCGGCTTATAAAACGGATGACTCCTGTAACAGAGAACGCTGAAGATGAACGGATAGGCTTGATCAGCTGTCAATCGTTCTGCTTATCCACGTCACAAGCTGGGGTTTTCAATCACGCATCCATTATTCGCGGCTTGAACAATGGCCAATTTTCATTCGCGTGGATTTCTCCCATGCAAACGCGCCGTGTTCGTATTCGGCCCGATGTTAACCCCTACTACCACTACCACGTACGGGATGCAGGCCATCTGCAAGCTGAAACAGCTTCACTGTCCGGACAAGATGCCTCATTGTCTGACATTCACTTCCAGCCTGCTGGGCTGAGACTGGGCCAAACCTCACCAGCCTCCAAGTATGATTGTCCTAGTCCGCTTAAGCTACCACTACGCTAGTGGCTGGAGCTATACTCCGTCCGATTCTGTTGGACAGAGCTCTAACCTCTCCTCTCACTACAGTATCTACCGCTTCTAACGCTGACCAAGGAGCGTTTCCATCACCCCAGCACTCAGATCACCCGCCATGGCAAGCTCTGCTATTAATAGGATCAGCCTTACGTCGGTATTAGGAACAAAGGTGGGCTGGCTATTCTGAACTATGAAGGAGGAGTAGGTTATGAACAAACAACCGGTGGTTCTGTGCTTAAACACCAAGTCACTGTAGTCAACGTGCAAGCTTGCAGCAGGCGTTGGCCTTGAAGTGTTGTGTTTTTTACGGCTCGGGCCTAAACTCGATAAAATCAAGCCTAGAATCGTGAGTTGCAGCAGAGACCTCCATAGGTAAACACACATCCCGTACTGAGTCTTTGCTTTACTTTATTATTTCTCTTAGCAGCACGCAATACTTTTCCGCGATGCCACCTTCTACCCCAACACAATATGAATCCGGTAACTGTGGGCCAATGGGTGATCCTTAAGACGTTTCAAAGCCCTGCGTGCTCATGTCGTGGAAGCGATGTTTTTGGATGGTTTGATGTAGATTTGCTTCATGCCGGAACTGAATGACGATGGCCAGTACCGATGGAGGGCGAAGCTGTTAAAGATCCAGAGCGGCAGTGGTGCGAAGACCCATCACTGTCGTGAGCAAGCTCTGAGCTGAAGACTCCATTCGTAGGGCAGGTGGCCCCACGAGTGATGCAATACTTCAAATCCTCTCCTGGAAGATACCATTAGTGGGATAAGGCAACGGTTGCGTCTAATAGAGGCGTCGACGTACTTCTTAGGCTTCAATTTCAGGTACTGCACGATCTTAGTACGCAACAAGGGATGCTGCGCCACAAACTTGCAGTGAGGTTATCATGGGTTTGCTTCCTCTACTCCGTAGACAAGACAAAAGTGATCAACGCCATGTCTCGTTGGCTCGCTCACCTTATAACAAACCATCTCGGACAACGTCTTGGTAGCAAGGTAGCCTTGCAACTTCGTTTACATGCAGCAGGAACACGCGAATTGTCATTGGTCAACTGGCATAACCGGCTTGCCATTACCCTTGGCTTAGATTAGCGCACCATGGAATGTTGGGCTCTTCCTTTCGGGGCTTTGACGGGAACGGGGGGCCCTTGTAGAGGGTGCAGGACCCAGTAATCATCGGCCCCTCTAGCGACGTTTGTCGAGGCTAATCTTGATTTCCCCACCCCCTCAGCGTTTCTCGGACGATCCAGCGCAGCGTATTCGGGTACGCCTAGACTAGTCTACAGTAGTCAAGAACATGGGTTTCAAGGTGGGACACATCTCAGGATGCGCGCTAGGCCAGATGGTTCTCGAGATGCTACTGTATGTTTGTTCCAGCGCCTATACGTACACCCCTTGAAGAGTTGAAAGCAATATTTTACAACAACCAGCTGCGAGACATAGGTATATTCTTTCGCGTTTCATCCTCTTATAGTAGCGTCAACAACATATGTCCACCTCTTCGTTCACCTTGCTAGTCCCTTCCCGACGCAAAGAGAGCATGAAGTGGACGGTTGACCGCTTTCTCCTGCTTGTTCCAAACCACCGCTCGCTCAGTCCTGAACCGTTGCTTCGCGGATACGAGTGCGGCCTTGCGTGGGAAAGCGCCACTAAATTCCTCTCGTAATTTTACCGAATGCGACTTCGCATGCCCAGCCCTGCAACGCGCCGTGTAACACAATGGCAGGCACCACGTACTGTACGTATCTGCTCCAGAGAGTACTTGCACCTGGGCGATAGTCTGTCTGGAGTAGCTTCCCCAACCTCGACCCCACAAAGCTGATAATTGTTCATCGGCTGATTGATCAACTCCCGGAATCGACAAGGCTGTTATTTCGTGTTGGTTTTATCATTTAATAGTGAAGAGACCTCCAGTTCCCAAATTGTTCTGCGGCTTCTTCCCAGCGTGTATCCATCCTAGCCTGGAGTCTGGATAATCCAGGCGTTGCTTTATCCCGGAGACAACAAACCCTCCACTCGACAACAAACCAGAGGCGAATCGCGCACAAACTGTCTCGCGACGGTCTATCTGATACTGAGATAGAGCCTCTCCCCGACTACACAACATGCAAGATGATGAAGTTTCCTTGCAAGTTCAGTGTTTTGGAAATTGCGTCATGGCTCACCCGACGTGCGCAACCCCACGTTGCGAACCTTACCCTACAGCGTGTGCCATCAAGTACGAATTCCAGAAGAGGCAGTTCAGGAGATAAGCTGGTTTGCACGATATTACTACATTGGTAGACATGGTTGTCTACCATGTCCTCTAGTCTAGAGGCCGTGGTGGTCAGCCTTGCTTCGGCACAGAGGTCATGTCGCGTAAGCCCGTCACGTACTTGCGCTTGTCGTTCATGTGATGCACCAAATCAAGTTATGCCAGGCTTTGTGCATGCAGTCCGCCTGAGTAAGGCACGTTAGCATCATGGCGCTTCGCATAGTGGGTACAATATCAGAGCTGCGTCTCGTCTCTGCAGTTGCATCTCCATCCTGGACCTTTCATCATCATCTTCCTCATCATCATCATCATCATCATCACCACCAGTACCCTCATCACCCTCTTCGCCTCCATCAGAATCATCAACTTAGAAAGAATTACTCAAACCGAGACGTCAAAATGCCTACCTACATTGTATGGACGCCCTGGCCTCACGATCATGGCTCGTCCCCATGCGAAGTTGACCATGTTGGCTAACAGCTCGCGTAGGTAACGTGCAAGGAAGACGCCACCCCTGAGCAGGTTCAGGAGTAAGTTTCACTCTTTTGATCCCTCAGATCTATCGACGAGATGGTCTCTCGAGAGTAGTCACGGCGCTTACACGTATTGACTTGACCGCAGTGCCAAGAAGCACGCTCAAGACCAGGGCGGCAAGATCGAGCACGAGTACAGCCTCATCAAGGGCTTTTCGTAAGTATCCTCTTCACGTTGCCGTAGGTACGCCATCTCGACAGACCAGTCTGACCAACGTATTCCAACAGCGTCAACTTCCCCAACGATGCGGTCACCACCCTCGAGAGCCACCCTCACGTCCAGGCGGTCGAGCAGGACCAGGAGGTGCGAACCCAGTAGATGGGGTAGATGGGCGGGATGTGTATCCCGAGGACAGGAGCCGTTTGAGGATAGACGATGACTTTTGACGGAACTAGAAACAGAGAGTAGATGCTTGTCTAGAATTAACTCTACTTCGACGACTTCCCCTCTCCCGTCCTCGCATTCCCTTATCCAGCGCGGAAAGCTGCTGTCGTGCATCTCGAGCTCTTGGTTACCCCTCAATCTCAACCCCTCTAACTGCTGCTGATCTGACAGGGCGATAAGCCTCCTCGGGGCTAGTCTAAGCAGTGACGTACAGTACCATTCACTCGCCCAGGGAATCACAGCGGGTTCGAGACGCTGTCATGACCAAGATAAGCCGCTGGCAACCCACCCCCGCGCCCGCGATAAGCCGTCCCGAAGCGCGCTAAACCTCAACCATAACGCTAACTGTAGTGGAGCTCCGCGACGCTACAGTAGCTACAGTAGACCTCCGGGGGGCTGACTGACGTTGGTTGACGTTCTCCGGCATCACAACGCTGGACTAGACTGCATCATCTTTCAACACGGTAAGTTGATCCATCTTCATTCGAACTCCGGCACTCACCTCTCTTCTGACCGAGATCCCAGTATGCGGACATGAATGGCACATCGGCAAGGGCGATGAGGTCTTGTCTGCCTAGGAGCCGTCACCTTTCTCGGCAATCGCATGGCCATCATGCTCCCATGCTACGGCGAGGCTCAACGTCGCCATTGCAAACGCCAAAGCTCCAACCTAGCTTAACACCCAGTTCCGTTCCTTCGACGCGACGCTGCATACACTCGGAAAAGGTCTCGGACGATGAGATTGCTTCCCTAGCACGGCGAAGTCAGCATCCTCTGAGTCTTGCCGACCTCGTCAAGTAAGCCACCGTCGAACTCATGACATATCCACCTACCACTGGGTCATCCCGAGGTCTAGATCTTCCGCGGCGAGACAGTCGCTGACCTCATGTTCTCCGTCTAGACACGGCCGGCCTCCCCTCTCCGGCGATGCCCTCCTCTCCTCGGCCAACTTCGCCCTCTCCCTACTCCCCGTCCGTCTCGCCCATCGCATCCAAGCCCTCCGCAACCTCCCCTTCATCGTCGTCGCAAACCCAAACGTCACGCGCATCTACAACAACTACCTCCACTCCCTCTCTATTCTTCTCCCGTACTGGCATCGCAACTCGACGTCGTCGTCCTTCCCGGCCATCACCAACACCGAAGACGAGGTCACGTTTACCAACGCCCTAGCCGAGCTTGTCGCGACACATACCGATACCATTCCCATCCTGGCAAAGGGGTTCCTCGAGTGTCGCCGCTACATATCTCCCCAGGAAGTCACGCGCTTCCTCGACCAACACCTCCGTGCTCGCATTGGCACCCGTCTCATCGCAGAGCAGCACATTGCTCTGCACTTTAGCAGTCTGCCTCATTTTGATCCCAGCGCCAGTCCGACGCCTTGCCCGGAGCATCCATCTTACATCGGCGTCATCGACACGGCTCTCAAGCCTGCCGAGGTCATCGAGTCTTGCGCAGGCTTTGTCGCCGATATCTGTGAGCTACGGTATGGCGTGCGCCCCAGGCTCGTCATCGACGGCGAACCGGATACTACATTCGCATTCATCCCCATGCACCTCGAATACATAGTCACGGAGCTGCTCAAGAACGCGTTTCGTGCCACCATCGAGAACAGGTCCGAAGAACCCATCGTCGTGACCATCGCCCCAGAACCGCCTTTGCGCCAACAGCCAGGCAGTCCCGACCAAGGCAGCAGCATGGGCTCAAGCCCAAGTCATCTACCCGGCGCCCTCGCCCATCCATCATCGGGAGGCGGCGCAAACGCTCCAAACGAGAGCAGCAGTGGCTCGATCGCACCTCTCGACGACAACGCTCCCGGTGTGACGATCCGCATCCGCGACCGCGGCGGTGGCATCCCCCCGGACGTCGTATCCAATGTCTGGTCCTACTCCTTCTCGACCTTCTCCGAAGACGAGGGAGCCGACAGCGGTCCCGGCATGTCGAACGGTAGCGATGGTCTGAACGCCATCTCGTCTGCCAGTACGGGTGGTAGCTCCATCGCTGGTTTGGGTTATGGACTTCCCCTTAGTCGTGCTTACGCCGAGTATTTTGGCGGCGGCATTGCCGTGCAGAGCTTGTATGGATGGGGTACGGATGTGTACCTGCGCCTCAAGGGGGTCGGCAATATCGAAAAGTAGGTCAGCTGTCTAGTCGCCAGTATTCAAGGAAATGTCGAGAGTAGGGTGTAGTCATGTGAACTTTCAGATCTATCTGATGGCTGGAAGTATAGCGAAAACATCGGCCTTGCGCACGTTAGCAAACCACGCCTTCAAGAGCCATGTCGGTAATGTGAGAATTCCGTACGGATGGTATACCACGAGGCATCGCGTCAGTTTGAGTGAGACCTGAATAGTACACATTAATCAATCATGTTAAGCCTAGCACATGGCCAGGCTTGCTTTGTTTCGCCGCTAAAGACTTGCTAAAGTATCTCATGACTAGAGTGTAGAGTGCTACGGACAACGATTATCTAATATCAACATAGAACCAGGTAACGTCTCCGAGGTGGTCTGATGTTCAGGGCACACCATAAGAGGCATATTATCCAAATACAGCGTAACAGTCCTGCTTGAGCCCTGTACCCAATTATAACTTATATCCAAGGAAACGACGCCCAATTTCCCAAGCACAAACGCCGCTTAAATCAACAATTATCTCGGCTTCTTTGTTTGTCTGTTTGTTTGTTTCTTCTATCGTGAGAACTCAACAGCGGACAAGCCGGGTTGTCATGTCCATTCACGTACTCTCACCACTTCGATTTTACATGTTCTCCAGTTCGTGATCAATCTGGCGATCCATAAAGGTTCGACGCTCGCCGACCAGCTCAGTCTGCAGACGCTGCTCGACGAGGGCGCGGACTTGCTTCTTCGTGACAGTGTCAAGGTCGACCTCCCCGAGAACGGAGCGGATAGAGTCGACGATAGCCATGTCGTTAGGCCCGCCGTGGCCCTGCTGGAAGTCAAACGAGGTCTGCGACTGTCCAGCATCGGGCATAGGTGACCGCGTACCGCTGGCGAAGCCCAGCGCAGTGCCTGATCGGCTACCTCCGCCCATCGCAGGAGATAGGTTAGCCTGACCGCGCAGGTTGTTCACGCTGGCCCTGTTCCCGGGGGAGTCGTGGTAGGGCGAGGCGCTACGCTGCATGTCGTGGATACCGGTGCCCATAGACAACATGGACTGGCGGTGGGTGGCGGGTCCGTCCTGGTAAGTACCCGCTGCTGTAGGCGCACGGTTACCGAAGGGCGCGGGTGAAGGAGGCATATACGTGTTGCGACCGGGCATGCCGGTCAGAATAGAGCCCTGAGGACCGGCCGAGTAGATGGATCGCATCTCGTCCATCTCATACTGGTCGCCGAAGCTGTAGTCGGTCTTCTCCTGGTAGCCACCTCGGCGACCGGGAAGATTGTTAGCGAGGGCGTAGTCATCCCATCGCTGCAGAGGAATGCTTCGAGGATCGAAACCTTCCTCGTCCACAGCGACGACCTGCTTGCTACCCTTCTCTCCAATGACGATACGGGTGTTACCCCACGAGAAATTGTCCTGGTTCCAGAATGAGTACACGGGAAGAATGAACGAGTAGATGGGGAACGCCATGAGGTAGATGATCATCCATCCGATGTGCTGCCACTGTCTCTTCAGGATGAAGATTAACGCCTGAAGACCATAAACTGCCGCAATCATGATGATGGAAATCATGGGGAACTGTCCTTTACGGGCCGCAATCATATAGATCAGATAGGCAAGGTAGCCGCAGGTAGCGGGGAGAATGATGGTACCGAAGAGATCGATGAAGACGACGAAACGCATACTGAAGCAGCAGAAACCACACATCTCCTTCAGTTGCATCAGCTCCACGAGGTTATGAATAGTAGAGTTGATCCATCGTCGACGTTGGGACAGCAAAACACTCCAGTCCTCAGGCGCAGCTGTCTTACAATGCGCGTCTGGAATGAACTTGTAGGACATGGTGGGGAAATTCTTCGTCATGAGCGTCGTCAAGTAACGATCCTCACCGAGCGAGAGCAGATTCTTCTTGTGTAGCGTGTCAACGTCGCAAACACCATACTCCTGGATAATAGCGTCCGCGATGATCAGCGGCTTACCCTTGTCCGCAGACCTCAAACGGTACATGGTAAAACTACAACCGATTGTTAGCAGCCGCACACGTAGGCTTCAAAGAAGCAAGCAGGGGGATACTTACCAACCAGGCAAACATGTGACACTGCCAAAGAGAGATTCGAAAGCCTTCGCCAAGTGGTGAGAAATGAAGTACTCGTAGACTTGAATCATGGTCCACCACGTCTTCTCGTCGTTTTCTAAAGCGGTTTCACCGCAGATACCGGCAATCTTGGCATTGTGAGCGCAAGCGGCAACCAGACGATTGAGCGAGTCTTCGCTAACGCATGTATCGGCATCAACCATGAGGAGGTACTCGTAAAGCTCTGGGTCCACGCCAATGATATTGTTGATCTGGTGGAACATCTCTAGTTCCAGCGGGCTCATAGGCGATCGGTGATGAACACGATTGAGGAAGCTCATGAGGACAATCTGAGAGTCACGCTTTCCACGGTTGCCAGGCTTCGCCTTGCTCTGCTCGGATTCCTTGCCGACCTTGACGACAACAAGATACGGTACGACGTTGCCCTCGAATTCGTAGAGACCGGAATAAACCTTGCCATAGTTGAGCTGTTCATTGCCGGCTCCAACAGACTTGAAAGGGAGGGCTGGTGGGTCAACCTTGGGGTCAACTCCGAGGATATCCAAGACAATCTTCGGGGTAGGACGATCGTTGCCTTGACCAACAATGACACCATCGCAAATGACGCAAATGAGCTTCCTCTTGTTGTCATACTGGAGTGCTGTCAAAGAATCCAGGGCCTTTCGGAGTGAATCTTCACCTTCGGTATAGGCAGGCACTTGGCAGATGACAAACTTATCTTGAGGGGCCGGGCGTTTCTTAGAGCCGAACTGCAAGGCAGATACGAACTTGATCAGAATGATCGCACAGATGATGATTGTGAAGCCCAGCAGGATGTAGTTGTTGAACTGACACTTGGCGGAGTCACGGAAGTCGGTTTTACCCTTGTAACCAAGTTCCTTGATGCAGTGCCAACTCCAGACGATTTCTTTGTATTCGGTGGCGTTACCCCTCGAGCCCTCCAGGAGGGCGTCGAGATCTTCCTTGATGTTTTCGCCAGGATTGTTCGACCAAAGGTCCGTCACATCCTTATTGAGAAACTCGTATTGTTCCACGTTGGGGTTGAGGTCTTGCGTGTGGAAGTAATCCGTCAAATCGTAGATTTCATCACCATACCGGGCCCACATGTGCTGTTCCTCTTTGCCTTCGTGCTTGACTTTGTCTGTTTTGTAGACAATGTCACCATGGTAAAACTCCTTGATGGCGGGCTGGAACTTCTTGTAGTACCAATCATCTTTGTGCAGAGCGCTGGTTCGATCACGAGCGTAGAAACCAGATGTGTGTACTGCGGTAACCTGTTCAGCGGTGTTGTTGGCTATGAGCTGTGTAGTCTCCTTGATGCCCAAGTTTGGGCAAGCCATGTGAAGCGGCGGAATGAAGTATTCGTCCATGTTCAATCCGGCAAGAGGCATCATATTTTCTTCGGTAGTCTTGATGCTCGTGTCACTGTGCTGACGTCTCCAAAAGTCGGTAATATCATAGACCTTTCCATGGATACCGACCCAGAAGTCGTTCTTGCCCTGGTGGCCGGACAATTCCTTGATATTCCAAGCCTTGTCAGAGTTGGGGCAGATTAGTCTACCAAAGCCAATGATCCAAAAGATGATTAACGCATTGAGTAGAAAGATCAGAAGACACAAGACAAATTTCTCGCGCCATGCCATACGGACATCGGGACGACGCATACGTCCGACAAACGAAAGAAGGGGTGACGGAATCCAAAAGGTGACAGCCCAGACAAACGCGACCCAAACCCGTCGGTTAAGCGGGATCTCTTGGGTCTCAATCTGCTTGTTGTGCGCCAGGTCTGGGTCCAAGACGTTGGTCAACTCGCCAGCCTCGTTGTAGTAGACTTCGCCCTTGTAGATATCACCCTTGTTACCCAAGCCGTAGTCACCATTCCTGACGTTGCGCAGGGCACTAGGAGCAATGGAAGGAGCAATGGTCGGGTTGGGATGTTGGTTCAGAGTAGCCTGGCTCATGTTGCCCTGGCTAAAGTTTCGGTTATGCATCAGCTGATCGTTGCTGCCAGTCATGCTATTATCCATGGGCATGGGGGGGAAGAATCCACTGCCGTTGTTGTTGGCAGAGTAACCCGTATCAAAGCCAGAATTGAAGGGGTTGGCGGGAATGCTTCGGAAGCTGTGGGCTGGCTTTATGTCCAGCATGTTCTCGGCCTCCCACCAGGCGCTCTCACGCATCCATATGCGCTCTTTGCCGATGAAAACCTCGCCATTGCTCCAGCCGCGCTCCAACATCCAGCTTTCGATTCCATCTTTGCCATCCTTGCAGCCAAGAACGGAATAGCGTTGAACAAACTCATCTACATCAAAGTCGACTGTGTAGTCCAAGTTCCTGTTTCTCCGGTTGGCCCACTCGGGAAGACGCCATGAGCGAAGCTGTCGAGAAACGGTACCGGCTGACCAGGCTGATGTGATGGCGGGAAGCGCCGCCAGATTAGCAGGGGTATCATCGGTCGGATGCAGAGACAAATGATACCAAGCGCGGCTCGAACTGAGAAGCGCAGGCAGGTCGAAGCGGCCGGCACGTCCCAAGTTGATGCCCTGGCCCAGGACGGGGAAGAGGAGCTTCTTCAAGAACCCTTCCTCTTCAGAAGCGTAGGCAACCTTTTCGAGAACAACTTCCCTCTTCTCAAGGTCACGCTGACGATCCCTGCCTTGGTCTCCTGTCATGATGCCCAAGTCGGGTGCTACCTCAGAAAGAGCCTGTTGCATCTCCCTAAGAACTGAGGAGCCAGCATTAGGCACCTCCACGCCATCTTCGATCATCTCAGAATTAATGCCTTGCGAATCATCAAAAATGCTACGCATGGCAAGAGCCTTTCCGAGCGTTGGGTCAGGTACCTCGACCACAGTGATGGAGACGGTGTCTCCAGAATCGTCACCTGAGGTGGGTGTGCGAATGCCACGGTCATCGACAGATTCATCTCCGTCACGAATCCGGAGCATCTGAGCCTCAATGGCGCTGTTGGCCTTGGAGATGACCCAGTCAACAAGAGACTCATACAGACCACCAACAAGGGTTCGGCGATCGTCGGTGCTGCATTGCCGTGTGAGGACTTCAGGCTCTATTCCAAGAAGACCGCCAACATCCTCACAAGTTTCTTCAAAATCGTCGGAGTCAGCAGCGTAGTCGAGCGTGTTACCAAGCTTCAAGAGACCAGCTAAGATGGAGATGAGGTTTCGGTGCGATGAGCCTTTTATTCCAATTTCTTTTAGCGCTTGGCGAAAATCGTCAGCAGCAGCTCCGTCGTCGGCGGTGATGAGATACGAAGGGGGATCGTATGTTCCGGAGCGAGCCAACAACGCGTAGGTAGAGGGTGACTTGAGGCCCAAAAACTCGCGCTCGGCCGGTGTCGAAGCGGAGGTTAGGAGGTAGTAGAAAACATCGAAGGCACGATAACCAGCTTCAGCTGGAATATCGAGAAGGCCATGCTTAGTATCAATTCCACCCGAGGCTAGTGCCAAGGAAGAGGCTGTGACATTGCCCGACAAGTTAAAGGTCAAGGTCACTCCGAGAGCTGTTTGTCTCGGGAGAGAGGGGTTGTAGGCAGTGACGCAGGAAAGGAATGGTCGAAGGGCTTCCAGAGACTTGTAGACAAACGACGGAATGGCAACTGGGAAACTGTCGAGGAAAGGCACAAGAACGGAAGGAGTCGATGGGTGAAGAGAACTAGAGTCTGTTAGCAGCACACGAGGTAAGACGACAACGCGGACAAGACTTACCCCAGAACAATACATCCGTCCTCGGCTCGTCGCCTAGCATGCTCCCAAGCCTTAGCAGCTATGGTTCCATCGATAGTTGGGCCAGCCTGGGCAGCGGTAAGCCAGGTGTTGACGACGAGGCTAGTGCTGGCGTCCAACTTGTAAGGTTGCGAGGAGAGATAGATATTGTGAATGGCGTTCAGAAGGGTGGTTGTCGAGACTTGAGCAGCCTGTGGGCCCCCGGCACGAGGTCCCCCGAAGCCCTCGGAAGCCATCGAGAACATGGACATTCGGTTCGCCATGGCTGATGGGAGTGACGTCCTCGCGGGACAATCACAGGGTGGGAAGAAACTCGATGCTAGTGTTGGCTCGGAAGTCGTTGAGACGGTTCGGCAGTTGAGGCTAGACGTAATCTAGAAGTGTCGGATCTTGACCGTTCAGATAACTGAGTAGAACGATATCACGACGAGTGAAGGGGATGATATCTGGTGATGAACGCTTGAGTGATCAGCTTTGAACTTGCTGTTCCGTCCTCAGAGGCGAAGTTGGTCGCTCGGCAACCCGACCCTCCTTGTCGATATAGGAGAGGTTGGTTTCTAGCAAAGTTAAAAACGAAGTATTGACAAACTAGATCAGCGATTGGATATTGACAGCCAAAGCGAGTGAGGCCGTTCAAGAGAGACTGAAAGCACAAGCAGAGGACAACGAAAAGCGATCAAAGATCACGATAACGCTTTCAGAGGCAATGCAAAAGCGATGGGCATTGGGCGAGGAGAGGTAGCGTACTTTGAGAATGAGACGGGGAATGTTGTCCGTGCGAGCAAGGCACCGTGTCCGGCGAGCGAAGAAGACCAAGTGCGCAGAATCTCAGGGCCAACGGTCCATCGTTTTAGCACTCAAGGAACGACCTTCTAGGGACCAAAAGGGGGAGTGTGGCGGATAGCAGATGGCCCGATTCTGTGGAGGGTGCTGTTCACGGGTCGGCAGCTGGTGGACTAGACTAGGGGGCGCTTGTCGGCAGGCTACGATAGTGCCACCCACCCACACTGTACTTGTATCTAAACTTGGAACAGGCGGGTGAGCAGCAGGGGCAGGGGGCGGAGCTTGGTGGTGTGTGGAAGTCTGGGACGTGCCAGCTGCCAGTCCAAAATACGAGCCCTTGTTGGAGGCGAGACTGGCTCCTACAGCCGCCTTGCTGCCTCAGTGAAGCGAGTACACCAGGCTCTGTTGTGTGATTGCGTGGTTCCGATCATGTTATCGCGGGACTCGTTCGTGTCTGAGGCCGTAGAGCTGAGAGAATTGCTGGCGGTGGCACTGCATTCTGGTGTTGAGGCGATGTATCATGCTGGGTGGTGATCTCGAGCATTGAAACGCTTGTCGAACGCCTGGTTGCGCAAATCATGTAACTTGCGGTATAGGACGTGCGTTTCCAGGTGCAGCGTCGAGGACCTTGATCTCTTTTTCTCTGGCAGATGCAGATTGAGGGGGCGACCGGCACGACCTGTCGAGTTTGATGAGCCGACTCGGGTCCATCCATAGCTTGGGGAAGCTTGACCCTGAAAACACCCTCTAATTAACATTATGGGATATTGCCAGACTGTCGCACACGCTGCCAAAGTTGCACGCTGCCAGGATGTCAGTCTAATAATCAATGTAAATAGCGGCGGCCAGTGGGACCAACAGACTAAAATAACAGACTGTCCTCGTAATATGTCGCGCTAGCATCTCTGCTCCAGCATTCCAGAAGCCGCTGGGTGGATCCCAACACGCTGTCTCTAATCCTGGCGAGAATGCATGGAGTACAGTTTTGCCATGATGGTCCGGCATTCGTTGTTCATCTGCTACCAAGCAGGGCTTGGCCTTGTCTGTCATGTGACTCCCTGGGCAGCATCGCAACGACTTGTTCTCGTAGCTACCCGGAACCCATGAGAGTGAATTAAACCCTCTGGGAAAGAAAACGGCTATGAGAATTCATTAGTACTTACTCACGTGCATATTCATCTAGTTGAACTCAACAATATGTATGTAGCTTGTCGATGACAATCGCGGGAAATCTGACCGTTCATGCATGCAGTGAATCTCTCGACCATCTAGAAGATTGTGGCAGTGACCTGGACTGAATGCTAGTATAGTGATCAACAATATGCGCAAACGTGCAACTCACGAACACAAGACATAGTATCAGCTGCAAGGCATGATCCTCCATTCATACTTCTCCCTACACCGTGGTGTACAACAAAAACCTACTATTCTGGTTGGGAGAGTATCTTTCGCATCGTGGCGGTAAGGCAATCCCAGAGTTTGAATCCTGGAGACCTACATAAATCTTGAGAAGAGCTCACCTGCCACCAAGGTTCGATAGCTCAGCGGTAGAGCGAGAGATTGCAGATCTCTAGGTCGCGTGTTCGATCCACGCTCGGACCTTGCTTTTTGCTTAATTCCCATCACCTCGATACTCCCATTTCGGCCTCCCTTTTTTGCATTTTTGACTCAGAATTCTGCATACAAATAGCTAATTAAATGCTTCACTGTCACCACGGTTCGATAGCTCAGTGGTAGAGCGAGAGATTGCAGATCTCTAGGTCGCGTGTTCGATCCACGCTCGGACCTTGGATATCTTTTTGCTCTTTACTCTACTCTGGTGAATCCCACATCAGAAAAACGTAGTTGATGAAGAAGGACGGACAAACTGCAGCAACGGGCTTGAGCTTGACTGAGCTTGGAGCTTCGACCAGGTCGATCTCGTTGTGCCTAAGGCTTTACTGCGGGGAAAGGTGGTGGGTGGATAAATATTGATCCTGATCCGATGTCGTCTGTTCGCCGGCGGCTACCAGCTCAACATGTGATTCGGGGGTGCGCATTTCATCAAATTTCGACCCATGCGGATCAACGGACACTCACTATTCGTTATGCTTCTTCCACGGACTATGTCAAAGCTCGGCAGTGATTATGATACGGAGTCCACGACCCAGAACTCGGTCAGGCCAACCTGGACACGGATCCGTTCCCTGTCATTGCGACGATGAAGCAAACACGGCGCTGCCGACAGTGGAGCTCCAGGACCCCGGTTGCGTGTGAATAGGAGATTACCACGGTCCGCTGCTTCACCAAGAGTTCACGAACACTCTATATTTATTGTTATCCCGTGATGGAGTTCATTTTTCTTCTTCTTCCTATTGAAATTTCTCTGCGGAGATGTATGACTTAACGAGATGAGCCAATCGTGTGGGTGAGTGGTAAAGTACCTCGGTGGCAACGGGCAACGAGCACAAGAGGAGATGCATGCCTAAAACAGAGCCCACTATGCCGTTCCATAAGGAAACCCGCACATGCAGCTGTTCATTGTGCCACAGGAAAAAAGAAATCAATGAATCCAAAGTGTTGTCGGGGTGCTGTCTCTGAGGTGCAGTACCGAAAAGCATGTCCTAGACTCAAGTAGCATGACGCAGTGTCTTAGTGGAAATCCATTAACTACCACGGATTAATGATTCGACATGCCGGTCGGTGGTAGATCGGCGGACGCTTCAGGCTGATCAGTTGATAATACGAGCAGCCTCTCCCCGTCGCATCGTGAAGGATCTGATCTGCTGCTGGATGCGATTGTGTGTCCTTACAGCGTATCGAGGAAGCTGCAAAAAATTTAGGGAGGTTTCACGTTACGTGTAAAAGCCTTTGTGCATGACCCGCTACGTCCTCAGCGCCGATGCATCGACAATAACTGGTGTGCTGGGTGCTCGCGGGAACCAGGGGCCTGGTGGCACTACTGCAGCTAGTCTAGGGTCCCATAACTCTTCCTTTCCTCGCAGTCATGCCTGGGCAACCGGTCTTAATTGTGTTGATCATCCACCGGGTTTGACATTATATCGGCTTCGGCTATAGAACGCTCCAAAATCCATTGCCAATAAACGACGGCAAAATGCTAAGCTGCAGCGGTGGCTAAGACGGGCAGGGACTCAGGGGAATTATGATAAGATAGCGGGCACCTCTTCCCACGCTGCCGCCCAGGGGAATACACTTGGCTGACTTGAGGTCGAAAGACGCGACTGGAGGGAATGGAATATGCTTTGCACTATGGAGAATGCTAAGGGAAAGCATGTTTGTGGCGCAAGGGCCATCCCAATGGGGCAACGTACTGTAGTCTAGCATCACTGCGATGAGGAGCTTTTCCCAGCTCTCTCAATGAAACACGGGCTTGACGCGCGCATAGTGTCGAGCTTGCGTGTCTCGAGCAGCGACGGGAAAGGCTCTAGCCGTCATTAGATGTCATTAGCTGTCATGCCTCCGCTGTCTCAGCGTACCGTGCAGAGCAGACTGTACAGTACTGCCATGGCATTCATTGTATGGGGTATTATTGGGCATCTACAGTACCACCAGTACAGCTGTACATACTCAGACGCCTTTCGCGCCAACATTGGAACGGGGCTGGCATGGTCAGTTTCTTTCCTACGAAGAATCCGGTACTCAGGCTGAGCGGCCAACCTTGGAAGCGTTGGGAAAGTGTAATATTCCATGAGAAGTACATACACGTCGTTACTAGTAGCAGCAGAGCCTTCCGGTAGAGCCTTCCGGTAGAGCCTTCCAGCTTGTCCAACTGAGGGACTCCATAGAGACCCTCTCTCTCCTTAAAAAAAAGAGGGAAAAGAAAAAAGTTTCAACTCCAATAAAAGATACGGGTTGAACAGTCGGAGTGTGGCTATGGTCCCGTAGTACGTGAAGAATAGCGAGAAGGCATGCCCGGAACCACTCAAAGCTCGTACTTTCAGACAAAGATAGAAGCGGGTGTGCCAGGCTTGCTGCTGTACAGTACAGTAGACTGACCACCTCCAGTGCTGGTGGAGGCTCCTCGAGCTCCTAAAAAAAAGTTATGGTGCGCTTGGGGTCTCTGCCGCCCGCCGCACGGAACCTGCGACTGCACCGCCATGTGGTGGTCTCAGGATAACAAATCCCTTTTCTTAGAGAAGACAAGAGAAAGGTCGTCCATTGGAACTCGGGCGTGTGCAAGTTACACCAACAGATCATCAAGTCCACTTTCCAGCCGGAGGTCTCTCGTTGTCCCAAAGCCTCGCTTGT
Source organism: Coccinonectria pachysandricola (assembly GCA_003693555.1). Taxonomy (NCBI): domain Eukaryota; kingdom Fungi; phylum Ascomycota; class Sordariomycetes; order Hypocreales; family Nectriaceae; genus Coccinonectria; species Coccinonectria pachysandricola. The sequence continues at coordinate 162,641 of QUZF01000024.1, forward strand.
TCTCTCTTCTTCCCTTTTGACAGACGCTCGTTTTGTCCGCACGCGCCGTTTCCCCGACATTCGCTTTCCAGCTTTCGACCTTGATTAGTTCGATAACGCTCGAACTGGGGACTTCGATAGCGGTTCCTTTCGATCATCATCGACCTGGGTTTGCCCATAACCGTCTGATACTTACTCGAGACCTGGAAACGACACCATCTTATATCGCCACGCATTGATTCCTCGGACATATTTCCCTGATCCCAAGAGCCACCTGCTGGCGTCTTGCCTGTCATGACCTCCATCAGCCTGCCGCACCTGGCCAGCGGCAATGGAGGGGCTCACACTCAACCTTCGTTGCCTGCGCTGCCTGCTCACATGCAAAATGATACAAACCTCACAGCTCACCTCGCCAGCCGATTCCACGTATCGCTTCCCACGGCTCGCCTCTCCTCTCACGGCCTCATTTCCCTAAATACCTATACTTCATCCTCCAAGGGCCCCGATGGTGGTAAGGATGGTAGCGCCATGGCCGGCGCCGAGGAGATGGCCGACCGTGCCTGGTTGAGGCTGGGCCATCGCTCCGAGAACCAAGCTGTTGTATTCTTGTAAGTCTCACGTCTTTGGACGGTTCCTCCTTCTCGCACGCAGCTGCGATAGCTGACTTCATACCACCAAGAGGCGAGTCTGGCGCTGGTAAATCGACTATCCGACAACACGTCCTCACGGCACTCCTCAACAAGTCTTCCACTCCCCTCTCTACCAAGCTATCGCTAGCATCCTACGTCTTCGACTCCCTAACAACCACAAAGACCGCTACCACGCCCATAGCATCAAAGTCCGGTCTATTCTACGAACTCCAATACGACACCTCCACCACGACGAACCCCATCCTGATCGGTGGTAAGCTGCTCGATCACCGACTGGAACGTAGCCGCATCGCGGACGTCCCAACTGGCGAGCGTAACTTCCACGTTCTCTACTATCTCCTTGCAGGTACTAGTGATGCGGAGAAAGCTCATCTCGGACTTGACATGGGCACGAGTGCCGCTGGCACGCCGCAGAAACGATGGAGGTACCTGGGCCACCCCACGCAGCTCAGGGTCGGCATCAACGATGCCGACGGCTTCCAAGTCTTCAAGAATGCCCTCCGAAAGCTTGAATTCCCTCGAGCTGAGATTGCCGAGATCTGCCAGATCCTCGCTAGTATCCTCCACGTTGGTCAGCTTGAGTTTGAGACGACATCCGACACCACAGTGAATGGAGACAACAGTGGTGGCTATTCCCACGAAGGTGGTAACACTATCACGGCCGTGAAGAACAAGGATGTGCTCGCCATCATTGCTGCCTTCCTTGGTGTCAGTGCCAGTGATCTTCAGACAACTCTTGGATACAAGACCAAGATGATTCACAAGGAACGTGTTACTGTCATGCTTGACCCTGCTGGTGCTCATGCCCATGCCGGTGAGCTGGCTAGGACACTCTACTCCCTCTTGGTTGCCTGGATCATGGAGACTGTGAACCAGCGACTATGTGCTCCAGAGGAGAACATTGCCAACACCATTTCCATTGTTGATTTCCCGGGCTTTGCGCAGCAAACGTCCACTGGATCAGCCCTCGACCAGCTGCTCAACAATGCAGCCACTGAGAGCATCTATAACATGACTCTGCAGCACTTCTTCGACCAAAAGGCCGAGATGCTTGAGTCCGAGGAGGTTAGCGTAGCGCCCACAAGCTATTTTGATAACTCGGATGCCGTTCGAGGTATCCTCAAGACCGGGAACGGTCTTCTCAGTATCCTGGATGATCAGACGCGCCGGAACCGCACTGACATGCAGCTTCTCGAGAGCCTGCGGAAGCGCTTCGAAGGTAAGAATACTGCCATTGAGGTTGGTTCTTCCACTGCCAGACTACCTGGTAGCAACTTTCACACCGAGAACACCGCTGCCTGCTTCACTGTTAAGCATTTCGCCGGTGAGGTGGACTACCCCATCAAGGGTTTGATTGAGGAGAACGGCGAGATCATCTCGGGCGATCTTCTCAACATGATCAATAGCACAAAGAGCGAATTTGTTGCTCGGCTTTTCGGACAGGAGGCCCTTCAGACGGTCACCCACCCTCAAGAGCGAACTGCCGTCATGCAGGCTACGGTCAGCTCCAAGCCTACGCGAGCTCCTAGCGTCATGTCTCGAAAGAATCGAGGTGGTCGCTCACGCAATACCTTCCGCCTTCAGGAGTCAGATGTCATGGAGGACTCTGAGCGAACGAAACCGACCAGCGAGCACAAGAAGAGCTTCAGAGCTATCGAGCAGGGTGCCTCTGGGCAATTCCTATCATCTCTTGAAAACGTTCAGAAGGCAGTCACTGACCCTAACACGAATGCCTACTTCATCTTCTGCTTGAAGCCCAACGACCGACGCATTGCCAATCAGTTCGACAGCAAGTGTGTGCGTATGCAAGTGCAGACCTTTGGTATTGCAGAAATATGCCAGCGGCTTCGCTCTGCCGACTTCAGTCTGTTCCTTCCCTTTGGCGAGTTCCTCGGCATGACAGATTCCGATACCATTCTTGTCGGTAGCGAGCGAGAGCGAGCGGAGATGGTCATTGATGAGAAGCGATGGCCTGCCAACGAAGTCAGAGTTGGTGCTACCGGCATCTTCTTGAGCGAACGCTGTTGGATGGAAATTGCACAGCTTGCTGAGGCTGTTCCAGCAACTGGTGGATATCCATTTGCGTCATCCGACAATGGCGATGGTCTCACGCCCCAGGACAGCGCCAATGCCTTTGGTGCTTCCAAGGAGCATCTTACCTCTGGTGGTAACACACCTCTCATCTACGGAGAGAAGGCCAAGGGCGGTTATTTCAACGATGACACGCGCTCCGATGCTGGAGTGTCTGCATTCGGACAGGGTGACATGTTTAAGAACTTTGATACCCGAGAACAGATGGCTGAGCGCGGCAACGAGAAGACACTGGAGGAAGTCGAAGAATATAGAGATAGCCCGAGCCGTAAGCGGTGGGTCTTTATGGTCTTTCTCTTGACTTGGTTCTTTCCGGATTTCCTTATCCGATGGGTTGGACGCATGCCTCGCAAGGATGTCCGTATGGCTTGGCGTGAGAAGGTTGCCATCAATTTCCTCATCTGGTTCTTCTGTGCTATCGCCGCGTTCTTCATCGTCGGGTTTCCTATGGTCGTTTGCCCCAAGCAACATGTGTACAGCGCCGCGGAACTGTCAAGTTATGATGGCGATAAGGGAAGCAAAGGCGCCTACGCCTCCATCCGCGGCCACGTCTTTGACATAGGCGCTTACGCTCCTCGGCATTATCCTCCGTACATCGAGTCTAAGTCGCTGCTCAACTATGCGGGCAAGGACATCAGCGATCTGTTCCCAATTCAAGTCTCCGCGCTCTGCCAGGGCAAGGATGGCCAAATTCGTCCCGAGGTAACACTGGACTTCAAGAGTACAAACATCACCGGTACCCCCACCACTATTATGAAGGAGGATCTCAACGCAAAATACCACGACTTCAGATACTACACCAACGATACCCGTCCCGACTGGTACTTTGAACAGATGACGATGCTCAAGGCCAATCACAAAAAAGGCACTGTCGGTTACACGCCCCAGTATGTGAAGAAGCTCTCCAAGAAATCGAAGGCAGTTGCCATCCTCAACGACCGCGTCTATGACATGACGTCTTACATTAGAGGCGGGTTCAAGCTCCGAACCAAGACTGGTAAACAGCCACCAAGCAATAAGGGTCTAACGGACTTCATGGATGATGCTGTGGTGCAACTGTTCCAGCTCAGATCTGGTGGGGATGTCACCGAGCTCTGGAACAACCTTGACATGGACCTGGCCAAGAAAGCCCGAATGGAGACGTGTCTCAACAACTTGTTCTTCGTCGGTGATCTCGACACCCGTAACTCGACCCGATGTAAGTTCGCGACATACTTCATCTTAGCCGTTACGATCATGTTGGCATCCGTCCTTATCTTCAAGTTCCTTGCCGCTCTTCAGTTTGGCGCCAAGAATGTTCCCGAGAACTTGGACAAGTTTGTCATGTGTATGATTCCGGCCTACACCGAGGATGAAGAGTCGTTGCGCCGCGCCATGGACTCTTGTGCTCGTATGAAGTACGACGACAAGCGTAAGCTGATTGTTGTTGTCTGTGACGGCATGATTATTGGTCAGGGTAACGACAGGCCTACGCCCCGCATCGTCTTGGACATTCTTGGTGTGTCTGAGACTGTTGACCCCGAACCCCTGAGCTTCGAGTCTCTTGGTGAAGGCATGAAGCAGCATAACATGGGTAAGATCTACTCGGGTCTCTACGAGGTCCAAGGTCATATCGTTCCCTTCCTGGTCGTCGTCAAGATCGGCAAGCCCTCTGAAGTTTCTCGTCCCGGTAACCGTGGTAAGCGCGACTCGCAGATGGTCATCATGCGCTTCCTCAACCGTGTCCACTACAACCTTGCCATGAGTCCTCTCGAACTCGAAATGTACCATCAGATACGAAACATCATCGGCGTCAACCCTACATTTTATGAGTTCATGTTCCAGATCGATGCCGATACGGTCGTTGCCCCTGATTCAGCTACTCGCATGGTCTCAGCCTTCCTGGACGACACGCGCCTTATTGCCGTGTGCGGCGAGACAGCTCTGAACAACGCCAAGGCCTCCTTCGTTACCATGATTCAAGTCTACGAGTACTACATCTCTCACAACTTGATCAAGGCCTTTGAGAGTCTGTTCGGATCCGTCACTTGCTTGCCCGGTTGTTTCTCCATGTACCGCATCCGTGCTGCCGAGTCTGGCAAGCCCCTCTTTGTCAGCCGCGAAGTGGTCGAATCCTACTCGACCATTCGAGTCGATACGCTTCACATGAAGAACCTGCTGCATCTTGGTGAAGATCGTTACCTTACGACCCTCCTCCTCAAGTTCCACTCGCAGTACAAGACCAAGTTCATTTTCGCCGCGCATGCCTGGACCATCGCCCCCGACACCTGGGGCGTCTTCCTCTCACAACGACGTCGCTGGATCAACTCTACTGTCCACAACTTGATAGAACTTGTGCCTATGGCCCAGCTTTGCGGTTTCTGTTGCTTCAGTATGCGCTTCGTCGTCTTCATCGACCTGCTCAGCACGCTTGTGCAGCCGGTCATTGTCGCTTACATCGTCTACTTGATCTACCTCGTCATCGATAACCCTGGCGTCGTACCCATCACGTCTTTCATCTTACTCGCTGCCATCTATGGCCTACAGGCCATCATCTTCCTCCTGCGACGAAAGTGGGATATGATCGGCTGGATGGTTCTTTACATCCTCGCTATTCCCGTTTTCGCTTTCGGGCTGCCTCTGTACTCATTCTGGCACATGGATGACTTCGCTTGGGGTAACACCCGTGTTGTCGCAGGTGAGAAGGGCAAGAAGGTCGTCATTTCCGATGAGGGCAAGTTCGACCCCAACTCTATTCCGCGCAAGAAGTGGGAGGAGTACCAGGCCGAGCTCTGGGAAGTCCAGACCTCCCGCGACGATAGCCGCTCTGAGATCTCGGGCTACAGCTACGGGACGAAGGCGCAGGGCCCATTCTCCGAGTACGCCTATCAAAGCCGTCCCGGCTCGACGACTGGCTTTGTTGCGCCTATGTACCAGGGCAACGTGTCTCGCATGTCTCTCGCTCATTCCGAGATGATGGGAGGCAACCGCCAGAGTCAGTTTGGCGGCTCCCAGTTCTTCTCCCCCGAGGACATGGTTGGCTTGCCCAGTGATGATGCCCTGCTTGCCGAGATTCGGGAGATTCTGAGAACTGCCGACTTGATGACCGTTACCAAGAAGGGCATCAAGCAGGAGCTAGAGAGACGCTTCGGTGTCCCTCTGGACGCTAAGCGCCCGTACATCAATAGTGGTAAGTACCATACTCCCTCGCGTTCTTTTAGATGACTGCTAACATCGCACAGCAACCGAGGCTCTTCTCTCTGGTCAGCTGTAAATACCCTTTGGTTCCGCTACCAACTTGATCTTGCACCATGTTATTATTTCAATTTTTGGTTACGTCCTGGCGAAGCAGGTATGATATTTCAAAAGAAGCCACGTCGCTCTTATTGAAATTGGAAAGGGTTGTTTCGCGTCATGATTTTCTTGGTATATTCCTCGAGTTGCAGAGCACAATCTTGCCATAGACACTATAATATTGGGATATTACCGTGAAGAACGCGAAGCTGCATGGACGGATGGGACTCGTTCTTTCTTCCACCCCCATCCAGTTTGTCAAGTCGCTTTTGCTAAAAATTTGTCGGGGTTGCGATTTTCTTTGGGAGCCGGGAGAGGGAGTCTCTGATTTTGTAAACATGTACATCATGGCGTAAGCTTCTGGCAGTCGTAGTAATGGCAATGGGTCAGTTCATGACAAAGAATATTCGTGCTGTCTGACGGTGACATCGGTCCATGGGGATAGTTATGAGCATTTGCTTTATTGTAAACCACGTTCATCTCAGGATAAATCCATGCAAGATTTGTGTCAGGTCTCTAAATGTTATGCATGTCGAACGTCAAGTCTCATCTACTTCATCTAGCCTTTTGAGATCCGGGTATACACCAAGCAAAACTCTCCAGTAAAACAAGATCTACCAAATTCCAAACTCATGCGTTCCCAATTTCCCTAAGATCCAGTAACGAGCCTCTCCGCGCCACCTTTGCTCCATGCCTGGACCTTATCCTGGTCACAGGTCTCCCAGACCCTCTTCGTCAGCGCCGCCAGCACATCTGCCTCTTCGCCGTTCTCACACGCAGCGCGCTGCGCGTCGAGCCAGCTCAAGATGCCGAACCGCGTGACCAGCGTGGTGCTCCCTCCCTCGATGCAGCTCGCGCGGTACACCAGCCTGAGGAGACGAGTTCGCAGGTTGGTGCGCAAGTAAGGGTTCGCGCCGAGCGACAGGACTTTCTCGAACCAGCGCTTTCGGTGGAAGACGCTCAGGTCGGCGGTGCTGCGCAGGGCGTCGAGGAGGTAGACGAGCAGCCACGTGATCTCGGTGTAGTACTTGTCGTCCTCGGAGGGTTCGCCGTGGAGGACGTCGTGGGCGAGGGGGAGCTTGTCGAGGAACCAGACCGGGCTGCGGGTGAGGAAGGAGTTGACCTTGGGGTAGAGGGGGTGTAGGGGGTTGCGGAGGACGTCGAGGGAGTGGATGGCGAAGGCGGCGAAGGCGGAGGGGACGGGACCGACGTCTACTTGGGTGCGGGAGGACTCGGCTAGTTCGGAGAGGAGAAGCCAGATCTGGTCTTTCTCTTCGTACGAGGACTCTTTGATCTTGGCGGCCATTTTGAGGATGTTGGTGAAGGCTTCCTTGCGGATGTTGGTGTGGGTTGATGAGAGGAGGCGAATGAGGGAAGCTGCCCAGCCATCTTCAACCAGGTCTTCGACGTTCTTGGTTGTCCATTTCGTGAGGGCCGTGTTGTCCTCTTCCTGTGCGAAGGGCACGTGTAGCAGGTTCTCCAGCTTTTCCTGATCCTCGGCAGGCTTGTCACCCTTCTCAGCAGAGTCCGCGGCATCGACCATCTCCTCGTCTTCGTCTGCGCCGTCGGCCTTGTCGGCCTTCTTTAGACTCTTCATCTTGATGGACTTGGATTGGAATTCTTCGCTGATGCGCTTGTATAGGATTTTGGTCACTTGCTTTCCACTGCCTGATCCGTATGCCGCGTTGAAGTAGGCGGAGAGGAACTTGGCCAGCGGTGCTTGCTGTTCAGGGGTAGCTGAGCCCGTAACGAAGGGCAGCTGTTCTACCATTGCCACGTTGACGAGAGCAGCTGCACCATGAGGTTGGATTTTGTCTCCCTCCTGGAGGTAGGTCTGCATCAGGTCGAGGTACTTGATGGGAGACGAGGCACATCGGTTGATGCAGTTGTCGACAAAAGACCAGATTCGCTCCATGTGTTCGACGTTGATTTCTGCCGAGATGCTTTGTAGAGTTTCGTATAGTGGTGTCAGGGCTGATGCCTTTGTGACGAGCTGGTTCTCCACGGCCACTTCTCCAAGGACACGCTTGAGCTGGTCAAAGGGAAGCTCTTTCTTCTTGCTGCTAAACAGCCGCAACAGTGCCGTGTAGGGAGAGGATGAGACCCCGTCGACGAGCTGGTTGATCTTGGCAAACCATCGCATGCCGGGGGAATAGCTGGCAATCGAGACGAGGTTCTCTAGTTCCAAGACTCCTAACGACTCATCCTCTGACTGCTCACTTCCCTCGTTGAGCTTCTTGAGAACCTCCATGAAGAATGGAGAAACGTCAAAGTTGGCGGCAAGGGCGACCTGGGGAATGACTTCGTAGTACAGCTTTAAGAGACGACTGGCCACGGTCCTGTGCAAGATGTTCTCTGATGGAATGCTCTTGTAGGACCGTACAACCTCCTTCATGTCAGGAATTCGCTGGCAGAAGGCATCGATCAGCTGTCTCATAGCCTCTGTCCAGTCACTCTTCCCAGGCCTTGACCCTTCCTCAAGCAGCTTAACTGCATCGGCCAGTTTTTCAAGGGCCACGATGAGTATCCTTGTGGCGAAGAAGGACGTCAAGTTGGACTTTGATGATAGGCAGCGGATGAGCACCTTTTGGTTGATGGGGAGCGGAATGATGCTGTCGAGGAGGATAGAGGTAGGAGGCGGGGCTTTTGAGAATCGTACACGATCTCCAAAGCGTGGTGGGAGGGGAAGTTTCATGGTGTTGAAGAGGAACGCGGCATAGCCAATCCAGGTCATGGACAGCTTAGGCTCAAACGTGAAAGAGCGATTGTTGATGAAGTACTTAGCAACAAGTTCAGGGGCAGCTTGGAAGATGGCTACGAGAAGCTCGCTATGCTTCATGTTAGACCAAGGACGGAGCTTCTGGGCGAACTCTGCCAGGACAAAGTTGTAGACTGGCACTTCGTCCCTGTACCTGTCCGCCAGGAAGGCGCCCGAGCTTCCGGTTGTCTCTTCGGTCTCCTTGGGGTAGAGGCCCGTGGATGGGTACAGGATACCAGCCCCGGGATTTGTGCAGGCATGAATGAGGAATTGATGAACCCTGTAGCTGACGGTGGTCGTCTCGTCGGTGGCGTCGTTGTCGGTATTGTATGTGTAGAGAGCGAGAAGACGGATCAGCGTCTTGGTATTGAAGCTCCTGAATTTGACCTCGCGAGGAATCTTATCGTCCATCAAGACGTATTTCCTCAGAGACTCGAGAATATCTGTGACGAGATACGGAGGGTCGGTCTTGATCATGAAAGTCAGATGCGAAAGAAGCTCTTTTTGGGTCAAGAGTTCCTTTCTTCCGTCCGAGTGCAGGTATTTGAGGCAGCTGAGGAAGAAGCGGACAGCATTGGTCCTGACGGAAGCCTTTCGTACGTCCTCTTGAGCATCACCGACGTGTCCAATCTCCAGATTCCTCCCGAGGGACGTAAGTGTGAAGTTTCGGGCGCGAAAGATGCGCTTGGCGTAGGCTCCACCGTCGAGGCAGACTGCCTCCCGGAGCAGGCGCAGAGTAGGCGATATGATGAAACCCTTGGACTTCTCTGCCGAGAGGTTCCTCGACAGCGACTTCAACTGCCTCTCCTGGAGCAGAGTTTGACAGACGCCGAGGCCATGACCGACAAGATGGAGCGACCCAGAGACAGCCTGAAGGACGAGGGCCAAGACCACGACGACAGCTGACGTAACTCCTTCGTTGTTGGCCTGCAGAGCAAAGGACCACATCTCCATGATATCGGGAAGATAGACGGCATCTTCGGTGGTGTCTCGAGGTTTGACAGCCTCGAGGTACTGAGCCAGGATGTCGAGGTTCGCTTTTCGATTGCCGTCGTCATCGGGGGAAACGAGCTTGTCGAGGAGTTCCTTGAACGACTGTAAACCTGTTGCGACAAAGCCATCAGCCGCGGGGTTCATGAGAATGGTTTCAAGTGTGCTTGCGACGTACCGTGCCTGGCATGGTATAAGTCCTGGTCAAAGGTTAGAAGCTCGCGCAACTGCTCGCTCGAAGTGACCTCCTCGCTGGTAGGCGCTTCAAAGGTGAGCTTTTGGCGCTTCCGAAAGGCCGCGGCCCCATCTCCGCCTATTGAAGGTCTCTTGCCCATCTTCTTTTTCGATTTGGTGGCTCAGCAATACCTATACGCATAGGCCGCGCTTACAACGGTAGATTCGACCATGTCCGGAATTTTTGGAATTCTGCCGCGGTTGACCGCTGTCCCGCCTTCTGCTTCAGGACAAGCGGACATCATCTGCGGAGCTGTTCGGCATTTCAATTGCCCGTCCTCCGCTGAGCATTGTCAAGCTGTGCCTCCAGCAGCGAGCAAACATCCCCCATCCACACCACAAGGCTTCGCAGCAACTCGTAACCAACGTCAGCATGCGTGAGGCCGCCTCCGTACTGTGCGATTTGTCAGTGGTCACGACACTTTCCCAGTCTGACGCGTTGTAAGTTTGTCGTTTGATCGTGATAAGCTGGTGGTGGTGGAGTATCTCTATTCTTAGAGCAGAGGCATACACCACTCCGTAATGTCGTCGGTAGTTGAGCGGCGGGCCAATGCAGCTACAGATGTTCGCAGCGGAGGATTAATTACGGAGTACCAGTAAAAGCATTTCAGTAGCCAACGTCGGTAGGCGAGCTTCGAAGCGTCCGCTAAAATCGGGTAATTGTGTCAAGTCAGACCCCCCACTTGCGGATGTTGTTTACGTATTCGCTGGAGGCGTGGACGTTGTGCAGACGAGACGAGCTGTTGCAGTTACTGTGCAGTGCATCCAACACCACCACCACCACCACCACCACCACCATCACCCATCACCATACGCTAACTAACCACCGTGGCTCAGAATATTCTGCCACTTCACGAGGTCGACGGTTTTAACGGCACAGCCTCAAAACTTGCAAGTAACCAGCCCCGTCAATCTTACGGCTCGACCAATGCGCTTCGCCTGACAGCCCTACCCATCTACCTCGTCCCTCGTGAGCCTCGCCTCGGTGGCAAAGAGCGCTGGTTCCGCGATAAACCTTGGCGTCACTCAGCATGATCCTAGCAGAAACACCCATCTGCACGACATCGACTCGCTGGCCTTCGTCCGCCCATCCATGCTCCTCATCCTCAATCTACAGTATCTACTCTAGTGGAACTCTCAGAATCCTGAAGCTGCTTGGTCCAGCTCGACTCGGGATGGCCCTGGTCTACCTCGCTAGCGGGCAGCGCTAGTGTCGTGAGCTTGCAAACAAGGGCCTCGTTCTAAGCGCCGACTGGCCAGGCGCTCGTTCAACCCTGATCCATCACTCTGCGCCATCGCGAGCCATCGCGGGCCATCAACCACTGGATCTCTCGTCTCTTGGTGCTTCCATTCGAAAGCCCTTCAACAATGGGCGAGAACGTCACGGTCCGTTCGCAGAGATGGGTGCATGGGTCGGCTGGCGGCGATTCGGCTGGCTAACAATTCTTCTTTGTCCGTCCTTCTTCATAAAACCCCCCCCGGCCTCCCCGTAGTGCATACAATGATCTATCGCGAATCATCTTAAGCCTGGCACTGCATCTGCTTCAACGGCCTTGTCCAGGCTCCACGAGTGCATTGTCACTCAGCTTCCCATCGTATATTCCTTCTTTGTACGTGCTTCACCTTGGTGTCATGTATACATATTAGCTGTCTTGTCTTTTCGGTTTTGCATTTTTGTCTCACAAAATTTGTTTCCCTGCCAGGGTCTCAAAATTCCAAAGGGTCTCTCCGGCATGCCGACTTATACCACAAAACAGCATGACAGCAACTGGTGCCCAAAGACCAGCTGAAGTTTCCCAACCTTCATGTCTGTTGTCCATCCCCATCTGCTGGGTGCCGCTGTCTTCATACGCAGCTAGAAAGCGTGGTCGTAGTAAGTCTATACATTTACTTCATCTTCCACCAGCAGCTCGTGGCCTCTTGCTCAGATCGATCGACGAAGAGTTGCTGACAAGCTAAGACTACGAAAAGAGCCCGTCTCCGCTTACATACGATCGACAAATCACCACGACAGAGCCAGAGCTCGTTTCGCGACAAGCCGAAATGAAGAACAAATCGTTCAGAGGTGCACTGACACCGAAGAGAAGAAGATTTTGGTCGATGTCCACAACTTCGTCGCAACGACCTATGATATCGGCGCCATCCAACTTCCGTCACATATCTTCGGCCTCGCCTCAGTCTCCAGAAGAGGCGCAAAAAAGTGCGGCATCGCGGGCTTCGGATCTCCATTCAGCCCGCAAGCTCCCGCCTCGATCCTTTTATCCGTTGGAGTTAAGCATCTGCTTGTCCGACAATCGTGTATCTCCAATCATGCCTCACTTTGAGTCAGCGAGTGGCCTGCCAGAGCCCTCTAGGGCAGTCATTATTGATGGGACACCAGTTGACCCTGCAAATGATGATCGAAACGGACATAAGAGGGTCGGATCATCTTCCATGTCATTTCACCTTCCCCGCAAGCAGACGGCCGACAGCTCTCCAACATCGATACAAGGTGACGTTTCCCCGTCGATTCCCCCAAAGGCTCGTACTAGGCCTCGCGCGTATACGTGCCCGGACGTGGAGACTATGAAGGAGCGGGTAGCTAGTGCAATGATCGAGGCCGAGAAACTTCAGAAGCAGGTTGATCAAGTCATTGAGCGTCAGAGCTTGTATACACCAAGCCGCCCTTCCACTCCCCATTCATGCGCTCTAGCGGAGCCTGGTGAGGAACCTCACACCCACCTATTGATTCTTTGACTGACTGACAATCTAGACATGGCACCGGCCCCAACGGTGCCAGCTCTACCCCCTATGGCACCTTCATTTGCTCAACGCCTCTCTGACGTCGAGCGCCCCCAAACAGCACCCATTCGCTCTCCCATCGAAGCTACCCACCAAACCACAACCCTGGATACCCCATCTAGGGAGACGTCGCCTTCTGGCAAGCCCGCTCGAACAGAGGACAGCTACGAGTCACCACCGCAACCTCAACCTCCCCATGGGCGACCGCCATTGAGAAAGAAGAAGTCCTTCTCCAGGGTATCGAGCTGGCTCTTCCCTGGCTCGGAGCACGATCGCATTCTCAGTCTCGAATCGGCCATCAACATTCCGCACCCGGTCAGGAACCGAAGAGTATTCCATCAATACGTTTCGCGGGACGAAACGCAAAGACGTCGACGACCGAGCTCGGACTCTGTCGAGACAGTCACGACGTGGAACACGGACGATGAAGATCGCATGGTTCCTACGGCGCGGTCATCTGGGAGTATAGCGTCTAAGAAGGAGAAGGAGAATGAAGTTTTTGTCGCCCGGGCAGGTACTTTTGGGATGAGTTACAGACAACCGAGGAGGACGAGCGTCGGTGTTGCGATGTGACTTCTGCTTCCGATGCATTTCTTGGGGGGTTTTTTTTTCTTTGGGCTTTCTTTCTTCATCTTGTGATACCCTTGCGACCACAGCGGTGTGCTGGACCGCATCATGTAGCTAGACTATACCATGGGTGGCATATTGAGAAGACTTGATTCTTGGGGTTGGATTCAGGGTTATGGCAGGTTCCGGCAGGTTACGTTAGCAGGTTGGTTTGTGCTTCCAAATGGTAGTGCTTGCTTGAGAAATTACATGTCAATATCTGAGAGCAGGAAAGCCTAGGCTTGGAAAAAGTATCATGTACTTCTTGTCAATGTAATAAAGGGTAGCTCATCAGCATGTTATTCACTCTATGCGTGCACGGTGAGTTGGAGGAGGCGTTGGCTAGAAACTGGGTCATCTTTACAAGTTCAGGTTCTCTACATTGGCGCGATAAGTAAAATGTGTGTATCCGGCTTTATATGAATAAGTGAATAGTATTTTATGCCGTTTTGATATCGGATCTGCGACTTACACATTCTGGAGGTAGCGGCGCTGAAGTACTGAGGTTACCTGCGGAAGGAGCGCCTCTTCATATTTATGTTAGTGTCACAATACACAGAACACCACGTGTACGGGTCCATACGTTAGTCCAAGCTTCATCACCTTCCACTTCACCTTGATTTCCCATACCTCGAACACGGATATTGTGACATATCAACAGCACCCGGCTGTCTCTAGGCTTATCCAGTAGACAAAGGAAAACGCCATTCCCGTTTACGTCTATGAGGAGTGAGACCAACTCATCGTCAGGCAGCAAGCGCAAGGGTGGGTAGGACTGCCTTGTTCACAGTTGAGATGTAAATTTCATTGGACCTAACATGTCTGCACGCTGAAGTGGCCCTTGGTAACGTGGCGGAGCAGGGGTCTGAATCGCCAGTGCAAGTTTCACCTTCTTCAGAATCAACAACATGGTTCGCAGCACCGAGACCGGCTTGAGTCGAACATCATCGCGGTTGTTTGATCATCTCTCAGGGAGCGTACGATCCGTCGCTCGCAGCGACTATGAGCTTGTGGGTTCTGGGGACGAGGATGATATTCAGCATGGCTACAAGGGCGACACTTCTCGTCCTCCTCATGGCTCCAGTTTAGAGAGCCAAGAGCCATGGGATCGCGACTTTCGTCGACGCAGCAAGCTCCCATTACTTCCCTGCTTCAAGCTGATGATTGGGGGTCTCCTTTTGATTTCTGCCCTAGCTTGGGTGATGTGCACCATGTACGTGTCATTTTTCAATTTCAGCTCTATTACAGATATTCACAGGACGATAGCAACAATGCACATGGAGGCGACGAAGCGGACGGCGATGTAAACGACATCTCCCAGCTCTGGGGGCACTACTCCCCCTTCTTTCCCGTCCCTTCCGAGATCGACACCTCGACGCCTCAAGGTTGTAACGTGACATTTGGATTAGTTCTATCCCGCCATGGAGCTAGACATCCCACCGTCCACAAGAGTGAAAAGTACAGTACCCTAATCTCTCGCTTGCAGACCCATGTTGAAAGTTACGGCTCCGGGTATGAGTGGCTTGAGAAATATGAGTACGATCTCGGAGCCGCAGACCTCACCGAATTTGGCCAGCACCAGATGGTCGAATCTGGAAAAGCCTTTTATCGGCGTTACAAGGAGCTTGCTGATACCTCAGAACCCTTCATCCGAGCGTCGGGCGCGGATAGGGTCATCGTGTCCTCCTACAACTTCACACATGGCTTCTTCAACGCCCAGGGGAAGTCGGGCTCCGATAAGATTCGCGATGTCCTCGTCGTGCCAGAAGGATCTGACATGAACAACACGATGTCTCATGGCAGGTGCACCTCATTCGAGGACGGCGGGAACCTGGCACCGCACGAAGACACCGCAAACGCTTGGAGAGACGACTTTGTCCCGCCCATCACGAAGCGGCTCAACGAAAACTTGCTCGGAGCCAATCTGACATTGGACGAGACGCTGTTTCTGATGGACCTCTGCCCCTTCAACACGGTCAACACGATTGACTTGAGCCAGTCAGAGTTTTGCAAGCTCTTCACCGAGGACGAGTGGCGGAGCTATGACTATTTCCTGACGCTGAGCAAGTACTATAGATACGGAAACGGCAACGCGATGGGCCCAACGCAAGGCGTCGGGTATGTTAACGAGCTCATTGCGAGGCTCAGGCGACAACCTGTCCAGGATCAGACCACAACAAATAGCACGCTTGACTCGTCGCCCGACACCTTTCCCTTAGATCGTGTTTTATATGCTGATTTCAGCCATGACAACACCATGGTATCCATATACTCGGCACTCGGTCTCTACAACGAAACCGGGCAACTACCGACAGACCGCGTGGTGCCGGCTGGAGAAGCGCACGGTTACTCGTCAGCCTGGGTCGTGCCGTTTGGGGCACGCATGTACGTTGAGAAGATGGAGTGCATCCAAGCTGATGGAGATCAGGACAGAGCCGAAGGATACGTACGGGTGCTGGTCAATGACCGAGTGATGCCGCTCGAGACGTGCGGTGGAGACGAGCTTGGGCGCTGTAAGCTCAACGACCTTGTGGAGAGCTTATCGTTTGCTAGAGGGGGAGGTCTTTGGGACCGTTGCTATTTCTAGCTAGATTTTCCAGACAGAAAGAGAGAGCCTGCGCCATTAGGCAGACGATTAACAGCCCGTACCGTTAGATTTTGCTATGCGAGGCTGTGCCTCATCACTCATCTGATATCTACTCTAGTCTACTCTAGACTAGACCAAGGTTGCTTGCTACCTACAGTAGGATAGCCTACGGCTTACTGTATTTACATGGTACCAGGTAGTATACGTAGATATGAGTGGCAGAGGCGCGTCGGAATAGACAATTGAGCCATGACCTCGTAGGTCAATCGAAACAGCTTGACGGCATTAAACAGCTGCCTAGCTCTCGAACACTTGATTCTAAAATTGAAGATTTGATTGCGAATTGGGTTGCCTAAATTGCAAAGTAGATGCCTGGGTATTTGACTTACAGTAGCTGAGGAGCTTCTCGAGGCCAACAACGAAGACAAGCGAGAACAGAATTCGAGGATGCCGGTGGGAGTTCTACTTTGCGACGGTGGAGCCGCTCCCTGTAATCAATCAGAAGGCGGCCCCGCTATAACAGCCCCAGCACAGCTACTGTAAAGCAAAGCTTCCAGCGGGTTAGACTGCAGTCCAGTTCTCCGCCGCTCCGGGGGACCAACCAAATCGCCGCTAGGACAGATCGCTGCACCCGTCAACGCCCCCAAGCCAGGCCTAAAACTAACAAGCCCAAGCCTCCACAGCACGACCAAGCTCCATCTCTACCCGTCACTGCCCTGCATGCTTTCCTCCTCTAAACTTGACTTACCCCGTCTGAAAAAAACAATCCACCACGTTACCAAGGAAGAAGCGACAAGCAGCAACAATTGCCAAGATCTGCCCGACAGACAAACCCTCATTCGTGGTCTACCGAGATTGCTAGCTGGCTTTACTACTGGCCCGCTCGTTGTCATTGGTT
Source organism: Coccinonectria pachysandricola (assembly GCA_003693555.1). Taxonomy (NCBI): domain Eukaryota; kingdom Fungi; phylum Ascomycota; class Sordariomycetes; order Hypocreales; family Nectriaceae; genus Coccinonectria; species Coccinonectria pachysandricola. Next base: position 179,488 of record QUZF01000024.1, read on the forward strand.
TGCGGATACACGGACAAGCAGGCTTATCATGGTGAATGCGGCTGGAGGCATCGTCATTGCCGTCGTTGCGCTGGTGGTAGTGGCCGCTGGTGGCTGGATCGTCTTTACTCAGCTTCGCGCACGCAGACTCGGGGTACGTAAATACGCAAGATCCGCTGCTACACGCTGCTCAGATGATGGCGGTACACTTCTCGTCTCAAGCCTCGATTCCCCCTCCTCCCACCCTCCCGAAACACCCGCATCGCAGACGTTAGCAGCAGCAGCATCTGCCTCCCCTTGCATAGCAGAGCTGACATCTCGCGCCCGCAGCTCCCACCGCCAAGTCTAGCATCATATCTCCCGTGGCACAAAGAAGAAAGCCCTTACGCACCGCCACGCCCCGCGACTGGCGGCGTCGTCGGCTGGTTCAATGACCAAGTCCGCAAGATCAAGAACCGCAACAACCGATCCGCGATCGGCTCGTACGAACAACCCCTACAAGGCACGGCAACCCGAGGACGCCGAGGTTTCGGCCCTCTCGATCCGGACGAGGCGTGGGATACGCGCGTGGGCGTCGAGGCGGATGCGTACGGGTACTACGAGGAGGACATTGGCGGAAGGGGCAACGAGTACACGGGTGGCAGCTACAGCATGAACGCGCCTACTGTGGGTGGAGGAGCGACTCGTGGGTTCGGCGGTGGTGATGGGGAGGAGGAGAGGGGGCGAAGGGCGAGCAGAAGTCCCGGGAGTGGACCCGGCGGTAGGAACCCGTTCGACGATGATGCGGCCAACAGCTTGCGAGGAGTAAGTCCGAGGCCGATTGATACGGGGATACCGCAGCCGAAGAGGCATGAAGGAGGCCAGGGAAGCGCGGATAGCAGTCCTACAGAGCGGCGGTCGGTGTTCAGGGAAGACGTGTAGTGTGGACATGCCTTTGGCGGAGCCGAGGGCAACATCATACCTGCTATCAGCCATGCTCCGCGCTAGGGCTATCCTAGCTGCTACGGAGTGCTCGATGGCTTTGGACGGATAGGAAGGCCGCTTGCTTGTTGCTTCTTCTGCGGAGAGACCTCTCGATGCTTTTGTTCTCTTTACCAGAGCCATTGCCTGGAGGAGTCTTGGCTTGGCTTGGCTTGGATTGGCTTGGCTGTTGTTTCCTCCCTCGCTGTATTACCTGTATGTATAACGGATGTAAATGAATCACGGATTTTTCTTTGGCACGTGGCGGACGTCGTATCCTTGACGACTATATCTTGACGATGGGAATCCGCCCTCTAAGACCAGAGTAGGTCGAAGAGTTCCAGGCCCTCCCCCGGTTCAGCCGGCGCAGAGGAATAGAAACGGGCTCCGAGAATCCGATTCCCGCCGCACCGGTCGGCTTGGCATGACCCCGCCAACGCGGGGGGGCTCAACGTCGCTGACTACTGTACGTCAGACTAGCTGGAACGCCCCTCCATGCCTTCTCCCATCTCATAACAAGTTATCCGCTCTGCAAACCTTGGACAGTCATTGGAACCAATCTGGTGCTTCTTCCCGATTCAACCAGACTACCTTCCAAGCTCTGCACAGATACACGTCTGCTACGTTGATAGCATTCGTGACTTGCAGACTACCATCCCGCCCTTCCCCACTAGACACTAGACAAGCTCCCCGGCAAGCTCCTCCATCATGGCCGACCTCGACCTTCAGGCTGTCCACGATGAGCTAGTCTCTATCGCCTACGAGGCAGGCAAGATCATCCTCGCTGCTAACCCGGCAGAACTCGACACCGGAACCAAGCTCAACTGTACGACCAACCCCCACCCCCTCCTCTAAACTCGAGGAAAAGCCCGCGAGGGAACGTTGCCTATCTAACATCCTTACAGCCGTCGACATCGTCACCGAGGCAGACAAGGGCGTCGAGAAGATGGTCTCGACCCGCCTCTCCTCCAGCTTCCCCTCCGTCAGCTTCATGGGCGAAGAAACCTACCAGCCCGGCTCCCGTCTCGGTCCCGAACCCACCTTCGTCGTCGACCCCATCGACGGCACGACGAACTTCGTCCACTCCTTCCCCAGCGCCTGCATCTCCCTCGGCCTCGCCGTCGAGCGACGTCCCGTCATCGGCGTCATCTACAACCCCTGGCTGGACACCCTATACACCGCGATCAAGGGCAGCGGCGCGTACCTGACCCACGGGAAGGGTACCGCGCCGAAGCGCCTGCCGCTAGCGAAGTCGCCCCGACCGCTGGAGGGACTGGGGAGCGCCCTCGTAGCCGTGGAGTGGGGGTCCTCGCGGGACGGGAACAACTACGACGTCAAGGTGGAGACGTTCCGCAAGCTGGCTGGCAGCAGGGAGACGGGCGGCGCGATGGTGCACTCCCTGCGATCCCTGGGCTCCGCGGCGCTCAACATCGCTGCCGTGGCCGCCGGCCAGCTGGACGTGTACTGGGAGGGCGGGTGCTGGGCGTGGGACGTCTGCGCCGGCTGGGCGATCTTGTCCGAGGCGGGGGGTATCATGGCTGGTGGAAACCCGGGGGAGTGGGACCCGGAGCTGGAGAGTCGCTTGTATACGGCTGTGAGGGGGGCGCCGAGTGGGCAGAAGGAGATTGTGGAGGAGTTCTGGAGAGTCTTGGGCGATGGACGACTGGATTACCAGGTCTAGGGGGACTTCTCTGACCTGTAATGTAGCGGGTGGGTTTAACGACAGGTTGAGGATGTGCTCGTCTCACTGTTTTGGACGGAAATGGGTCGTTGGCCAGATACAAGGTTATCTATTCAAGCGCTGTGTGTTCGTCACGGGAAATCGAACTAGTCAGGACGTCATGTTTGATGGTCTTGAGATACCAGTAGCTGCCTCCTAACCCGAGCAAGTATCGCTACATACGTGGGGCAGCGAACACATTTTGATCCATCCCGTGTAGAAAATGTAACAGTCCCATAATACAAATGCCGTGGTTCAACCGGTCCTCTCTTCTTTTTTGTCGTCTTTCACAGTCTCCATTGTCTGGATCCACTTGAGTGATCGAATACCCCAATCCCGGAATCCCGTTCCTCGATGTCGTCTTCGTATGGTATCAGCAATCAAGTACACTTCTCGTCTTTTCGGTACTGATTATTTTCATCCTCTATTGTATCCCGCCTCTCGTGGCGCTACCTATGCCGTCTAGGTCTCCTTGGCGTCGACCTTCTTAGGCGCAGGGGCGTCGGTGGAAGCGTCGTCGTCACGAGCACGCTTGCCGTTGGCCTCGGCTGTGGACTGGATGCGCGGCGCGGTGCTGTGAAGAGTTAGCAAAGAATATTGATGAGCGTTGGGGGATCTCGGCGGATCCTGGGAGCGATGCTGCTTACTCGTTGCTGCTGTGCTTGGTCTCGTTGTCCTTGTTCTGGTCCCGGCTGTTGTCGCGGTCACGGCCGCCATCGCGACCACCACGGCCCCTGCCTCCTCGGCCGCGGCCACCGCCTCGTCCACCCTTGAAACCGGACTTCTGGTCGTTCTCGCGTCGCTTCTTCCAGTCGTCCTGGCTGTGGCCGCCTCGGTTACCGCCACGCCCACGACCTCGTGAGTTCTTGTTGCTGGAATCCCTACCCTCGTAGAACTTCTTGGGGTTGCTCATGTTGGGCTCGAGCTTGCCAGATCGGATGAGCTCGTTCTTCTCGTCGCAGTAGGCGCGCTTAGACATGACCTTGAGCTCGTGATCCTTCCACTTGGGTGCGGGGTCGAGGGCGAGGAACTTCTTAGCCGTCTCCTCGTCGTTGAAGGTGACGAAAACAGAGCCTTTGAAGAGGTTCTCGTTCGTGCGGCGCAGCTTGAGGCCCTTGACCTCACCGAACTGGGCAAAGAAGCTCTCGAGGTCGAACTGGGTGTCGGGAGTCTCGTCGCCAAAGCCCTTCGCGTAGATGGTGGCGGCCTCGACCTTGGCCTTGGCGGCGGGTACGGGCTGGTAGGGGGTCTTGCGCTTGACCTCCTCCTCACCCTCCTCACCGACGACGTCGAGGAAAGCGCTGTCCTTGAGAGCGGCGACGACAGCAGTGTAGGGCTGGAAGCAGCGCATGCGCTTGAAAGAGTGGAGCGTCTTGATCTTCACGGGCTTGTTCTCGGATCCGCCAGCTGTCTCCCACATGAACTTGTCCTGGGGGAAGTTGAAATCGCCAAAGTAGAACTCGACCTAGATGAGTAAGTACGGGTGGTCCTCGAGATGTCGATGTTGAAAGGTGGTAGCTTACCTGCTTGCGGATAGCAACGGGGTCATCCGTAACCTCGCGTTTGCTAGGGTCGAACTTGCGGTTGTTGCGATGGTTCTCGTGGTCGATCTTGGCAGTCGTCTTGAGGATCTTGTTGTCGGCCTTGTCTGTAGACGACTCTTTCTGCTCCTCAACCTTTTCCTCGGGCTTCTCCGCGGGGGTCTCTGTCGTCTGATCCTCGGTCTTCTCGATAGGCTTCTCCTCAGCGGGCTGGGTAGTAGGGACAGCCTCGACGGGCTTGGTGGCCTCGACGTCGCTCATTCTGACGAGATGGTAGGGTCGAGACTGTGTGTAGCAAAAGGAGGCCTAGAGACTAGTGTTAGCTTAGCTGATGTTAAGAAGAAGCTGGTACGCAGGGCGAGTGCGATGATGTTGAAGGACGACACGAGCCTAGTTGGACTGCAACAGTACAGACAGACAGGCGTGGGTGGCAGGCGAAGGCACTAGTCTAAGAAACCGTACCTAAGTGAGAAAGCGCGGCGCAATAATAACCGGTTACTTCGAGGTTAATTGAGGTGCGCAGAAGCAGAGGCTAGTTGATTGGAGGATGTATGATGTGTAGGACGGAAGAAGAGTGCAGAGCAAAAACACGGACTTGAAATTCTGCCAGGCGCGCAAGAAAAAAATGCTTAGAAAATTCTAAAGACTTGCCGCTAAAGCTGGCTTGCGATTTTCACCGCCCGCCGCTTTTGGAATTCCACAGTCGCCTGCCCCACTAGACAGAATTGCAGGGACGTAGGAGCTGAACTCCCGGCAGGGACTCCACTGAGCCGCCTGATCTACAGCGCTCGCAGTACTCTGGAGCTGGATGGTGACGACTGAAGCTGGAAAGCATCTTACAGTAGGACGTGGAGGATCTACAAAAAGTCTAGCACCTTGCCCCTATACTCATATAGTACCCCTGAAGAGATTGATAGGTTCAGGCTGGAATCAGGCGAGTGCGACTTACAGCAAGTTATGCTCATCACAGAGTGCAGCAGGGCACCTGGGGAAGACATTCACTTATTCCCAGGCCCCCCGCATGCTAATGGAATGTCACAGAACTGGCAGTGCTCTTTCGATTACGCAAAGGCTCAACCCTGTCGATTGCGACTCTCCAGTTGCATCGAAAACTTGATTCCTCGTGCTATTTAGAATAGCACGTACTGTATTCTCAATCTAATCTGACATCCGGTGATAACGAGCTACTCGTGATTTGCGCAAGGAAGTAGCGCCAGACCAAGAACCCGACTAGCGGGCTTTGGCTGCCCACTTCCTTCCCCCGGGCGCAGCTCTAATAATGAATGACATCAACGAGACCGGACTGTTGAGCTACGGGCTTTCTTTCTTTCCAAGCTTAATTTTTTCCATACACTAAACTATTATTCCTATTATTCTACTTCTTGGCAGGCGCAACGCGCTGATCGAGTCAAAGACTACAGCTTCACATCCACCAAGCACGACGGGCCAGAGCCTCCTCTATCGCCCCCAATTGGCCCCAACTGAAGTGCGCAGCCTACTCTCTGTCGCACTCAACTACTGTAGAGTAGTAGCCAGGGACTCTAACTTAGAGCCTGCTGCGACTTACAGACCGGAGTAGATACCCCCAACAAATCATGAACCTCATCCCGTTTGACGTTGCTCAGCCATGATCAGACACAACCACAGCTCTGTTACCAACCTTGCCAGGTGCTGCTTGCGACGAGTCACGCCTGCTCCGCGGATGAGCAGGCCATTCATCAAACCTCGTCGCACCCTCTTTACCTCAGGATCCAGGCCTAAAGCCGAGGACCCTCAAGGGTCGACAACTCCCATAGCAGTAATCACCGGCGGCCTGTTCATTTGGTGGCTGTATCCTTCTGACGAATTCGCGCAGCTCTCCAGCTCTCAGCTTCATAGCGACCCTGACCGCCGCCATGACAAAGACGGCAACTTGTCGGGCAATGAGTATGCCGACGGCAAGACCAAACCTGACCAACCCGCCTGGACGAGATTCATCGACCGCTTCGAGACATTCGACCTTCAACTATCAGCTGTGTCCGACACTCTCGTTGACTATCTACTGCCGGATTGGTCCAAGCTGATTCCAGGATACGTCAGAAAGCTCCAGCGGGAGCTGTCCATGACTTCTGGCTCATTAGCCGATGAGATTTGGCAAGAGGCCCATGACCCTTTGATTCATCCCGAGATCCAGTACGCTTCCAAAGTTCGCGTGTCGCCAGAACTCTGTGACGAGGAGAAGTCCTTTCTAGAACGACGCCGGAAGGTCGCCCGGGTAGGTCTGGCGCGGTATCTTGGCTTGAAGGAGGAGGAGATCAACCCTGACGATGTCCCTACCATTGCCATGTGCGGGTCGGGAGGAGGCCTTCGCGCCCTGATTGCCGGCACGGGTTCAATGTTGGCGACTGAAGAGGATGGCCTGCTTGACTGCGTCACCTATACCTCTGGGGTCAGCGGGTCTTGCTGGCTTCAGCTACTGAACTTGACTTCGTTCAGCGATGGTAAAGTTCAGAACCTCCTAGAGCATCTCAAAGCTCGCGCGTCTACCCACATCGCATATCCACCTGTTGCATTTCAGTCCTTGATCTCTATGCCGACGAACAAATATCTGCTCAGCGGAATGGTGGAAAAGCTCAAGGGCGACCCGCATGCCGATTTCGGGTTGGTCGATGTGTACGGGGTCTTGTTGGCTGCTAGGTATCTCGTCCCCAAAGGAGACCTCGGAGTCAACGGCCGCGACTTCAAGATCTCCAACCAGCGACAGTACGTCCAGTACGGGCAAATGCCGATGCCTATCTACAATGCGGTGCGTCACGAGATACCTGACATTACTGCTATCAAGAGCCAGGCGCCAGTAGAGAGCTCCGCGGAAGCCAAGCAAGAAGCCAATAATGAGGCTTGGTTTCAGTGGTTTGAAATCACACCGTACGAGTTCTTCTGCGAAGAGTTCGGAGCCGGCATCCCTACCTGGGCATTGGGACGAAGGTTCAACAATGGCAAGGACGTGGCTCCTGAGCATGGGTTTCATCTGCCCGAGATAAGGGTGCCACTGCTCATGGGGATATTTGGAAGCGCTTTCTGTGCTACCTTGAGCCACTATTATAGAGAAATCAAGCCTCTCGTCAAGAGCTTAACTGGTTTCTCTACCGTCGACGAGCTAATCTCTGGCCGCGACGATGATTTGAGCAAGGTTCACCCCATTGAGCCTGCCAAACTCCCCAACTTTGTCTACGGGATGCATGGAAAGCTCCCAAAGACCACTCCTACCAATGTCTACGATAACGAATATATCTCTCTCATGGATGCCGGCATGTCCAACAACCTCCCAATATACCCCTTGCTCCGCCCTGGCCGGAACGTCGATGTTCTCATCGCCTTCGATGCCTCTGCAGATATCAAGACTGACAACTGGCTGTCTGTCGCTGATGGATATGCTCGCCAACGTGGCATCAAGGGCTGGCCCGTCGGCATTGGGTGGCCCAAGGAAGGGGAGCCACCCGCCCAGGCTGCCAAGGATCTTGAGGATGCCCACGCTAGGTCGACCCAAGAGGCAGAGGCAAAGCTCCAAGACGCCAAGGATAACGTGAGAGAGCTACGCAAAGAGGCTAATCAGCGGGATGAGCATGTCAAAAACCCAACTGGAGAGTCCAAATTCCGCCCCGGAGGGAAGGAAGCCGGTGATCTCGGATACTGCACCGTCTGGGTAGGAAGCAACCAGGAACGCAGCACGGAACCACCCCCGCCCTCCAAAGCTCTCTCAGAGCCTGACTCGTGGAGGCTTGGGGAACCCGATGCTGGCCTTGCTGTCATCTATCTGCCCTTTCTCGCTAACGAGAAGGTGCCTGAAATATCTCCTGGCAGTACAGATTTCCTGAGCACCTGGAACTTCATCTACACCCCTGATCAAATCGACCAGGTTGTCAAGTTAGCTCGAGCTAATTATGATGAAGGCAAGGAACAGATTCGTTCAACAATCCGCGCCGTATACGAGCGCAAGAAGAAGCTCAGGGAGGAGGCGTCGGAGCGCAACGATCGATGAGGTGCTTTGGGCCAAGTAGGTCAGGGGAGTCGGCTGGGCAGTGCTGATCAGTTCAGCTAGGCATGGGCCCGAACGTTGGCACAGATGTAAACCTTGTAATCTAGAAGTTGCGGAGCGGGCAAGAGGCGATTCAATACCCGGCATGGCCAAAGGGGAGCGTAAATGTGTAAATAGCTTATTTCATAATGATCATTGTTGAGAAGTTTGTCATTGTTCTACATTGTATCTTACAGTGACATCTGCAACCCAATATTCTGGGGCTTTTCCTTGACTCCTATGCATTTTTGTACACTGCCCTGCTTGGGCAAAAGAGTTTGCTTTGTCTCATTATTCACACCAGAGCCTCTCGCCGTCTCCCACATCCACTTATACAAGTACGCAACCTTCACATAGCACATGCCTTAAATAATCTCGCCAATGTCGATGTGGGGGGCCGTCCAAGGCTTGGCACCCTCCTCGAGCATATCGCTCGGTACGCGAACCTTGTTACCCGGGCTGTACAGGTACCACGCCTTGAGTGCGTTCATCGACGCATTCCACCTCGCAATGTTCAAGCTGGAACCAGCTCCCTCACCAAGCTTCTCACTGCCGCTGTAGATACCGACGACGAAGACGGGCGTACGCGACCGACGACCCGTTTCACTCTCGAGGCGGGCAATGGGTGCGGCTAAGCGCTCGCGCGCGCAGAGCATGGACAGCTCGCGCGTGGGAAGCTGGAAGTCGAACATGACGGATACGTCGACAGTGCGGGAGAGGATGTGGGCCTGGACGAAGTCGCGAGCGGCTTCGCGGCCGGTGTGGACGTAGATGGCGCCGACAACGGCTTGGACGAAGGAGCTGTGTGCCTCGTTCTCGTAGTAGCGACGGCCTTCCTCGCCCGTCTTGGCGCCCTGCTGGAGAGTGTCACCAAAGTCGTCATCGAGGACAACTCGACTGGAGATACCACGTCGGTATGTGTTGTTCACGTCCTTCGAGTCCTCGGCACGCACGTAGCCCCACCGCGTCTGCAGACCGGAGGGTTCAGGCTTCCACTGCAACAGACCTGGGTCGACCTCCTCACCCGGCGCAGCGGCGCTCTCGACACCCCAGCGGCGAGCGACGGAGCGCAGAGACTCCTTGCCGCCGTAAGCGCGGAGAGCCTCGTAGAGGATCGCCATGGGTAGGCGAGGGTACTTGCAGACGAGGAACTCGAGAGCATGGTAGTTGATAAAGGTACTTCCTAGGAAGGCGAGATTGGAGTTGTTGAAGCTAGGATTCGCGTCGGCGGAGGGAACAACGAGGGCACGGGCGAGCGTCTCCAGAGGGATCTTCTTAGAGAGAGAGAGACGACCGTGTAGGGCGGCGAGCTTGGCCGAAGAGGCGGCACGTTGAGGCGGAGGAGAGGGTAGAGACGATGATAGAGACTCGTCGCGGAGCGTGTCTAGGTCATTCGCGGCAGCCGAGACCGAGGATTGGCAACGAATCGGGGCGCGGAGCGCGGAGACGGAAGCGGAGCTCGTAGCGAAGGAGGGCCTCACGGCGACGGCGGTGGAAGATCGGGCATGGGCCTGCACCAATTGGCCGCCCCAGTGTTGTAGCCGTAGCCGCTTCATGGCCGCTATGTGAGTATTCGAAGGGTTGGAGTTGTCGGAAGAGGTTCGGGGATCGTCGAGGGCCGGAGGTGCAGCCAATTCGTACAAATGTCGTTGGCCCCGTGTCTCCCGTCGTCGCGCAAAAAAAGTTCTGCGTTGCCGATGCGTCGAGTCGTGTGAGCCTCTAAGCAGAAAGGGTGAGCCGGGGGTCTGGCGTGTGAATTTGCACAGCTCGGAGTGGACGGAAGAATGCTCGGGCCGCAAGCACTCTGTAGCCTCGCCCGGTGCTGGCGGGTTGGGCCAACCTCACCTCTCGACTCTGGCCTACGCATCGACGACGACGTCAATTGAGCCCTTTCCTACACGTCCACTGATAAATCAACCAAAATGGTATGTCGACTTCCTGTACCGCTGACCGATGAATCGCTGACAATGTCTTAGGGCGGCGGCGGAAAAATCCCGTAAGTCAATTAACGAACGAGCCTCGAACTCCATATCCCTCCTCCTCCCTCGACGACACACGGACATGCGATTCTAATGCTTTTCACGACAGTTACCCCAAGCACGTCTGGTCACCAGCTGGTGGTTGGTACGCGCAGCCCGGCAACTGGAGGGCCAACACCTTCATTGCCGGGGCCTTCATGGTCGGCATCGTCGCTGTGACATGGAAGTTCAGCGCCGAGCGGGAAACCTGGGCGCGCAAGCCCGAGCCTTGGGAGTGGCACCCTAGCCGATAGTATGTTTTCCCCCATGCCATTACATACGCTGGAAGGCGCCTGCTGGACGGGGTGCTGACTGTATTCTAGCTGGTCGAAGCAGTTGATCGAGTGGGACAAGGAGGATCGATTGAACGAGAAGAAATAGGGACCGACGACTGGCTCGTGTATAAATTTTGGTAGATTCACAATTCAAGCATTTGGGAGTATGCGATGTTCTTTGGGCGATATAATTGACATCCTCTGCACAGCTCCTCCTTCCATGCCCGTCCGTCTCCTTGTGATTGTTTCCCTCTGTCAAATATGCATCTTGGTTGTAGAGAGGAAACTTAACTGCTTCTGGTTGGTCTGGATATAGGGAAAAATGTTAACAAACATTACTTAATTTTGTTCTCCAGAGTATGTCAGTTAGTTCAAGACGGGATTCTTGATGGATATGCTGCCTGAGCGGCATGGTGGACAAATCAGAGCGCAGCTATTTGTCTGGTGGATCTTATTGCATAGCGCAATCCCTTTGCTTGTGAACAGAAGGGATCTCGTGCAGCTCACAAAATAACAACAGATGATATTTAACAATAGCAGCTTTTTACATAGGCCTACTACATGCAGAAGTAATCATAGTCGATACATATATAGTCGAAACGAACAGAACTAACTTATAAAACTGAGAGACGTTGTTAGTTGGAGAGTAGGTCCAAAAAGTAAAAGTTAATGATGATACTCCGGTACAGGGAATCGAACCCTGAGCTCCGCGGAACAAGATCTCTCAGGTTATGAGAGCGCGAAATGTTAACCATTACACCATACCGGATTGTAGGGATGTTGTTGAAGAGATCCTTACAAAATAAACTCAAGAAGGATACGTCTTGACAAAGTCTGAGCTGTGAAGCCAACAAAGTCCTGGTCCTAACGCCACCAACTCAGCCAGCGGCTGAAGATGTAAAGCCAGGCCATTTTTACGGCACCAGGCTTTAGAAAATGGACAACAGAGCGGCATCTTACAGGTGTTCTCTACTAAACTTAGTGAACCCTTGGAAGAAGAAGAATAAGTAAACTGCTTTACGAAACTTGGAATCCTTGAAGGTTTCAGCTCCCTGCAAGCGGAACGGAATACTCACACAGGAGAGGCTACAAGAATGATCTCTGCACAGTGAATGCATGAAGCTGCCTGAGGGGGCAAGGCTCGCAAAAACCACATTCTCGCAAAGCGAGTCCATCGCATGATGTGCCTGCTCTTACCTATGTACTGGTACATCAATAGTAGCTTGGCAGGAGCATGCATTTCGCATCTCAATCAAAGTAACACCTTGCTTGGTCTCCTATTCGAACGGCGGCTAAATTAGTTCTAGTTCTCACTTCCTTGCGAGTTCAGGGTCACAGAATGGGTCCTCTCCGTTCTCCAATCGAATGCGAAGCCACTTCTCCGATCACCTTTCTTCACGTAATCCTAAACTGGCTTGGCGCCTTCGTCATAGCGGCCTTAGACCCTTAGTAAAGCACAATTAAACCTGAGTTAACCACAAACCGCGTAACACTGCCAATCGGCCATACGTTCCTCCGCCAAAGTGACGGCGGCTGTAGACATCTCGAACTCATTCAACGACTTCATTACGACAGCTCGACTTGATGCAGCGATTTCAACTCTCGCCAGAGACGACAACATGTCGATGCTGGCGTTAGACTACCAGGCACAGAGCCACAACCTCTACCAGAGGAACAACGAAAGGTCGAACCTTCAACAGCAATTGCTTTCACCAAATTCTACCGACCCCTCATCGTCACAGCACGGCCTGGCCGCTGCGACGTCACAGCATTCTGCATCTTTCCGCAATATGCTGAAATCTCCGCATCGAAGCGACGTGACTACTACCCAGAACAGATCATCAACGAAGAAAGAACCGAGAAAGATCGATTGGGACGCGTTCTACAAGAATGGATTGCCGAACGAAGTAATAGTCATCGAGGACACTCCCGAGCCCAGTGCACAGGCCCCGAAAGCCGAGGCCTCGGGTCAAGCTGTCGCCGCAAACACGTCAAAAACGACCGCTGCAAAGCTTGATTCGGTCAATCCAGCCGTGGCTAAGAAGCGAAAAGTTGAGGACGAACAAGGTGTATGTCAACCCTGAACTAGGAGGAAAAACACTCCCAAACTTAAGACGTCCAGCAGTCTGCTGGCAGTTCGACTCGACTGAGTGGGTAATTTTGACTTATACATCTTACAGGGAAGAGATGCGAAACGACATAATCTCGGTGATGGAACTGTTCTTGAGTCAGAGGAGTTCAAACGTGATACCTTCGAGTACACTGGACTCAAAGGTCCCATCGTCAAGGCTAAGGACGTCGTTGTCCGGATTGGTCACGGCGTAAGTAAAGGAGCAGAGGCATCGTATTACACCGATCTAACCAACGCTAGGGCTACTTCAACGACAGAAATATCGACGACCCTGACGGCCACTATATTGTAGTGCCCGATGCAGACCTGACGAGTCAATGTTCGTCTTTGCCCGAACTCCCCCATCTACTCGCATACTGACCAGTCGCCAGACAAGATTCGCAAGCTGCTGGGTCAAGGCACCTTTGGAAAGGTTGTCCAGGCTTACGATGGCAAGGGGAAGAAGCTCGTTGCGGTCAAGGTCATCCGCTCAGTGCAAAAGTATCGAGATGCGGCCAAGATTGAGCTTCGAGTCCTGCAGACGTTGCGGCAAAACGATGCCGAAAACAAGTACAAGTGCATTCATTTGCAGGACTGCTTCGACTACCGCGGACACATCTGTATCGTAACAGATCTCCTCGACTCCAGCATTTTCGATTTTCTCAAGGCAAATCAATTTGTGCCGTTCCCAAACTCCCACATCCAGAGCTTTGCCAAACAATTGCTTACTAGCGTTGCGTGTAAGTTGATCTCAACCTCAGGTCGCTGTTCAACTCCATTGACAATCTTGGACAGTCCTACACGATCTCAATCTCATCCACACTGATTTGAAGCCGGAGAATATCCTCCTGCGCGATGCTTCATATCAAGCCTTCACATACTCCCGCAGGGTCCCATCTGCACGAACTACGGAAGGCCGGTGGTTGGATTATCGAAAGGTGCTCCTGAACCCGGAGCTTAGGCTGATTGACTTTGGCTCAGCGACCTTTCAAGACGAATACCATTCGTCAGTGGTATCGACGCGTCACTACAGAGCACCCGAGATCATACTTGGCCTTGGTTGGTCGTTTCCATGCGATATTTGGAGTATCGGTTGCATCCTTGTCGAGTTCTTCACTGGAGATGCACTATTCCAAACGCACGATAATCTGGAGCATCTTGCTATGATGCAGACAGTCTGCGACTCCATAATGGATGCGGATCTGGTCAGGCGTGTGAATCGAATGGGCTCTCGAAGTAACGGTGCAGTCAAGTAAGCAAGCCAATACTCCATTCAAAGGCATGAACTAACAAGACTAGATACTTCAAACGACTTAAACTGGACTATCCAACAGCTGAGACAAGCCGGACATCACGACGCTTCGTGCGGACCATGAAGCGCCTCAAGGTACGTTGCTTTCCTCCCGGGATTTCAAGCATGATGCTAACGCTAGTAAAGGACATCATTCCATCTACAAATCTGTTTCTTAGTGAATTTCTTGACCTTCTAGAAAAGATGTTCGTCTACGATCCGGCTAAGCGCATCACGGCAAAACAGGCTCTGCGCCACCCGTGGTTCAGCGAGCAGATACGTGATGACGGCACGGAAGCGGCGAAGATCGTTCCGAGGAAGCAAAGAATGAACGAGATGAATGATGGACCGCGCCGCGAAAGGTTGGTGCTCTGAAAGCGACGCAAGCAGCCTGCCTTGTATTATTTCCCCATGGTCATGGCCATGGTATAGGAGTTTACGGTGTTCAGCTGGTTATTTGACGGGAACAGCTATAGCAATGATTACAGCTATCTATTGATAGAGAGAGGGTGAATTATGGATTGGGGCATTGGGACCAGTCTGGACTACGGAGCAGAAATATATACCCTGGGTAGAAGAAGAAGAAGACGTTCCAACATAGGAGACTAGGAATATCTCACGGCATTTTACTTTGCCACTCGGGTACTCGCGAAAGTCTTGACATGGCTTTGAATCACCCACCCGGGTGTCATCGTACGTTGACCAGTTCAATCTGCTGAGAAAACGAGTTGTCATTTATATATCTGTATTTTTGAGCACTGCTCCTCGCTTTATCTAAACGTTGTACTAGACTAGACTAGACTAATGGTACGTGGTATCAAGCGTCTATTTCGTGGTTCATCCGGTTTGCGGACTGCTGTGGCTTGTGCCATCTGATTACAGTAATACAGGCGGGGTGGCGCTCGCCTCACCTTGCTGAGCTTCTCTCTTCTGCCCGCGTCGATCGACTTCCAACACTTGATCATACAGACGTTGCTCACGCGGTCGCAACCCAACCTTCTTTCGCCATCGCGTCGTCGTCGAGCGTGCGTGTCAGAACTGTAAGCCTCATCGTATCAGCCAGTCTTGGCCCCACTTGATCGGGTTTGTTGTCAACGCATGCAGCTTCACTCACCTCTCTGCCTCGGCTGGCGCTACTGCTGCTGGCGCTGCTGCTGCTGCTACGTACTTTAGCTAACGTTATCCACGCAGCGTTATCCGTGATTCACTTGCTGTTAGTACTAAGTTACCTCCTACCCACTCGCCACCGCTACATCATCGGACCCATCGCTCCGCGAACCTCAACTTGCCTAGCTGCCTTATCAACGAAACTGGGAAATATACCTTTTCGTGTCGTCTTTACCGACGACGCCGGTTGTTGCCCCCAAGGCAGCATAGCATCGCCGTCCTTTGTACCCACAGCTTGCTGAATCTACGTTGGAGCCGGCGCTCTCCTTGTCCCTGTCGCATTATTCGGTTCGCCCGTACTACGACCAACCGCTCGGCCTAAATACACGCCTCCTTTCGCTGTCCGCGAATTTCACACTTCGCATCTCACTCTGGCTTCCCGTGCCTTCCGTCTTGCCGGCCTTGCCTTTGGCCTCGGATTGAGTGCCGTGACTGCGTATCAACGCAGCCGGGACCAGAGTCAAAGCCAGGCTCAGATGGCATCTTTCTCAGGCGCCGGCCATGGCCACCTCGACGCCACGGCAGGCCGTGATGTTGTCTTCTGCCATGCTTGCGACCATGAATGGTATCGCGATGAGCACGGACTATCAGAGTGCCCTGGTTGTGGCTGTGACGTGATAGAACTGGTACATATACTCTGTTCCGACCATGCTCTAGGTCTAATTGTGCGACCTCAACTGACAAGATACTCATAGGTCGAACCTGATAATGACCCTCGCAACCTCAATGACCACAACTCACAATCTACCTCTCCCGAGACGCCTCCGTTTCGTCCCCACGACGATTCAGATCCAGAAGAAGGCGATATCGAGGAACACCTGGGGCCTCACGGCTTCGCCTTCCGGCGGAGCGTGAGAGATGGACCCCAGCATCAACACCATAATCCAGCCGTCGACCCTGTCATGTCACGCTTCATAGACATGATTCAGGGCTTTGGTCCTCGTAGACGTGCCGACGATGGCTTGTTCGCCCCTGATCAGCATGAGCACGACCAAGAGCACCGACATGAGCACGACCATGGCCATGGTCATGGCCATCACAACTTTGGTCCACGCATCCAGCATACGACTTTTACCACGCCTTTTGGAGGTGGAGGCGCATCCATCACCATCGTTTCCGGGCCTATGCAGGGACCTGTGACCGGCCAACATCCCGGAGGACCTTCTGGCAACCCGGGACCCGATCCTTTTCAAGCGTATGAGCACCCCTTTCCACATAGGCTTCGGCGATCGCGTGGCATTCGATCCATCAACGTTTCTATGACAATCAGGGCTGACCAAAACTCCAGAATCTTTTCACATGTTCTTCGAGACATGGGGCCCCCAAACAACGGCCAACACGGGGAAGGCGACAACGATGGCCAAGGCAGAGGTGCTCCTCCCGGGTTTGCGCGGACCCTCCATGACATCCTAAGTCTTCTGAACCCTGCAAATGCCATGGCTGGTGACGCCGTCTACTCGCAAGAAGCTCTGGACAGAATCATCACCGGGCTAATGGAGGCGAACCCACAGTCGAATGCCGCCCCACCCGCTACCCAGGAGGCCCTCGAAAAGTTGGAACGGAAACCAGTGGACAAAGAGATGCTTGGAACTGACGGCAGAGCGGAATGTACAATCTGTATTGACGAGATGACGGAGGGCAGCATAGCTGCCGTCCTACCCTGCAAGCATTGGTTCCACGAGGAGTGCGTTACGTTATGGTTGAATGAGCATAATACTTGTCCTATCTGTCGAACTCCGGTTGAAAAGGGCCGCAATAACACTACTAGCGACGATGGCGATAACAGGAACAGCGGGAATGCGGACCATGGTGCCGGTAACAACTCACAGGGGCCTCCGATTCCAGGACCCCGGCCCCCTATTGGAGGATCTCTATTCAGTTGGTCTGCAAACGTGTCGCAACCTTACTCTGGCGAATCTTCCGAAGGTACAAACCAGCCTCCAACTCGACCACGCGTATCCCGTCCTCCTAGCCAGAGTCAGAGTCGCCTAAACGAAGCACTTCGCAATATCTCATCGATGCAGCAAGAACAAGGGCGCGATCGAGATCGCGGAACAACGTCTGGATTCAGCTACGATACCTCGCGATTACAGCGCCGCACATCACATTCACCGACGAGTCCTCGGGCAGCACCCCCCGGAGAGCTTGGCTCACGGATGAGACAGAGAAGTCCTTCGGAAAGCAGTCGAAGATCCATGATGGATTCAGACCGTGGACAAGATCAGGACCAGGACCAGGACCAGGACCAACGACGTCCAGGTGGGCATGGCGCTATCAGTTGGCTTAGGGAGCGCTTTAGTGGAGGGGGCAACGGCAACACATCACCGCGTGGTGACAGACGCCAGTAGAGGCACGGCGCCTTGTCTACTGATGATGATGATCGTGGTATCTAGCCGGATAGCGGCTACGGCACGTTTCCAGGCTCTCGAGTGGCCAAGGGACTACCTGTTCGATATGTGGAAAGGCGATGGGGGCAGCAAACTACGAGACTCGATGTTGCTCCTTTTTTCTCTTTCTTCTTTTTTTTAAGAGGCAGTTTGTATGACCCGTTATCCGAAATGCGGAATGCAGAAGCATGGTGATGGGTTATGCGGAAAGATTGAGAATGTCCTGTATATATCTTTTTCTTAGAAGAGGATAGATAGATGGTTCATCGTTACAAGAAGAGCTGAGAAAGGATGATGCTCTGGCCTTTAGGGTTGGGGAGCGGCAGTGTAAGCTGAGATGACCAAAGAACACAACACCCTTGAGGGAATGAAAGTCTGATAAAACTCGGCTTATTAAATGTCTTTTCGTGATGTATGATGGATAGAAGCAATACACAGAGAGCTGTATCTTAGAGCGCCGCCGATATGCAGATCTTTGCCAGAAAGTAAAACCACAACGTTTGGGTCTAGACTTCACGATTAACGTTAAGTCGTAGCTTGATGGTGGCTTGATCGATGGCTGCCACATTCACATAAGCGCTTGACTCGAACGCTCATCTTACCCTACCTACACTACAGTAGACCAAGCTTACTCGAAGCTTGTCGTTTGAATTCGTCCAGACGCCCGCATTCTGGTAACTCAGATACGCCATGAAAGCCATGGGAGCCCCCAAGAAGGGGTGCTATATGTTGCGAAACGGCACTGTAAGGTAACTCGGTGATGAGTCGTAATAGACTAGCCGAGGGGATACATCATATCGTATTCCTTAGTCCCCAGGGAGACCCCCCGAAGCTTCCGAGACCCTAGACGAGATGAATCGACTGGATCAGCATGACTGATCGAAATAGACATCGTGAGACCCTGAAACATTCCGAAACATTTGCAAACAACCTCGTGACGTCCTTCCACAACTGTGCTCAGAGGTCAGGAGATCTGCAATAGCACTCGCTTCAGAACCGCACACCGCCCAAGGGCTGTCGATCTCGGCGACGGACTCCGCGTAGACTCCGGCTCTGCCGGGGTTGGCCTCGAGTATCATCCGGTGAGTGTGTCAAGCCTGCATGGGATGACCGTGACCGCATGCATGTATTCCCTGGCTGTGTACCACGAATTTGAGCTGATTGGGCTGTCCGGGCGGGCTCTTGGCTATTCCGTAGGCTGAAGCGCAAAGAGTATGAATCAACGCCTTATCTACGGTCACCCGCTCACGTGAACGTCATCATCGGAAAGAGCAGCGGTATAAACCAAGGCAGGGCTGGAGCGCGCCAAGATGGCCTGTTATGTTTCTGGTATTTAGCAGATATACAGCCGCCTAGATACTACCAGTTGATTTGAAAGACGCCTGCTCCCTTCCATACGCCGAGACAACAAGGGAAAGAAAAAAAAGGGTCCTGGCTATAACCAAACGCCTCGCAAGCCAGGCTCTATCCGACCAAACTCCATCCTCATGATATATGTATGGCTGTATCTTCTGAAAATCGCATGCTGCCTGTGAGCTGAATGACTGAAATAGAGAAATTGCTATACAATCGATTTCAAATTCGTCCAGATAGGGAAGGAGAAGGAAACACATCATCTCCGACATCAGCTCAATGCTAAGCTCGTCCGGTCCACGTCTTGAACGAAAGATAACTCGGTCGTTTAATCACGGGCCGTTTCGTCTTCATAGATTTCATCGACTCCGTATCCGTCTCACAATCACGTCCTAACCAGCCGATGATGGTTTGACAAGCCTCCTGATACTCGACGAGTACGCTTTCCTTGGGGCTTAACGGAAGAGGGTTGTCCCAGCCGTGCCTCTCGCCCTCCACGAGACGCATGGTGAAGGTTTTACCAGCTGCTGCAAGGCGATTTGAGAATATCATTCCCTCGCCTAGAAGCATGTCGTACTCGCACAGCACGAGATGTACTGGAGGCAGCTGTAAGAGAAGCTCTTTCGACATAAGACCGGGAGATAAGCGGGGATCCGTACGTTCTGAGCGAGGGATGGGAGGGTAAATGTATGAGGCATCGATGAGATCCGTCAAGCCTTTGGGCAGAGTAAATTCCGGTCGAGTACACGTAAGTCGCTTATCCGGGCGTGTCATTGTCCAGTCGAGGAGGGGATAGAAAAGGCACAAGCCTACGATGGGAGGCGGCGTGTAGGGCAACTGGTAGCCCCAACGGCCAGGATCTTTGAGCATGAGCCACGTAGATAAGCAATTTGTAGCGCCGGCCGAGAAACCAGAGAGGACGAAGCGGTCGGGGTCGATGCCAAACTCGGCAGCGCGATGTCTGATCTGCAGCACAGCGTCGACGCAATCCTCCATGGGAGTCGGGAAGGGGTGAGTCGGGGCTAGACGGTAGTTGATTGTGAAAACGACGGCGTCGAGCGTCGACAAGATAGCGCCGACCCAGCGGGCATCATCGGTGCCCTGGCCGAGGATCCAACCACCGCCGTGGAAGTTGATGATGGCGGGCCGGGCACCGAGAGCGGACCGGGGCGGGATCCACACTTCGGCGCGGATCTTGGCCCGGCCCTTGAACTCCGTGGCCAGGGTCGAATCGAGCCATATCTCTTTCGACGGCGCAGGCGCTGGGGGGTCGGTACGGTTAGCGATGCTGAAGCCTAAGCTGGCAGCAGAGCGGATAGCCTGGGCACGAGCGTTGAGCCGCCACCGCGAGCTGGACTCGAGAGGGTTGACGTATCCCTCGGGCTCTGGGATGGTCGGATTGGATTCGGTAGCAGTGAACTCGGCATCGACGAGGTGGTCCATAACGGAGGCGCAGTGCTAGACTGGTAGGTCTGGGCGGACTGAGAAGGAGAGGCAAGGGAGCCGGGATGTGAATGTGGGCCCGGGGAGGACGGGATACGGAGGAAGGTGAAGGGATAGCAAGGTACACAGTCAACTCCGAGGTGAGCAGGCCTCGCTCGTCTGAATACAATGAGGATGGCGAGGATGAGGTTTGGTGGGCGGGAGAAAGCTGTAGTGAGCAACAGCACGTGAAGTAGTCTCAATAGAGCGGGGAGAACGGACAACGGGTGATGAGGCGCAGATAATGAGGCGCGGTTAGATGGTCGGGATTGGGGGCTGATCTGAGCGTTGGCCGTTAAGAGCAAACGAATTCTGGGAATGGCCTTGGAGAACTGATGAGAGGTGCGAGGAGTACAGGAGATGACGGTGAAAAATAGGTGGCATGGCAAGTATAGTTTGCAATTCAGAACGTAACCAGGCTCGCTCAATACACAGGTGTCGATAAGTCAGCACCTTATCTTGCGTATTGCGTGCGACTTTGAGCTTGGCGGGGGAGGGGGGCAGCTTTTCCGGTGAGGCCTCAAGAACGTCAACTTGCCCTGAACCGGTCTTCTTTGCTCAACTCTCTCTCATCTGTTCAGGGGTGAGCAAACAGCAGCAGATGGCAGATGGATGAGTGGTATGAGTCGAGCGGGTTCAAGGAACGTTCCAGTGACGGGTTTGGAAGGCCCTCGAAAGGGAAGGGGGAACGAACGAATCAAGTTTCGAGAAACTTGTTGGGCTACGAGGAGCAGCTTGGTGACGTAGGTACGGAGCACCTGCGTTTACGGAGTACCCGCGCTTGCAGCATCGCGCACCAGCCACACGTGGACAGCCACATCGATAACGTTAAGGTCTGATCAAAGCTCACGCTTCAGACGGGGAAACGTCGTTACCAAACTCCGCTGTCAAAATGCATTCGTGAATGTGAACCATCGTGGTCCTTATCAAGCTCACCCTGGTAATAGTTAACTCGGCTCACGCTCTGCGTCGTTCACCGCACCAGCTACCGGTCGTAGTCTGCTAGACTCTAGTCTAGTTTATCCTCTGGTAACTTGGTAATCTCCTCCATCGCGGCCAAACTAACCAGGCAGCCTTATGACAAAGCTCCGAGAAATGTGAAATTAGACCCGGAAACTAAGAAGTAGTTGGATTCTCAATCCTTGCCCTCGCGCTTCGATGCAGGGATCTCGCAAAGAGACAAGTTGCCTTTGCTGAATAAGCCGAATTAATCAGAAATAATTGCATATTTGTCAAGTTTCGCCTAGAATGTTCCCATCATACGTTGTACAGTTCAAACAGACACGGTGAAACCTTGGAAATCCCGTGTTTTACCGAAACCCTGTTTCGAAGAAGCTCATTCGCCTACACTACTCTGCAACTATCCTCAGGTACCGGCCTCGGATCCGGTGCCAAACCCCGAGGAGTCCAGCGGGCGAATGTTTCAGCTTTGAGCTTCGATGCTTAACTTTTTTTTTTTTTTTGGCACGTTGTCGTCGTGGTTGGCCCCGTGGGCAGCTGATCGACCGGATCGGAGCCAGGTGACGACGAAGGAAAAGACCCAAAAAGATGCTACTAGTAATCAGTACTACCGTGAATGCATTGACGCGCTTCATGCCTGGGGTTGAAACTACGATTAAAACAGCAGCTAAGGGAGATGACCAGAGGCTTGCAACAACGGATTTGTCATATTAGAAAGAAACCCCCCCCCCCCCCCTTTCGAAACGTACGTTACTTTGGAGAGGGGCCGCTTCGAACTTTTCTTCCTCTACTCTGGTTAGCACATGCATACATACAACCTTAGACGCAGAGTCATCGGACTGACCCCTGCTTTTTTTCCTTTCCCTATGGATCCTGGCCGATCTGTCATCTGAAAGCCAGCGTTACCAAGACTCTACATCCAATGGACGAGTACATATGTAAGCAGCTGTGGTAACTTCAACCAGTCCAGCATGTGCCTAATCGAATGCGGACCAGTCAGGCAGAAACCTCTGGGGCAACATAGGGTTCTGACTTCTAACGTGAAGTTTCAAACGCACTGTACATCTGACTGCATCGGGGAATGAACTGTAGCATCGTGGCATTGTGGCTAAACTCGAGGCTCGTCCTGTCATACGATCCCTGCTCGAGGGCCGTTCATTTGCTGTACGTAGTATCCGTACACTGTATCCGTACAATCTCCATCCACGCCCGACCGTGTTGTCGGACTTTTCCTTCGAGCCCGATACTATCTGCCAGGGACCCGTCCCAGCACTCCATCTCCAGCACGGCGTGACAGGTTCTGCAGCCGGCCATACACTCAGTAACTCAAGAACACAAGTACCGATTCATCAGCTGCCGTCTTCCTTGGTACAGGGAACATACCATCACAACCCCAAGACTTTTGAAGGTTTTGGCTGAAAGCTGGGGGGGGGGAGGGGTCGAATTCCTACGCCAGCCCTGTAAACCTTGAAGCTGAACACGTTCATCCGCAGAGGTCCCGGGATCGACCGCAAAGCCCGCAAGCCCACAGAGCCGATCCAGTTTCGCAACCAGACGCCGCGCTCAAGCCTTTTGATGCTCGCCCGCACGTCTCCGCCGTCAAGGCTGCGCGCTTGTGCACTCTGGATGTTCCAGGGCGCGTAACAAATTTGCAGCATACAGTACGGGCCTCCGGGTGCCTCGGACTTCCCCCCTCCCCAAGTTCACTGCTGGCGTATCTGTAGAAATGGAAGAAGGGGAAAAAAGATAGATATAAAGGACGGGGCCTTAATGAAAGTTTCGTCTTGTCTTGCTTAGTCTCCCGCTTTTAAAGTATCCTCTTCATGAATCCGACGTTTTTCGGCCACTTCAAGCTCGATCCATCGACTGCTCATCCCTGCTCGGGTTCGATACTCGACTTGCTGTGACATCCCGTCGACTCTGGACCACTGCATCCCATCCAACACCGAACACCGATCGTTCCGGAGGAAACCATCCCACGTCCGTTCACAGATCTCGACTTATACCAGCACTCAAGTCACCTAGCTCACGCAGGTTACGCTTGATACCGGGAACACATCGTTTTTTTTTACGTCAAGTCAGGCCTTAGTTGCGTCGCTCGACTCGGATCTGTAACAAGAAACGGCAGGTGGAAAAGTGGCTCAGGCCTTGTCAGCCACCGATCATCAGCGTCATCGCCCGCATCCTAGCCCTGTGGCTCTCCCATCCCGCTGTTGTGCTCTAGCTCGTGGCTTCTACTGGGCTCTAGCTCGTAGCGAACCCCACTCAAGATCCCAACATGGTGACGGCAGCTCCGACTGCAGCCATGCCAGCAACCTTTCAGTCCGCCTTTGGATTCTCGGAATTTCGCAACAAGAAACGCCGCTCTCTCCGTATCTTCACAAGGGGCCACAGCCAAGACCAGTCAACGGACATCTCGGCACCAGCTTCCAACCGGGTTGCGTCCGAACCCGCCCACACGACGACGTCAACGGTTCTAGCCACTATAGCCGCGCCCACTATCACTACTAGCACTAATAACACCACCGCCGCCTCCTCCTCTACTACCACCACCACCACCACTAGCGCCACTGCTACCTCTGTCTCTTCTACATCGTCATCGTCGAACAAAACCAACATTCCTCCCAGCTCCCCAGTGACCAACGTTGCTAGTGCTGGTACTGCTACAGTCTCACGTTCGAGCCCTCCTCGCCCTTCGTCAGTCTCACCCGTTGCTTCCTCCATCTTTTCCTCTGCGTTCGGCTCTCCACCGCCGTCTCGCTCACCTTCCGTCTCTTCCGGCTCGTTATCTCTCCGCTCAAGAAACCCCGCCGCCTCGAAATCCGGTCACTCGTCCCTTCGCCGTCGGCCCGCTTCCTCATCTGCGCCGCCCAAGATGCGCGACAGCGCTGTTGAGTTCCCGAAGGACTCGGCGCGGTCCAGCATGGACTCGTCCGCATACATGTCCAAGCTGAACGGGGGCATAATCGTCCCCTCGCCTACCGGCCTCAGCAGCCGTACCTCAGTCGACAGTGCCCGCACCAGTATGAGTGCCGACTGGCCCGTTCACCCCGGCGAGATCACTCCCATTGCTGCTCTAGACACATTGCCTATTGGTACTGAGGTCACCTTTCGCGCACGTATTGAGACGCAGCGACCGCTCTCCAAGGTGCTCGACTTCTTGCTGCTCCGAGACCAGACCCACTCCGTCCAGGGCGTCCTGACTGTCGACGCAGCAAATGCAGAGCTCGTCCGTTGGGTTCGCTTGCTGAAGCCTGAGTCTCTCGTTCAGGTCTCCGGCCTTCTCAAGGAGCCGCCGGAGCCAGTCCGCTCTGCTACACACTCCAGCGTCGAGGTCGACATCCAGTCCGTTCACCTCGTGAACCCCGCCACCAACCTGCCTTTCAGCAACTACAAGCCCCCGGAGACTCTGCGCAACCGTATGCAGGCGAGAATTCTTGATTTGCGACACCCTTCCAACCAGGCCCTCTTCCGCGTTCGCTCTCTCGTTACCCACAAGTTCCGTGAGACTCTAGAGAACCGTGGTTTCCTCGAAATCCATACTCCCAAGCTTCAGCCTGCCGCCACCGAGAGTGGAGCCGCCGTCTTCAAGGTTAACTACTTCAACCGCCGAGCCTTCCTTGCCCAGAGCCCCCAGCTTGCTAAGCAGATGTCCATTTCGGCCGATTTTGGCCGCGTCTTTGAGGTCGGCCCTGTCTTCCGCGCCGAAAACTCCAACACGCACCGTCATTTGACTGAGTACACTGGTCTCGATATTGAGATGGCTATTGATCGAGACTACCACGAGGTTATCGAGGTCCTGGATGAGTTCCTCAAATCTGTCTTCAAGGCTGTTTACGCCATGCCCGAACTCGAAGTCATCCGCCAGCGATGGCCCAGTGGAGAGTTCAAGTGGCTTGAGGAGACACTCGTCCTGCCCTTCTCAGAAGGTATCAAGATGCTCCGCGATGATGGTCGCGATGTCGAGGAGGAGGACCTGTCGACCCCCGATGAGATGCGCCTTGGCGAGCTGGTTCGCCAGAAGTTCAACACCGACTATTATGTTCTCGACAAGTTCCCCGCCAACGCCCGGCCTTTCTATACCCACAAGGATGAGGATCCCAAGTGGACTCGATCTTTTGACATCTTCATCCGTGGCCAAGAGATCTGCTCCGGTGGCCAACGTATTCACAATGCCGAGGAGCTACGCGCCAACATGGCCGCCGCTGGCATGACTGAGGCTGGCATGGAGGACTACCTGTCTGCTTTCGATCTCGGCGCTCCCCCCCACGCTGGTGCTGGCCTTGGCCTTGAGCGCATTGTCGCTTGGATGCTCGAGCTTGGCGATGTTCGGTATGCGTCGCTCTTCCACCGTGACCCCAAGTCATTACCCGTCAAAGCCCCAGGCCTCCCCCACCCAGACGCCGATACTACCAAGCCCCACCCTGCCGGAGATCCACCTGCCTTGGAGAAGCTCATTGCCAATTACGGCGATGCCTCCAACACTTCTTGGCTAGATGACCGGTTCCAGATCTGGCGCCACAAGTCTGGTGCCGCTATTGGTTACGTCCCGCAGGAAAAGTTTGTCATCATGACCGGTGATCCTCTCTGCGACCAAAGCCAGTATACCGAAGTTATCAGGGACTTTGTCAACTACTGCTCTAATGAGTTACATCTGGCCCCCATTTGGCTGCTTGTCTCGTTTAATGTGCAAAAAATCTTGGCTCGCGAGCTCCGCTGGCGGACGCTCTCGTGTACCGAGGAGCAGCGCGTTGATGCCGACAAGCACAACAGTTCTGCCGAAAATGCGGCCATGGCTTCCAAGGCTCGTCGCGTCGAGCGAGAGGGCATCAAGATTCATGAGGTCAAGGCCGACGAGGACTTCATCGCTCGCGCAGACCCAGCTATCGAGGCCTGGAAGAGCAGTCGTAAGGGTAAGCAGATCCATCTTACCGAGGTGCGCCCCTGGGTCGACCGGGAGCATCGTCGCTACTTCAGCGCCGAGAAGGATGGCAAGGTTCTCGCCATGGTAGTGCTGCACCAGCTCGCACCTCGCCACGGCTGGCAGGTAAAGTGGGCGCTTGACTTCCCCGGGTCAACCAACGGCGCCATCGAGGTCGTCATCAACTTCGCGCTACAGACCGTATCGGGCCGCGTTACTTTCGGCGCCGGTGTCTCCGAGCGTCTGACGCCTGGCGAGCACCTTCATGGTGTGCGTGCCAAGTTCCTCGCTGCCACTTACCGATCCATTGTCGACAGCCTGGGTCTTCGACGCAAGGCCACCTTCCGCTCCAAGTTTGGTGCTCTCGGCGAGGAAGTGTACATCTGCTACCCCAAGCATGGCGTTGGTCTGCGTGATCTTCAGCAGATCATCAAGTTCTTCCAGGATTAAGAACTTGGAAAGTCTACGCAATGATCCAGGCTGCAGAATAAAAGAGATTCGATTCCAGCGATGGCGGTCAAGTGGAGGGCAATATTAGGGACATGGGTTTTGCGTCTTTGTTTGCTTTGAGATACCATTGAACGCATGCATACCATCGACGTTCGGTCTATGAAGGTGAAGGGTGGTGATGATAAACGCGTTTCTGGGAGTGCTTACGTTTTTCTTATTTCTTTTTTCTTCTTCATTGACGGTGGCCCGGCAGTCGGGAGGGAACGAAGCTCATGCATGAATGTAGTACTTGCATTTTTCAGGTCTTGTCTCGTTGGTTTTTGTCTTGCCTTATCTACTCTTTCTTTGGCTGCCTTCTCCGTCTCCTCGATGGGAGGAGTGGGGGATTGTTCACATGCAGCGTCTTGCGGTAGAGCCAAACTTCTCAATTTGCACGGCTTTTCAGAGATACCTCCTTTTTCTAATAGATAAAAAAAGAAATTACTGAGTTTTTTGAATACTGAATATTGTCATCATCATTGAATGCCCCTCCGACTATAGAGAACAAGATCGTCGACGCCCAACTGTTTACTCTAAACCGAAGCGAACTTTTATTGTTTCTTACCTAAGTGCCGCCTATGGTTTGAGGTAAGAGCTCGTTAAGATTATGGTTCATATACTTGGTTAATATGAGAAATCGCGGCTAGTCCAGTTAAAGGAAACGTCCATTCACGACGAACCTTCTCGTATAATTCAGGAAGGTGTCATTGAAGTTCTATAAGCGAACTCTGAGCGATCAAGATGACTTTCGCGTGTTTATGTGCTTGTTCAAGCAGAAATGATGCGATCTGATCTCTTGTGCATATATGGAGGCTCGACGTTACTTTATATATTCCTCTTTGCTTTATCCTCGTTTATTCGAGTATTCGAGCTAGTCGCGGATCTTCAAACAGGCTGTTTCTGTAGCTTCATGATGCAGATCTGCTAGTTGCTGTACACCATCACGATCATCTTTAGAGGAATACATCAACCTGACAGCCCTCTAGTTCCACTTAGCGGCAGACTTAGCCTCGATGAACTCCTTCAGGATGTTGACAATCTTGGTGAGAGCCTCGAGGTAGGTGGTGAGCTCTCGGTTAACGTTCTCCTCAGAATCACCAAGCTTCTTGTAGAAGTCGGCACGGTAGGGGCAGGCGGACATGGCGGCGCTAAAGATGGGCTTGACGACGAAGCTGTGGTGGGGCTTCAGGGTGTTGGCGTAGGCGTTGCGGAAGGAGTCGGCGAGCTCCTCGGAGGAGTTGGTGGTGTTGCGGACGAGGGCTTGGCTGGTGAAGTCGAGACCACTGTTGGATGGGCGTGTTAGATATGCTTCATCACGATGTTGGTCAGGGGGGGGGGGGGGGGGTTTGCTAGCTTACCGGACGAGCCAGAGGGCGCCCTCGGAAGCGGTGTGCTTCTTAGTCTTGAGCTCGTTCTCGACGAGGTCCTGAATGGTGGCAGACTCGGCGGGAGCGGCGTTGAATCGCTCACGGAGCTTCTATGCAGTCGGAAGATGGTCAGAGATGTGCAATATTGGGGACATGGGCTAGTAGATAGGAGTACAAACGCCGACATTGGAGAGCATGTCCTTCTTGACGGGGGAGAAAGCGACAGCACCGATGGCATCTGCACATATCGATCAGAGCTGGAAAGGGTATTTTTGAGAAGGATTTGAAGCTTACCGAACATGGTGGTCAGGGACTCGGAAGCATCTAGGAACTCGGCCGTGGAGACCTTGTTGGCGGCATCGATGGGGACATCGGTGAAGGACTTCTTGAAGGTCTGCACAATAGTGCCACCAGGGGGGACAGCAACGGACATGATGGCGATATTGGGTTCTGAAGAGATGGGTAGCTACAGAGGATTTGCAAAAGGAGGGAAAAGGAGGAAGAAGGGATGTGGTTATATGGCTAGAATTACAGCTGGTAGCGGTCAGGCTGTCCACCCCAGGAGACCAGCTGTTTAATCGGGGAGAGGGGTCCTGATTGATAACGGTTGACCAATCAGAGGTAGCGGGGTACTAGTCTTTACGGAGCTGGAGTTTCGTAGGTTCCGACGAGGGGTTGGCTCACCGCCCACAGGCTGGACCCTTGGTCTATCTACAGCAATCAACTCCACTGCGAACACTAGGCGTACGTAATCTGTACACTCTGTACATATCTGCACGTAATACAGTAGGAGAGAGATTTTAGGTAAGTAGAATGGAAGCCGGTTTTAACCTTGACAAGGATCCTCTCGGTTGGGAGGGGGAGTTTGTGCGTTCATGCATCGGATTCGGTGATTGAAGAAGATCGATCTCAGGAACAGGCGCTAACTCCCCCGAGCTGTAGCGTCATATGGTTGTTGCCATCCCACTTTTGAGTTTTCTACAAGGCTGAAATGATGGGACGCGAAGCGCCACTTGTCGCGCAGGATCAGGGTAAGGCGGGATAGAAATGAAAATGACAGACCAGAGCTGTGGATTGAGAAGGATGTGCGAATGGTGTTTTCCTTTTTATTTTTATGTGAGATCTGGGAATCCTGCGGCAGGGAGGTTAGTTGTCCGGACGCGTGGGAGAGGAACCCTAAAGCAGTACTAGCTAACTTACTCTATAGTACAGCCAGGATTCCCATATCCAGCAACTCACCTAATGAATCGATTGATTGATTGATTGATTCCTTCAAGCACATTTTCTTTTGCATTCTCTCTGGTTTTCAAGCCAAGAGCTATGACGTCGAGACTGCTAGAACAATGTATCATCTCCCTAGCTCTCCCCGTCGACACAGGCACTACGTAGTAGCTGATCCTCACGGCTATTTTCAGTGCATCTGGCCAGAGAGCCAAGCACTCCTAGTCCTGTAACAGATGTTACCGTGTCTCTGCGGGCCGCGCTATCCGGCTTGGGCTGTTCTCAAGGTATGAGCATTTCCTGGAGCAGCTTGTGCCGCGCATCCGTAGACCTGGTGCCATCCTTGGTGCTGACGTGAGTGATTGTCTGATCAACAAGCCACGAATAAAGAGCCCAGCCCAGGCTTTTGGGTCTCGTTGTCGCAAAAGCCGCGAGGTCGCTAGTTTTGACGCGCAAGGTTTCCTGCTTTCCTGCTTTCCTGCTTTCGTGGAGGAGGAGTAGTTTTATCAAGTTATCCAGTTTGGCTCTTGGTTGTCTTGGCTCGGCTCCTGCCACTTCTGTTTTAAGCTCCGTAGTCTGTCAGTCATTTTACCCAATCCACCTTTCGTCTGGCATTGTTCTTCCTCTCCGTCTCTTCGCTCTCTCCCTGACTGTGACAATTCACATCTTCCTGGCTGACGTCGATCCCACTGCGCAAGCGCTTCACATCTAACGCGCGACCGAATTCGCACCAATGTCGGTACCTAAGCAAGATGCAACCGACGGCGCGAGCGCAAGCGGAAGCGGAAGCGGAAGCGGATTCTTCGGTAGGCTCAAGGACAAGACCGGCTCCAAGATGGACAGTCTCAAGGACAAGCTTCATGATACCAAGCTCCATGACCTGAAAGTCAGCTTGATCCACCAAAAGTCAGTTGCATATGAGGGATCTCCAACGGCCAGATTTGGCTGACACACTTTCCTTTCCTTCAGGCACAAGATAGGTAAAGTCGCCAATATTGTAAGCAAACAGATATATTTACCCTTCGATCGGTATCGGTACACGCGATGGACGGCTATCTGCTAGTCTAGTGCTTAGGCAGATTGTCGGTTCGGTGACTTATACTGATTGAGACTTTCTCCCTCCGCATTTCTACGTTTTTCTCACAGTTACGCAGGTGAACCCTCAACACAGGCACGACGAAGAGCACGAGGTGCGCTGCGACGAGAAGCGCACAGCCATCTGCGAATCGCATCGTTTCAAATCATATTTCCCCGTTCGCGATGGCAACCACGTCAAGTGGTATGTCGATGGCCGCGACTATTTCTGGGCCGTGTCGGTGGCGCTCGAACAGGCCAAGGAGACCATCTACATCGCCGACTGGTGGCTCTCCCCAGAGCTGTTCCTGCGCCGCCCACCGCACGAGGCGGAAGACTATCGACTGGACAAGATCCTGAAGCGCAAGGCTGAAGAGGGCGTCATGATTTACGTCTGCGTGTACAAGGAGGTCGAGCAAGCCATCACTTGCAACTCTGCGCATACGAAGCATGCGTTGCAGCGATTATGTCCCGAGGGAACACCGGGCCATGGAAACATCCGGGTTATGCGACACCCCGACCATAACCCCTTTGAGAACTTGGCCGATATGACCATGTTCTGGGCGCATCACGAAAAGTTCATCGTCATCGACTACGCCATGGCCTTCATTGGGGGTCTCGATCTCTGCTTTGGACGGTGGGATGCTCATCAACACCACATCGCCGATGTGCACCCAGAAGGTTCAAGATATGAAATCTTTCCAGGACAAGATTTCAACAACAACCGTATCATGGATTTTCAGGACGTCAAGGATTGGTACACCAACGAATTGTCCAAATCAGAGTTTGGACGTATGGGCTGGCATGATGTCTCAATGGCTGTTGTGGGACCTAGCGTTTACGACATTGCTGAGCATTTCGTTTTGCGCTGGAACTTTGTCAAGAGAGACAAGTACAAGCGCGATGACAGGTTTGACTGGATTGTATTGGAGGGCAGAGAAGGCGAGGATGAAGACCTCGTTGGCGTCCAGCGGCCGAAACATCCCGTGGGCGAATACCTCAAACATCCACTCACGCCCCTGAGCAGCAAGAACCTCGACAACAGCGGCACTGTTCGCTGCCAAGTGGTGCGTTCGAGTGCCGATTGGTCGAGCGGGATCCTTAGAGACCAGTCCATCCAAAATGCTTATGCCGAGATTATCGCCAAGGCGCAGCACTTCGTCTACATTGAGAACCAGTTCTTCATCACGGCGACGGGCCCGGATCAATTGCCAGTCTACAACACTATCGGCAAGTCCATTGTCGAGGCAGTCGTTCGTGCAGGCAAGGAGGGTCGTAAGTTCAGAGTCATTGTCATCATTCCAGCCATCCCGGGTTTTGCTGGTGATCTTCGCGATAATGCGGCATCGGGCACGCGCGCTATCATGGACTATCAGTACAAGTCGATCTGCCGGGGCGAAAACTCCATTTTTGAACAGTGTCGCAAACAGGGGGTAGACCCTGAGCAGCACATCTTCTTCTTTAACCTGAGGTCATATGATCGTCTGAACAAGACGCCGGCAATCGTAAAGGCGGAGGAGGAGACGGGTATCAACTACCAACAGGTGCAGCGTGCGGAAGCCGAAGATCTCATGTCGGAGGGTGTACACAACGACCCCGACTGGGAGGGCGATAAGCTCCGTCGACATAGCAGTGAAAAGGAGCGGCAGGATGATTCCGTCAAAAAGGTAATGGAAGCTCGCGATAAATTTATGAACGCCCTTCCGAAGGAGAAAGTCATCAGCGCGGCGTCGGTTGCGCATCATGCCATGGCCAACTCGGGCCCTTTGACCGATGAGCCGTGGTACGAGGATGACGAGCTTGAGGTGAGGAACTGGGTTCAGGAAGAGCTTTACGTGCACTCGAAGCTCCTCATCGTGGACGATCGCATCGCCGTGTGCGGCTCCAGTAACCTTAACGACCGCAGTCAACAGGGCGACCATGATAGCGAGCTGAGTATCGTCATGGAGGACACACGCATGGTACAGACGACGATGGATGGAAAGCCTTACGAAGCGGGCTACCACGCCATGACGCTGCGACGCTACCTGTGGCGTGAGCACATGGGCTTGCTGCCGGCGCAAACTCTCAACGCGCATGACGATGTCAATGCGCTGCCACCGACCGTTAACCCTGAGAACAATATCATGGATCAGGACGAGAGCTGGGACTTCGTGGCCGATCCACTGGGTGACAAGTTGTGGGAGGCGTGGACAGGACAAGCGGATACGAACACCAAGTTGTTCAGGCACTTGTTCCACGCTGATCCCGATGATCATAGTAGGTCTTCCTTGATGATTTGACTTCCACGCTAACTGTCTGTTTAGTCAAAACTTTTGAGGACTACGACCGATATCTACCCCCTCGTGGTGTCAAGCAGGGCCATATCTTTGACCAGTTTATGCCACCCGAGGATGCGCGTAGGAAGCTCAACGAGATCAAGGGTCACTTGGTCTGGTTCCCTTTGCAGTTCTTGAAGGGCGTCGAGATGGCCGAGCGAGGTGTCCAGGTCAACTCGTACACGGAGAGCATCTTCACGTAAAGTGATGACAGGGAATCGTGCGAATCTTGGTTCATCAAGAGGGGGAAATGGGGTAGGATCGTATCACGACAACGTGTTTCCGAAAGACGACGCTAACGAAGATGGCTTTTGGTATTTGTTTATTCTTGTGAGGGGGTTAATGGGTAGGTGGTGACGACTATAGGATGGTCGTCGTAGGTATAGTTATTTCACTCAACGTTTGATTCTACACTTCGCAGCCAGTTTCAAGCGATCTTGACCTTGAGTTCCGCTCAACAAACCTGTGTGGTGCGATTGGTGGGTTACTGGACAACGATTTGGCGATCTACATGCAGTCTGAAATGGAGCACATATGTAGGTCGTAGGAATAGGCCGCGCCAGCCGCCACAGGAACCAACCGACCGATCGACCAACCAACCAACCTGATCAACCGCGCGGTGAGGAAGGGACTTGCTGCAAGCTCCTGGTTTGACTGCGGTTCGTGCAAGTCTACCAATTACGTGCCATTGCTGGCAATTCTCAGTTGAGAATCCTTGTCAGCAGTAGATGGAGGATGGGCCAATGATGGGCTCGGAGTGTTGAATTTGAGCCTTTGTCACATGCATGAGGCCTGGAATTCACGGTCTAGATGACATGATGCATGCTGGCCCGTCTGGGGAGGGTTGATGTTTTGGGGGTGAGGAGGATAGATTGCTGGACTTTGTGAATAGAAAGGGGCGGACAGGCGCCAACTGACTGAGTCTAGGTTGCCAAAGGGTTTGATCGGGCTTCAGTACTAACAGCACAAATAAAAGGCTCATACCAACACGAGTTATAACTTGATGTAGGAATGTAATTGGCCTCAGTCCGATGTGAAACTACTGTAGGAATAAGATCCGTTTCAAACGGGCGTGCTCTGTACAGTCATGGCCGTTGGTTGAGAGGCGTTGTCGTAGGGTAGCGGTGGCATGAGGGCGCTTAATACAGAGCCGTTCTGGTCAGATGAAGCGTCTACTCTATCTACTCTAGCAACCACTACATTGCCTGGTAGGTGATGGATATATCAATCACCATTCACTAACCCTGTAAAACAAAATGTCCACTACATACTAGATAGGCTGATATTTACAACCGCTAGCATTCGCTGTGTGGAAACTGCCCTATTACATCCCCGCTGTACAGTCCAGTAGTAGTGCAATGTGACAAGCTCGCGTATGGAGCTCTCTCCCACCTCAACTTAGCGCTCCAGCTACCATTTCGTCACCGCCGCCCGCCATCCCAGCCGCTATCATCTACAGTACAGTACCTTAGACCCCGCTCCCCCTTCCGCGCACCTGCTGCTACGGTTACTTCCTGGAGTTACAACTTCCGACCTCTGAACTTCGTCG
Source organism: Coccinonectria pachysandricola (assembly GCA_003693555.1). Classification (NCBI taxonomy): domain Eukaryota; kingdom Fungi; phylum Ascomycota; class Sordariomycetes; order Hypocreales; family Nectriaceae; genus Coccinonectria; species Coccinonectria pachysandricola. The sequence goes on from QUZF01000024.1 coordinate 213,724, forward strand.
TCATCCTTTGGCATTTCATTCCGTCGTATCCTTCATCGCTCAGTCGTTTCTTTTCGAGCTTCCGCCATCAAATCTACGATATCGCGACTGTCACTTTGCCGCCTCTCTCTCTCTCTCTCTCTCTCTCTCACGGGCCTATTCCTGTAGCTGCCTGATAGCATCCACCTCAACTCGCCTCCCAGTAACGACGTCCTCCTAAGCCACTCGACCATACTCGCGCGTATTTCCTAAACGACCGGACGAATATTGCCCGAGGTCGCTCTTGCTGAATTCTGCTCCAAGCTGCTCAGAAGCTTCCACGATTCGGACCCGGAACCTAGCAGCGACAACTCGCGAGCGATCGCGCTGACTACAGGCTGCGGCCTTAGATCCGTTGGGCTGCTACGGAGCCGATTGCTTTGCGCCCCATACTGTTCTCCATACTCTTTGCACCAAAGCTACTCTGTTAGATTGGTGTAGCTGCCCGTCATGACGCAGTCACCCATGATATCGGTGCCGCTCAAGGCTACCAATGAGATTGACTGGGTTGCACCTTTGAAGGGATATATACGCGACACTTACGGCGACGACCCAGAGCGTTACGCGGAAGAATGTGCGACTCTGAACCGCCTGAGGCAGGATATGAGAGGTGCCGGGAAGGAGAGCACATCTGGGAGGGATGTGCTGTACCGTTACTATGGCCAGCTAGAGCTTCTCGACCTACGATTCCCTGTCGACGAGCAGCATATCAAGATCTCATTTACATGGTGTGTACCTTAACCATGCAGTCCAGTGTGCTGTTGGTTACCGCGCAGCTCGCCACTAACGACAATCTCCACTAGGTTCGATGCCTTCACTCAGAAGCCTACCTCGCAATATTCCCTCGCTTTCGAGAAGGCCTCCATCATTTTCAACATCTCCGCCGTATTATCTTGCCACGCCGCCTTCCAAGACCGAGCTGAGGAGGCGGCGCTCAAGACCGCCTATCACTCCTTCCAAGCCTCTGCCGGCATGTTCACCTACATCAACGAGAACTTCCTACACGCACCATCGACCGATCTGAGCCGGGAAACAGTAAAGACCTTGATCCACGTGATGCTCGCGCAAGCCCAGGAGGTATTTCTCGAGAAGCAAATTGCCGACAAGAAGAAGATTGGGTTGCTTGCAAAGTTGGCGGCGCAGGCGGGCTATCTCTACGGCCAGGCGCTGGAGGGTACCCAAGAAAATGTCAATAAAGGTATCTTTGAGAAGGTCTGGTTGATGATGGTCCAGGTGAGCCCTTTTCTCCAACTTCTGAGTGCCATGCGTTTGCCACGTGCCGTGAATCACGACAGAGAGACTGACAATCGCTAGATCAAAACGAATCTGTTGAACTCCATGGCCCAGTATTACCAGGCTTTGGCGGATGATGAGGCAAATCACCATGGCACTGCAATCGGACGCTTGCAGGTTGCTGAAAGCCTAGCCAAGGAGGCCGACCGGGTGGCCAAGAGCTTCCCGAGCATCGTACCGCCTACTTCCAACCTTAGCGCAGAGTGCGGCGGTTTGCTCCAGGAACTTACCAAGCGACAATATTCGACCGTGCAAACCCAGTTGAAGGACGCACTCCGAGATAATGATTATATCTATCATGATACTGTACCTGCCGAGGCCAGCCTTGAACCCGTGTCCAAGCTCCCAGCTGCCAAGCCCATTCCCGTCAGCGAATTGTACGCTGGCCAGGACATCCAGCGCATCACTGGTCCCGATCTGTTTGCCAAGATCGTTCCTCTCGCAGTCACCGAGTCCGCTAGCCTTTACGACGAGGAAAAGGCCAAGCTAGTACGAGCAGAGACGGAGAGGGTTGATACTGCCAACGGGGAGATGGCTGCAAGTCTCGACTATCTGAGATTGCCTGGTGCTCTCCAGGTGTTGAAAGGGGGTTTCGACCAAGATATTCTACCCGACGAAGATTTCCGGCAGTGGTGCGATGACGTTGCGGACCACGAGAATCCAGTGGCTATTCTTGACTCTTTGAAGACGGAGAAAGAGTCGATCGTTTCTATTCTAGATAAAAGTTCAAAGCAGTTGGACATGGAGGAGGGCGTATGCGAGAAGATGCGTTCCAAGTACGAGGGTGTGTGGACGCAACAACCCAGCTCAAGGCTTACTACCACCCTGCGAAGCGATATCCGAAATTACCGGGAGGCCTTGGACGAGGCGATGCGAAGCGACGATCAGTTAGCGAGCAAGCTGCGACAGAACGAGATGGAATTCGACGAGATGCGACGAGCAGCTCAAACTGGTGAGGTGGACCGTCTATTTCAGAGGGCTGTCGCGCAAATCCGATCAAGGGGTAGCAATGCGACAAGTCCTTCCGGGATCGAAGCAAACCTCTTGGATGCCGACTTTGAGGAAGGACCCAGTGTAATGGACCAGATCAATATGGTGGAGGACGTCTTGAAGAAGTTGAATCTCATCAAGAGAGAACGGAATCAAGTGCTAAAGGATCTGAAGGAAAAGGTGCGACTGACTAATCGGCACGCGGCGACTGGGAACGTGATCAGCTAACTTGCTACAGGCGCACAGCGACGATATCTCTCAGATCTTGATTCTGAATAAGAAGTCGATATCTAATTATGAGACGCAGCTGTTCGAACAGGAGCTGGAAAAGTACCGACCGCACCAGGGTCGGCTGGTGCAAGCCAACCACAAGCAGGCGAGCTTGATGAAGGAGCTGACGGCCGCGTTCAACGCACTTCTGCAGGATAAGCGCGTGCAATCGGAGCAGAGCAAATACGAGGTCATTCAACGACAGAGATCATCCGTCATAAATCGGTACAAGCGCGCTTATCAAGAATTTTTGGATCTGGAAGCTGGTCTACAGAGCGCCAAGAACTGGTACAAGGAGATGCGCGAGACGGTCGAGAGCTTGGAGAAGAACGTGGAAACGTTTGTGAATAACCGAAGATCTGAAGGTGCGCAACTGCTTCAACAAATCGAGCAGGAGCAGGCATCAAGCAAGAGTTCACAGGCAGAGATGGAACGAGAGCGACTACGAGAGCTCATGGATCGTATGTCAGTGGACCCGGCCAAATCATCACCGCAACCGACATCGAATCGACCGATTCCCGCACCGCTGTTCCAGCCTGGCCAAGCACCTCGCTATCCGCAGAATAATTACCAGGGACAGTATCAGGTACCTAACTCACCGCCACCGAATCAGCAAACGTTACAGCAGCAGCCCTACCAGAGCTTGTCCAGCCCGCACACTTCGCAGTCATTCTCACCGCCACCCATCAACACCTTTGTGCAGCAGACATACAACCCTAGCCAATACGGCCGCACACCCGGGCCCACATCTCCTCCGCCTAACCAGACATCTTTCGGTATGAGCGCAATGAGAGGCCCTGCCTCGCCGCCACCGAACCAGACGACGTTTGGACAGGCACAGCATCAGCCATATGGCGGGTACGGAGGAGCCGCGGCGGCGCAGCACGGGCAAGGAGGTTATATGCCAGCTGGATTCGTGCCACCACCACCACCTCCCGGACCGCCTCCGCTGGGACCGCAGCAGACCATTCACTACGGACATCAAGAGTACGAGGGCGCTGGAGGACACCCTCAGAGCGCGGCGCCTCGATCTGCGGCGCCACAGCAGCCGAACGATCCCTGGGCAGGCCTGAACGCGTGGAAATAACGGCACATGAGAAGGAAGTATCCTCGAGGGTAGGAGATAGGGTGCCATGAGCAAAAGGCATCGAGCTATGTAGATACGAAGAGCAGGCATTCAATGATCTATCAACAAGCAATGGAAAGCATGGAGCTACGAACAACGTCCACTTGATTCGTGATCACGTAGCTTGATGGAAGGGGATTAGACGGTAATACCGCGGTACTGGCCCATAGCTTCAGGAGCTCGGTAGGGTTCCGAGCGCAAGCAGTGCGTGGCCTAGGTTGGTCGGTCGAGGAGGTAAAATTGGATATGGATACAGTACAGCAGAGTAGAACGTGTCGAAGTGTCCCGGGATGCCTATTCACGTTAGAGCACCGCACGGCGAGTCTACTGTAGGGTATAGTAGAGTACTGTAGAGAACTGTAGAGTACTGTAGAGTACTTTGCACAGGTGATTGATTCTTCAATAGGCATCCCGTCTTGCCCGCCCGCAGCTCTACCGATCGCCGAAAGCTAACGCCCTTATCGTTAGCGGCTCGGTACCCCCGCCCCGTTGCCCCAAACATCCCCGGATTTCCAGTGGCTGAGGTACCCGCAGCGATGCTAATCCAGGCCATCTCACTGGCTTTGGCGCGTTGGTGCTGGCGCGAGCGCTGTGGCTGGCCGTGGGGAATCTACTCTACCCTACTGTAGTGGCAGGACGAAGCCTCCCCGCGTGGCGCCGGGTCGGATTGTCCTCTCTCGGCTTCATTCTCCCGGCTGATCTTGGTACTTTCTCTCTCTCTCTCTCTCTCTCCCTCCCTCTCTTCTCTCTCTCTCTCTCCCTCTCTTCTCTCCTTCACCCAACTTGCGTCACTGTTTCTCCCTTGGTGCCCTTTTCTTTTCTTTTCCATTTCCTCCTTCTGCGACTACATATACTTGCTTTGCTTTACATAAATATCAGCACTCGAAGCCTTAGAGAACGACGTGGTCTCCGTTGCCTTCCAGAGTAGACGCGACGAAGGGCCTCTCTCTTGATCTGATTACATCACCGATCTCGGCCCAACGGCAGCGCCCACCCGCGGCATCTCCACTTCGCCCAAAGAAAGAAAGAGAGAAGGGAAGAAGGAAGGAAGGAAGGAAGGAAGGAAACCAGAAGCCCTCACGATGGTGTTGCAAGGCGGCGAAGTTGCACAGCATAACAGTGCCGACTCATGCTGGGTCATCGTCCACGTGAGTCAATCGAATGCTGGGGGGGTCGAGATAGTGAAGACCCGGCTGATCGTTTCTACAGGGCAAAGCCTACGATGTCACAGACTTTCTTCCAGGTTCGTGACTCCATCTCTCTCCCTCTCTCTCCCCCAGAAGAGGCATTCGTGATCGCTAATGGTAGACAGAGCACCCCGGAGGCTCAAAGATCATTCTCAAATATGCTGTATGCTCATACATATCCTTGAATAAGAGAAAAGCAAAAATGTCAGCCATGCTCACACGCGACTCTAGGGCAAAGATGCTACCGAGGAGTTTGAGCCCATTCACCCTCCCGACACGCTCGACAAGTACCTCGACAAGTCCAAGCATCTCGGTCCCGTCGACATGGGTACCGTCCAGGAGGCTGCCAAGGAGGAGGACCCCGACGAGGTGAATCGCCAGGAGCGCGAGGCTCAGAAACCGCTGCTGTCGCAGTGCTATAACCTCCTCGACTTTGAGGCTGTCGCTCGTCGTGTCATGAAGAAGACGGCGTGGGGATACTACTCGAGCGCGGCTGACGATGAAATCGTACGTCGGACTTACAGTGACCCTTGGATTCTACCTCAACTGACGGCGTTATAGACCATGAGAGAGAACCACGGCGCCTTCCACCGCATCTGGTTCCGTCCCCAGATCCTCGTAGATGTCGAGAACGTCGATCTCTCCACCACCATGCTGGGCACCAAGTCCTCCATCCCCATCTACATCACCGCCACAGCTCTCGGCAAGCTCGGCCACCCGGAAGGTGAGGTCGTCCTTACCCGCGCTGCCCACACGCACGACATCATCCAGATGATTCCTACGCTAGCCTCGTGCTCCTTTGACGAGATCGTCGATGCGAGCCAAGGTGATCAGGTCCAGTGGCTGCAGCTCTACGTTAACAAGGATCGCGAGATCACCCGCAAGATCGTCCAGCATGCCGAGAAGCGCGGCTGCAAGGCCCTCTTCATCACCGTCGATGCGCCGCAGCTTGGACGTCGCGAGAAGGATATGCGAAGCAAGTTTGACGACCCTGGCAGTGCTGTCCAGCAAGATGCGGAGACGGATAACTCGCAGGGTGCCGCGCGCGCCATCTCCAGCTTCATCGACCCAGCACTGAGCTGGAAGGACATCCCTTGGTTCCAGAGCATCACCAAGATGCCCATCATCGTCAAGGGCGTCCAGCGCGTCGAGGATGCCGTAAAGGCCGCCGAATACGGCTGCCAAGGCGTCGTCCTTTCCAACCACGGCGGCCGTCAACTCGACTTTGCCCGCTCGGCCATCGAAGTCCTCGCCGAGACGATGCCCGTACTTCGCGAGCGCGGCTTGGACCAGAAGCTTGAGGTATACGTCGACGGCGGCGTGAGACGCGGAACGGATATTCTCAAGGCTCTTTGCCTGGGCGCTCGGGGTGTGGGTATTGGACGTCCGTTCCTGTATGCCATGAGTGCTTACGGACAGCCCGGCGTGGAGAGGGCGGTGCAGCTGCTCAAGGATGAGTTGGAGATGAACATGCGCTTGATTGGGTGCAATCGTGTCGAGGATCTGCACCCGGGCCTGTTGGATGTGCGCAGCTTGTTCAATCACGCTGCTGTGCCGTCCGACAACCTGTCGTCGTCGGTCTATGACCCATTGGCTGTTCCTGTGCAGCGGCCCAAGTCGAAGCTGTAGAACTTAGATGCGACGAAGTTTGTTGGGTAGACATGCTATTCTGCCACGTTGAAAGATTCGAATGTATAAAACTTGCTATTTTAATAGAGCGTTTTTCTTTACTATCATTACCTCTCAGTCCTGCTTGACCATGTATCCCGCTAAGTTCCAGATCTGGGATCGTTGATCTCTCTATTGCGATGCCTAGAGAACCCTCATAAAATCCACCAACGACATCGGCTTCCGCACAGCATTATTCAGTCCTTCATGGTACGTTACCCAGACTTTACGCTCATTCTCCTCCTGCCGCGCCATTATCGCAGGCGAATCCCCCGTCACCTCCGTCAACGGTCGTGCCTCGATGACACGCCCAAAGAAGTCTTTCTTGATCAGCGTCGCATCCCTCGCCGCTGCGGCATACACTGCAGCCGCCTTGGCCCGCTTCTCCTGATCGTGACGTTGGAGATCGTCGACATCGGCTTGTCCGCCCGTGTTACCGGCCTGGAAGCGCGCTTGGCGTGCTTGCGCCTCGCGAGCTGCGACGGTGCGCTGGAGTTCTTGGTCCAGGCATTGGCGGACGGCGTAGCGTGTGGGTGCTTGCGAGGAGAGGAGGATAGAGGCGCCTGTTTCGAACGTGGAGAGAGTATCGAGGTCGCTGGGGATGTCAGTTGATTGAATAGAGCACAACGGGGGTAGAAGAGATGACTTGGGGAAAACTTACGGATCCATGCGATACACGTACTGCGGCCCCCGACCCGCAAGCTGCTCGCCTTCGATCTTCCCCTTTTGTAGCGCGATGCCTACTTCGGCCAGCACCTCCGATGCGCGCTGCACCATAACGCGTTCGCTCTCTCTGCGCACGCTTGCTGTCGAGCCTTGACTACCGCCAACCAGGACAGGTTTGACGTCTGGGGATACGAGACGTACGAGATATGGGAGGAACTCGGCTGCCACGTCTTCAGCGCTGCGGAACGACCGCATCAGCGTTGGTGGGAGCTGGCCCTGTAGTGCCTGCAGCTGTGCGCGGGTATGCCGCTCCGCCTCGCGAGCCTGGTAGTCGGCGCGCGGACCGGAGAAGGGCATAGGAGGCGCATCGCCATCTCCACCGGCAGCAGCGGCGCCAAAAGCAAAGTTGCCGCCGCCAGCTTGATAGCGCTTTGGTGATGCGAAGAGGCTGTGGCATGCCAGTACGGGCTGGCTGAGATAGGGGGCAAGCTCCCACTCTTGGCTTGAGTATAGACGCGACTGGCAGGCGTCGTGAAAGTGTAGCCAGTCGTACGCCTGGTTAGGCTTGCTGAGATATAGGTCGTCATTGTATTCGCGGTTAGGATACTCGGCGAATACCTCGGTCATGATGTGACTGATCTCGCCGCTTGTTTCAACCATCTGCTGTAGTCGCTCCATGGCGTGCTTCCTCTGGTATTCGCCAAAGCCCAGCTCAGCCTGTGGCTGCTCGTGCTTCGTTTTGGTTTCAGTGAGATCGAGAGCCTGCTTGGGAAAGCCGGCGCCCTCCTGAAAAAGTCGGGTCACGATGTCCCTTGCATTTCCTCTACCCAAACCACGAGAGGCGGTGGCGCCGCTGGTAAGATCCTGTAAGATATGACGCTCGAGCCATTGTCTTGTGAGACGAGGTACGCCATTGTGTGGAGATGATCTGAATCGACCAGCAACCCATTCGCCCACAACCATGACGCCTCGTAGATCGCCCTCGACGGTGCTCTCTGCTCCTCGCTTCGCGTCAATCCCGCTCGTCATGCCCCAAGCAGCCTCGCAAAGCTTCCGCGCGGCGTCCTTGTCGCATGGAATACCCTCCTTCTCAAACACTGACTTGAGACGTCCCACGACCGCTTCAACCGACGGTTTACCGACGTTGACGATTTCTGCCAGGCCAGACTGTCGTAGAGGTCGTAGTGACGGTGCGTAGACATCGTTGCAGATGAGGATGAGTGGTCGCATCTGACGGAAGTCATCCCCCTTCTTCTTTTTGCGGTCATGGTTCGCTGATGGACTTGAATTGTTCTTTTGGTCAAGAAGCACCAGGTCAATAAGAGCCTTGACAAAACCGCCCTCTCCCGAAACACCAGATCCAGAAACCACACCATCGACCTCATCTACCACAACGCAAGCAGGTTTTGCAATCTTTTGAGGTACGTTATCCTCTGTACGGTTACTAACCGTCTTGACGCTCTCAGTACCTAGGCTTGTTCGAATCCGATTCTTCACCACGTCTTTGCTTCGATCGTCGCTTGCATTGATCTCCATCACATCGTAACCAGCCTGCCGCGCGCAGACATGCGCCAGTGTGGTCTTGCCCAAACCGGGAGGACCTGTCAGTAGAAGAACCTTCTTATGCGACTTCTCTTCCTCATCTTGCTGTTTCCCGCCTGGCCGTCGTACCGGTTTAGACTTTGCTGCCCCGAATACGAGAGGATCCCACCGCTTTAACCATCGCAATACCAGCCTGTTGGTGCCATCATCTCCACAGAGATCTACAAAATTCCGGGCTCGATATTTCTCCGTCCATAGCAGATTGCGCTTATGCTTTTTCAGTTTTGAAGTTGATGATTCTGTTGTGGGCATTGGCTTGTTCGGTTCGCTTGGTCGAGATTCTCGTTGACTAGTGATCTCCGCCGATGCAGATTTGACAAGATCATGGATATCAATGCCGTAGTAGCTGCGTTTTGCTCTCCCTTCTTTAGTCTTCGAGCGGGCCGCAACCATTGTTTCGTAGGATGGTGCGACGCTCGTCTTGCGTTCCTTGATTGTTGTCGCTTTGCCATCACACGTCCTCACCATATGCGATTTCGACGAGAGCGAGCTAAATAGATTGCTCGAGAATAGAGGCGCCCGATCTTTCCGAGCAAGTCCAGCATTGGCAATATTTGAGGTGAGTATGGGGAAGTCATCGACCGTATTGTTGGTTGCCTTCTCGGTAGATGGCTCTTGGGTCACAGGTACTCGGGGATCTTCAATCCTTGGCCGTTTTGGTACATGGAAAGAGTCATCAAGGGCCTCCGAGTCGTTACTGTCGTCAGAGTCGTCTTCCTCTACCACGAAAGGACCAGCACGAGCCTTGGATGTAGGTAAGCCATGATTATGAGGTTTGGCGCGCTTTGGTGCCGGAGGAGAGGAGCTTTTGGGGAAAAGAATCGGCGAAGAGGCATACAACATGTTTAGAGCTGATATTTCTTCTTTTGAAAGAAAGTTACTCTATACTGTTTCGTTATTTGTCCCGAGTGTTGAAGTTGTGATTTCCCCACGCTTGGCCATAAGATATATCAAAGTGAGACGCGGTCTGCTAGCAATGAGACGCGTTTAGAGGTTCCACAATAATCGCGTACTTGCCGAATGTAGTTTCCTTAGTCAGCAGGCTATCCGTGGTGGGTCCGACTGTCCGATCTGATCGGAGGCGGGATAATCCGTGGTTACTGCGTCGCCCAAAGGAACCAAAAATTTGGCAATTCGAGCTCACACGACGTGCCCAGTGTCGAGCATCGTGGGCCCAATTCGTCAAGATGCGCAAGCCGACGAAGTATTACAGCCTTACCCGGCCGGTATGTACTTCCTAATCATGCGCGACACTCTGATCCATGCTGCCGCTCGTGTCAATGTTGCCTGGAAATGCATTGGCTGACTCTAGAGAACTGTAGAAACTCCGACAATCATGGAACAAATACAACCTCTATAATATTGCTCGCGAAATCGGAAAGGAGCCCCCTGTCAAGAGCCGAGCGACATTCTTCCAGCAGAAATGGGCAGCCAAGGCCAAGACTCGAGGATACCACGGAGAGCACATCCCCGAGAAGAAGTGGGTGCGACTCTTCTCGCGACGTCTCTTATCCGCCGTCGACCTACCCCCCAAATATCTTGCAGCAAATGATGGTGCCGAGCAAGCTGCTGGTCGTGGTTCCGGTCTATCAACCCTTGACGTGACAGCCGAGAAGTATTCGCAGGTCCCCGGTCCCTCCCCGAAGACGCGATCGCCCGCCCATCCCGCTCAGCGCCGATCAACCTTTGGCGACACAAACGAGATGCTGTCACAGCACTTCGAGAACATGACGCCGTATATGCAAATGACCTTTGCGCCACTAGAGCGAAGATTGGATACCGCCGTATTCCGCGCCATGTTTGCCAGCAGTGTTCGACAGGCTCGCCAGTTTGTCATTCACGGTGCTGTCAAGGTCAATGGCAAGAAGGCATGTTCTCTACTCTGGTGCAAGTGACATTTATCGAATTGTTCTAACGTTGAACAGATGGTCCATCCTTCTTATCAGCTAAATCCTGGCGACATGTTCCAGGTCGAAGTCGAGAAGGTCCTTTACGGAACGGGTGAGCAAAAAGAAGCCTCTGGGGACAGCAAAGCGAGCATCAACACCTTGAAAAATAAGGTGGAGAAGAAGCGGGCTGAGCTTGTCGCCGCCAAGCAAAAGCTTCAGGGCGGAGCCAAGGTGGCTGCAGCAGAGCCTGCCGAGGGTGAAGAGGCTGCCGAAGGCGGAGAAGAGGCGGCAGCGATCGAGCTTGACCAGAAGGACGAGCTATACCTCAAGGCACAGCAAGTGAAGTTGCTTCGAAGAACTGTCCGCGAGGTCCTCAAGGATGATTCATCAGAGCTTTCAGCCAAGCAGAAGAAGCAGTTGCGCGCATTCCGAAACGAAGCCAAGCGCTTCCTCTCCATGACCGACGACAAGAAGCTAAGCGAGAGGGACTTTATCGAGGGATTGCGGAAACAGATGGACGCGATTAAGGAGCAAAAGATTCCCGGCTTCCAGGACTACGTCTCACTGGATCCTGCCAAAGCTGGGGAGAGTAAGACTCAGCCTGAGCTTACACCCGAGCAACAGGCGGAGCGCGATGAGAAGCGATTGGCGCTCAAGGAACGTGTGCTCGAGAAAGGACTTGAGGGTATCACTGACCCCAAGGAGAGAAGCCGTGCAGGCAGGCTGTTGGCTCGCACAAACCTGACCAACGAGGAGACGAGGCGCCTCGTTTACCTACTCAAGCAGGAAGCCGATAACCCCGTCGACGACGATAAGCCCTACGCCACGCCTTGGCGACCTCGTCCTTACATGTCGGCCTTCGCCTTTGTGCCTCGCTACCTCGAGGTTAACCACAAGATCTGCGCCGCCGTCTACCTGCGTCATCCCGTGGCCAGGAAGGGTCTCGCCGAGGTTCCCACGCCTTTTGCTTACTTGACCAACCAGTTGGCCCACAACTGGTACCTCAGCCGAGGCTAAAGTATCGTCTCGTTCATGGCTGGTTCAATTGGAAGCTGGACAGGGAGTCGGCGTGGGAGGAAGTGCTCACGGATGGGCAGTATCGATATGCTCTGCCTTTGTAATATAATACACCATCTTTTAGAGTGTACGGTAGACAGCCGGATGTACCTTGTATGTATCACCATATTGAAAAAAAAAGAAGCATGTCAAGTTGGTTATGTTGTGATACTCTAGCTTCGTAGACACAAATCTTGTGGTAAATGGTCGTAGCAGGTGAGATGGAGTTCGAGATTGGACGGACTCATGAACAAAGCCTCAACGCTATCTAGAATCTTAGCCTCGAGCTGCCGCGCGAACAGGCAGATTGTCCCTTGTTGGCCCATGTGTCTCTATCAGCTGCAAAATCTTTTCATATCCTCGCACCTTTGCTAGACTATAGCTGCTTAAGGCCCCGGTATTCTTCCCGTCCTTACGATATGGGTCAGCGCCCGCCTCCAACAGCAACTTGGCAGCCTTCACGTTTCCCCTGAATACAGCGGTGAATAGAGGCGTGGATCCAAAACGACCACCCGGCCTTTCCAGGTCAACACCCTGATCCGACCTTAGGAGCAGTCGCAGAGCAGACACCATATTGAATGATGCGGCGTAGTAGATTGGGTGTGTAGCACGTATCGGTGGCAGGAAGGTTGTCTCGAGGAGCAGCTGTACCCACGAATCGAAGCTGGAGCCGTTGGGGAGCAGTTTTGTTCCGAAGAAGGATAAGATGAACTCTTCGTCTTTTGGCGAGAGAGTGTATCGCTCCGAGTGAATGGGCCAGTATGTTGTAGCGTATGAGGCCAATGGGTTAGCCTTGAGACGGTGTTTGTACTCGCCAACTTCGGAGACGGGGCCTGCCGCGAAGATGTCGAGGCGTAGATAAGTAAGACACTTGCGCATGATTCGGGAGTGAGCAGCGGCACTGTCGAGGGCGAAGTCAGCTGCGGTCGTGTTGCGGATGTCGGATGAGGTGAGAAAGCTACGGATCGAGTCATGTGCGAGGGTTACGACTTTATAGTCGCGCACGACGAGTTCATGACATATGTTTAGGGTGACCATGGGATCCGTGAGGCGGCAGTCGTCGTCGATGGAAGTATCCGATTGGCGAAGGACAACCGCCTCTGCGAGTTCTCGTAACTTAAGGGGCCGTTGGGAGAAGCAGAGCCACAGGAGAGCTTCACGAGCAATCTCACGGTCGTGCTGTGGGATGCGGTTGAATATGCCGACGTAGGTGTCGTTGAGGGTAACAGGTAGGTTCTGCAATGCGTCTCGCATATCGCGAGCGGTCCGGATGACACTGAGATGATCCAAGCAAAGCTTGGCCCATCGGAACCTAGGACATGTGAGCTTTCAAGATAGTAGAATCTAGAGCGAGCCTCTGGGTTTCCCTACATGCCATCGGCCCCCATCACGATCTTGTTACGGATTTCGGCTCAAATAGATGGCTTGAGTGTCCGAAAAGATGATTCAACTTGAAGGCGATGATCTGTGTAAGCTGCAACGTCGTCATGCACCGATGAGGGTCTCATCCTGCGTTGCATGACGATATCATCAGAAACCGAAGGCTCACGGGTACAAGTGACAAGAACGCGCAGTTTCGAATGATGGTTGCACAACTCCAGCAGTGCTTCAACTAGCTCGTCAGAAAACGGAGTCTCGTTGAGAGCATCGACTAAGAGGTAGAACATCTCGAAGTTCTGAAGCACATGGCCCATGATCTCATGAATCCGGGCAATGGTCAGATTGTTCTGAGGCACCAGAGACGAGCCTTTCTGTCTGTAAGAAGAAACAAATTCGAGCATATCTGGGCTCGAACTACCGACTTGGGCAAGGATGGAGCCGAATACGTTAGAAGGCTGCTGAGATGCAGCATCGTCAAGGGAGCAACAATGGTAACCAACAGCAGTGCTTTTTCGAGAGTCGTTCGAGCATGTTTGCTGAAGCTCCTCCACGATTTTTGAGCTAGTAAGTTGGCCGTCAGTAAACTGGACTTTGGCTAGTAACTCGAGGAGAGATATATACCTACAACAAGACGGTTTTGCCGGAGCCGGCTAGGTTGTTAGCCAGTCAGTATGTCTTCGAGCCCCCATCGAACGAGAAGGGTTGATATTCACATTTGCCCACAACCCACATGAATTGCTGTTTGACCTTGATCTCATTCTTCCAAGTCGTGAAAGTCTGATCGAGGAACCATTGGCCCGTACCAGGAAACTTGTTCTGAGTAGCCTTCTTCAGAAGCTCCTCAGCGTTTACTGGAGCCAACCAAGCTATCAGATCACTCGTCTCCCGCATCATCTTGTCTGCGTTTCTGTCAACAATGTACCGATGAACAACAGCGGCCAGCGACTTCATCTCATCGTAGACAGCCTTAGTGGTATCGCACGAATCCTTTAGAATGACCATGATGAACCAAGTCTTGGCTCGTTCAATGGTACTCAGGTGCTTCTCTACCTCGGAGCTTCTCAAGGGCCAAGTGAGAGATTGCGCGACCTTGCCTATCTTGGACTTTGGCTTCTCTAATTTGCGCTGGATGCTTTCGAGGGTCTCTTGAATCATCTGAAGCATGCTGTTAACTTGATCCTGCATCGTGGCATCCAAGTCCCTTGCTTCGTACGTGTCGAAATACTCAACGGAACCCTTGAGAGCAAAGAGCTCCGTAGTCAGCTTACGGATATCATCGTTTGCTTCTTTGACGCCGGTTATGTAGCTGTAAAGCAAGCCCACGACCTGTGAGATACCGACTGCGATTTCGAGAGCAGTAAGTACCTCGGCCATAGCCGTGAGGATGCTGGTGGAGGAGGTTGTCAGTCGCGTTTGGGGGACATGGCTATCTAGTACAAACTGACAAGGCAGCCAACCGGGAAACTCCGGACGTGGTTTGAATTACGTGACTACAATAGTCAGAAGGCGCGTTGTTGGCGAACCTGACTTGCGTTTAAAGAAGAAGGAGAAGACGGAAAGCAGTCGAGCCCTCGGTCATGTTCTTGGTCAATAACCAATAGAGGCTGGATCAATCCAGGATTACCTGCACGGACTCGGCCATATCGTGCGTGTGTGCTATAAACTTAGCAGTCTACTCTCTAGAGTAGGCGGTGTGGTTGGTTGGTACTTCCTTCTGTAAATGCCGAGACAGATCCGCCAGATGAAGGCGTGTTCCCTACAAGAGTTGCTGGGTTTTGGCGAGGACACTACAGTAGCCTACTGTAAGTACCCCGTACTGTAGGTGCCTTAGACCTGATGCTAGCAGCTGGATGCCACTGTTGTCCTATCATGGTCCTGGTAAAAGCGGAGTAAGCCATAGCTTCAGCACTCCCCAGTCCTAAGCCTCTTTTGAACTTGGAGGCGTTGATTGATCAGCGCAATGGTTGATTCTTCTCACTCAACCCTTCTCCGTCGTCAACACTACGGCAACTCACACATATCACCCTGCTTGTAACCTTGTAACTATCACCACACGAACTTCCTCTCCAATCACCTCCGCTCCAATCGCTCCCAACGTGCAGTCTCCTAATCACTACTTTCCTCTGGACCGTTTCTGCCACACCATGATAGCGTCTCCACGAGATCCGAGTGTGATGCGATAGTAATCAGCCAAAGGTGCCCAAAGGCTGTGTTTTCCCTTTCTATCAGAATCAGATCACTCCACCACCGCCATCTCTACACGATTGCTATCACGTATCAGAGTCGGTGTGCAGCATTGCGTAGTCCACGATAGCCCACGATAACTACTGGTTCTTGCGCCATCCTTATGGACTCAACTCGTTCATCCTATCAGCTCAACCACGCACCTCTACTGTTCCCTCAATAATTCAGTATCGTCCCCTCCGGCTTTTGTCTCTCACCTGCCATGGAGGGATCAGACTCGGATGCGATGATGCAAGCTGGCTCACGAGCTGGCCCCTCTTCAACGCGCCAGACGGCTACCAAGAAGAAAGCACGGACAGGCGCCGATGGTGCCAGCCAGAAGCGGCGATGTGTCAGTACCGCGTGTGTTGCGTGTCGCAAGAGAAAATCAAAATGCGATGGTGCCGTTCCAAGCTGTGCCGCTTGCGCCAGCGTCTATGGAACGGAATGTGTCTATGACCCGAACTCGGATCATCGACGTAAAGGCGTCTACCGTGAAAAGGTCGACAGCATGAAAGCTAGGAGTGCTACTCTGCAAATTCTCATCGAGGCTATTCTCAACGCTGCCGAGGATGATGTGCCTGCCATCGTTAGCCAGATACGGTCGTGTGACAGCTTGGATGGCGTGGCCGAACAGATTCTTGAGCAAAAACGGCAAAAACAAGAACTAATTGGTGATGGTGGCGGGGGCTTAGTGAGGGATGACGAAGAGAACGACTATACTGAGCAACCCGAGCAACCTGAGCAACCTGAGCAACCCGTGCAAGGCGAGAGGGATCTTGCCCGTAAGATGGGCGAATTGCGTTTGGAGAACGGCTCAGTTCGATTCATCGGCGGAACCTCTAATCTCATCTACCTCGGCGATCCGCTCCCCGATGGTGATGGCGACGCGATGCCCGAGCAGTTCAGTTTAGACGAGAATCCTGTCGCAACCTGGACTCGCGTAACTCAGGACGCCCAACTCATCACTCATCTCATCAATATGTACTTTGACTGGCATTATCCATATTTTACGGCTCTTTCTAAACCCATGTTCTTCAGAGACTTTATGAAGGGCAAGGGAGGGGTTGGGCGCGGTACTGCATTCTGCTCGTCACTCCTGGTCAATGCGATGCTTGCACTCGGATGCCACTTCACCAGCGTTGCTGGTGCCTTTGGAGTCCAAGGAGATAATCGTACCAAGGGAGACCATTTCTTCGCCGAGGCCAAGCGACTCATCGTTGAGAACGACGAATACGAAAAGCCCCGACTAGTGACCGTTCAAGCATTGGCTCTCATGTCAGTTCGAGAGGCTGGATGCGCGAGGGAAGCCAAGGGCTGGGTCTACAGCGGCATGAGTTTCCGAATGGCCGAAGACATTGGGCTCAATCTTGACGTTAGCAGTCTTGACAAGGAGAGAATGAGCGATGCTGAGATTGATGCCAGACGTATCACTTTCTGGGGCTGCTTTCTCTTCGACAAATGCTGGTCAAACTACCTCGGAAGAATCCCTCAGATTCCTAAAAACTCTTTTAACGTTTCCAAGGTTGATGTTTTCCCGGACGAAGACGCCCAGCCTTGGTCGCCCTACACAGATAGCGGCTTCGATCCGACTTCACATCAGCCTTCACGGACGCGCGCCGTGGCCCTGCAGTTATCAAAACTGTGTGAGATCAGCAGTGATCTGTTGTCGGTCTTCTATCATCCAAGCACTATTGGCCGGTCAAGCGGCAAAACCGTCGAGCTGAAGAATTTAAGCGAGCTTCATCGCCGGCTTGAAGAATGGCGACAGGAACTGCCCAAAGAATTTGAGCCCAAGGAGGGTCAGCTCCCTAACGTCATACTGATGCAGTAAGTTTGTCAATCGCTTGGTACTGAGATACCACTAACAAGCTATAGCATGTTCTTCCATCTGCAGTATATCCACTTATTCCGCCCCTTTCTCAAGTACGCTCCTTCGGCTTCCCCCCTACCACCCCATGTATCCCCGAGGCGAATCTGTACGGCAAATGCAGGCGCAATATCAAAGCTTCTACGGCTGTATAAAAAGCTTTGGAATCTTCGCCAAATTTGCAACATCGCGGTGTATATGATACACTGCGCTTGTACGATACATCTGCTTAACTTACCCGAAAAGACTGCTCGACGCGACATCACACATGGAGTCAAGCATTTAGAGGAAATTGCAGAGGATTGGCTCTGCGCAAGACGCACCCTAAGCATACTAAGCGTTCTTGCGCGTAAATGGAACTGCGAGCTTCCCAAGGATGCCGCTTTTGTACTTCAACGAGCGGATGAAAGATTTGGAACTTACAACACATCTGATGTGCCCTCACCGTACTCAGACTTCGCGGCCTCGCCTGGGTCTGACGGGCCGGTCGCGTTCAAGGCGGGTGGCGATCTCAGTCCCGTAACTCGACACACGCAGACGCAGCTTTCAACATCTGCACAAATCCTACCTAACGATGCTCTACCAAATCCCACCGCTTCTCTTCCATCCTCTTCATTCGGCCAGCAACAAACGGTCCCCTTTGACCGAGGATTACCATTTGGAAATGAAGCGGCAAGCTGGGGAGCTCCTCAATTTGCTAACCCTATGCCTTCTCACCAAGATTTTTTTACGCCTACCGACCGCAACAGCCTAAATTTTGGTCCAACGGTTCAGACACCAATAAGAAGATCTCAAGCTGGCAACAGGTCGACGAGGATGGACGGACAAGAATGGTTCCTGAGCGACAGCGCACGTTGGCACGAGGGATTCGAGGCCTGGCAGATGGCTAACAGTGGGCAAGATGGATCCGTCTTTGTCTTTGGAGAGAATGGTGGTTGTACGCCTGATACCAGCGGTGACAGTAATACAGGCGTGCAGTCGACTGATGGCAACGAGCAACAAGCCGCCTTTGCTGGCTTGGGTGCGTCATTGAATGGAGGCGGCTGGTTGACAGGTTTGGATTAATGAGTTTGAAGTCAGAAAAGGTTGGTATACATGTGGTTTTACCCTACTTGAAGACTGGTTCTATTTAAGAATCTTGAACACAAGTCTCGATAGCTGATTCTCTGACCATTCCGAGGCGTAATGGTTATAGAGTCGGGATACCCAACTAATTCAGAACCTAGGCATGGCATGGCTTTTGGAAGCGACCAGGGATCCGGTTAGATGTTGTTTGAACTCCAATCGATTCGACTGAGCTATGTGACATATCACACTCACACCGCCACAGTCCGAGCGAACGCGGCCTTTGAAAACGTCACAGCTAAGGTCATCATCATTGCAGGCCTGTATGTAGCTCTTCTCAAAAGCCATGGAGCCTCGGCCCGGAGACCCTAGGCCATTCGGCGTCACGTCCCGAGGCCAGAGGCGAGCGCCCACGCTCGAATTTGCAGCGAACAGGTCTCCTTCTACTACGTAGTAGCTAATAGTCAGGGGACTTGAAGATGTTCGTACTGTACAGAAAACTGCGGAGACAAACGACGTAGACTAGCAGCTTCTCGCGAGCCCCAAGCAAGAGGGCCAGCAAGCGAAAAGACTTGCAACCCAAACGGGGCTTCCAGTGCGGGGGAAAGGGCAAAGTGCTGCTTGGCTTGTAAGCTTCCTGGGGATGGGATTGGAGCGCGAGTGGCGTGCGTAGGCGAGGGCCACGGTATGTCATGTTTTATCGTTGCTTTTACCTGAGGCCATCTTGCTACAAGGTTTTTTGGCTTTGAATTCTTGAAGGGTCAGGGTGTACCATGTATTCTAACTTCTCTGGTCAGGTTTGTTCGACTAGCCAACTCACAGCTTAAAACAGTCTAGTCCGGGATGAAGCGCCGCGGTGGGTGCTTGGTCGTTGTTGATGAGCCGGCTGCTCGGCGTGCTTTACCCCGGCTAGGAAGATCGTGGCGGTTTCAACCCCGGATTTCTCTTCTCACCCTCCTTTCTTCTCTTCGTTCCGTCTTTTTCTTAAAGTTTGGGGTATGAAGTTTGCGGGGGGTCGAGTGAGGATCCGTTGGTTTGTCTATAATAAGACTGCGGGGTTGGTGTTGGTGTAAGATGCTTCTATCCCCTTCATAATCAATGATTTCTTGGTATTTCTCGTAATTTTCGCGCTAAAAGCTAAATGAGGTTAAGAGACCGAAAGCGAACGACGTGGGGGGCCTTGCTTGTTGCGCTGCAGTAAGGAAGGAAGGAGTGAGGGAACAGGGAAGGCACCCGATGGTTGAAGTCTGCCCTTTGAGCCCCGACAAAATGTCTCTTCTCCCTCTTTCCCTTTTCCTCCAGCACATATCTCCTTAAACGCAAACGAAATGCAGCGAGAAGGACATGCACGCCTGATGACGATAATTACATCAAAATAAAAGTCCAATTTCAAGTCTCAGTTTCGGACCCGATCTCGCTCGGCTCGGCTCCACGTTTGGGGGTTTGGGGGTTCACTCTACTCTACGCCACTCGTCATGGCACTGGATCAAAGATACCGTACGGATATACACGGCCACAAAGCAGATCTACCTAGAGCAGACTGAGCCTTTACCTTACAGCGCATGCTCTTAACGTTGAAGACGTCGATCAATTGCGAATAGCTATGCTGGTGTCATGCATGATCGCTGTAGCCCGAGCTGCAGACGAAATGAATGGATGGCGACGAGGCCCCGGGGTGCTGGGGAGAGCCACCAGCTCACTCGCGTTCAACGCCATGCTGCGGATAACCTGCCACTTGCCATTGTCAGTCAGTCTTTGCCAGATCAAGCTACGCTGCACCCCAGTTGCCCCAGGAATTACCAGGATACCAAGCTCCTTACCCGTCTTGGAAGCTGATCGAGCGTATCGTAAGAGAGATTGGCAAATTCTGGCCTACCCGTGACGCCCTCGACTTTGGACAATGTCGCCTCGATTTGTCAGAGCGTCACTCAGTCAGTACCATGGCGCTGTTCGCTCGGCTTTCTCTTCCTCTCTCGTTGGCATCTATGAGCGGCTCTTCTCCGGACAGATGCGCCACACTCCAAGCATGAGACGGACTGTGAAGTTTGTTGGACGTTCTACCATGACCGCGGCCCCATGAAGCCAAGCCAAGTCAAGTCAAGAAGGTTAACTTCCCCCCAAATATACCCCTGTTCTAAAAGTGCGGCACAAGTGGGTGGTGGTATCCTTGTCAAGAAACTCCACACTCCACCTCCGCATCTGCTCATCGACCCACCTCGCTCGGTCGTAGCTTGTGGAACAAACTCAGCGGCCCATGTGGCAGGCGCTCGAACGGAAATGCAACCTGTAAACCACAGTCTTTTCAGACGACCTCATTCATTCACGACCTCTGGCCAATAGTCACAGGCTGTCGGGTTCTCTCCTCTTCTTTTCTTTTTACTCTTTGATAAACTACTCGTTCTTCTGGTCCGAATTAGCACGCAGTGACCATCAGTTCGAGCTCGGTTCCCACACCTTGAAGCACTGAGCAACTTACCAGGCGAGCAGGTTTCGAGGAACTGCATCTTCAAATTTGCGTTGCTATTCCGCCACTCACAGAAATCTCCTAAACCTGAACCCTATATATCTGAGATCTCTTATTGGCACCTTATACTCGGACACTTTTCAACCTTCCTGAAGGTTCATCGTGGGAGTTCCTCGTGTGTCTGGCCCTCAAGCACCGTTTAGTTTGGCAGACGCGACTGGATCTTCGATAACCTCCTGGCCTTATATCACGACGTTAGGGGTAATATTGACATCCTCACACCACTTCTGGGAAGCCTCAACAGTGTCTTGTAAGTTTTGTCTCTATATTCATCTCGATCTCCGTCCAGCACACGCCACAGCCGAGGTGATTTCCCGCGCTCGTGCATCAATCAGCCCAGATCCCCTTGCCTCTTCTCTACCTTCTCGCAGGCCTTTCTATCGGTTCTTTCACTTATCGAGCTGCTATACCCCACCGCACTATCATCTTGCCGAAGCTCTCGCCAACCAACGTGCTGGAGTCCGGATCCACCCCAGTCGTCTGTCCCGGTGACTTCTCCTCCTCCGTTGATCTTACTCTGTTATGTTCACTGTTGCCCTTTTGGAGGCCAGACGTCCTGTAGCTCGGCACCCCTGCCTACTTCAAGCTTCCCCGCATACGATCGCCTCTAACAGCGGAGCCTAAGCTGATCATGTTTTATTGCTAGCCCACTAGTCCCTGTTGCTATCAGATTGGGACTTCTTGGACCAGGAGACAAAAGTCAACCTTTTCTTCTCATCATTCGGTCGAGATCATTTTCAAGCCTCGTGTGTCCCGGAGAGGGCGCCTGAGCCGAAGCTCCTCACTCAACCTTCCGCTGGGCAGTGTCTTCTAGCTGCATGCAAACCAACTCTTGTAGCCTGCTGTTCAACGCATTCTTTTAGGGAATCGATATGATATCTAACCCTCTCCGGTCTTTCTCGCCCTATCCGAATATAATCTCCCATCTCGCTTCCGATGTCTCTTCCACCGAAATGCAGATAGACGGACTCGACACCCTCGGCCAGGGCTCGCAATACCCTTTAGCCCAGTTTTCGCACTCGACCAATAAACAACCTTCAGGCCATGTTCCCAGAGGCGTTTCACATATGAAGCAGCGACAACACATCTACAGCGCCAAGGGCTCTCAGAGAAGCAGTTCAGGTCAGGTCAGGAGAAGAATCAGCCGAGCTTGCGATCAATGTAACCAGTTACGGACCAAATGCGACGGCCAGAACCCATGTGCCCATTGTACAGGTAAGCCTTGTGTGTCCCCGCCCTGTTTCGACCGTTCTAACTATTTTATAGAATTCGGCCTGGGGTGCGAATACATTAGGGAGAGGAAAAAGCGCGGGAAGGCCTCGAGAAAGGAGCTTGCTCGACAAGCTGCGTCTGCGACGACTGGGACACCAGCACAACGGCAAGATGATTCTGCAAGTGAGAGTAGTCCAATGGTTGAGAACGAGATTGAGCTCGCCAACAACAGCGTATCGACAAAGCCAACAGCCGTATCCCGTAAACTCAGCATGAACGAGCAAGCGATTAGCGAAGCTAAAGACGACGCAATTCAACAGACCGTAGGGATGCCCCGTATTGACGGCCTCGGTGATCTGCATAATCAGCAGCGTCTCAATGGACGTACTAGCATCGACAGCGAATCTTTGGAGAGTCAATCAGGGTTGGATCTCAATGGCTTTGGAGGCCTGGCGCACAGCTATGATGCGCATGGTCTGGACGGCCGAGGTCTGAATAGCCAAAGTTATGCCGTGAGTGGACGAGGTAGCATTTCAAACTATCACGAATTGCCGTACCCAATCCCACCCCAGAGTCCACCGAGTTTCAGCAATCCGGCATTCGGGATGGGAAATAGTCCAATAGGCTACTCCGTGGGTGGAGGCACCTCGCCCGGTTGGGGTATCTCAATGGCTTCGCCTTCGGGCTCCTTACACCAACAATTGGCCCAACCTAGCCTGATGAACAACCAGCTACGATATCCCGTCCTCGAACCTCTGGTCCCTCACATTGTCAACATTATTCCGGTATCACTAGCCTGCGACTTGATCGACTTGTACTTTGCCTCGTCTTCCTCGGCGCAAATGCGTCCCATGTCGCCATACGTTCTTGGCTTTCTCTTTCGAAAGCGGTCATTTCTTCACCCCAGCAAACCGAGATTCTGCCAGCCTGCGCTCCTCGCCAGTATGCTCTGGGTAGCTGCTCAGACGAGTGACGCGCCCTTTCTGGCAACGAGTCCTTCCTCTCGGTCAAGGACGTGCCAAAGGCTTCTTGAGTTGACGGTCTGCCTACTTAAACCTCTCATTCATACCGCTACCGGCGACGCTCCCAGTCCGGTTGTTGATGGCGTTGCACTTGGGGGACTCGGCGTGGCGATGCCCGGAACGATCAGCCTCGACACCCTGGCCGCCGAATCGGGGCCCTTTGGAGCCGCAGGATGTCTAGACGACGTCATCACATACATTCACCTCGCAGTTGTGGTGTCAGCTAGCGAGTATAAAGGCGCAAGTCTGCGATGGTGGAACGCCGCTTGGTCGCTTGCTCGTGAACTAAAGCTGGGCCGAGAGCTACCGACTGGACCACCCCCGGTCCCTCGCGATACCAACGGGATGGGTAGCGATGCTGGCGACGACCACGAGTTTCACCGCAATAGGCCCGGATATGTCACGGAGGAAGAACGAGAGGAGAGACGCCGGATATGGTGGCTCGTCTGGATTGCTGACAGGCACCTTGCCCTCTGCTACAACCGACCACTCTTCTTGCTTGACACGGAGTGTGAGTGTCTTCTGCTGCCGATGGAGGATAATGCTTGGCAGAACGGAGACTTTGAACACTTTCCCAACCACAATACGGATCCAAACCTGCTAGACTCGAGTCCCGAAGGAGTACCCCTGGATAGCACTCTCCCCCGAGGACCCCAGTTTGAGTGTCGTGGTCATAGCATCTTCGGATACTTCCTACCTCTTATGACCATACTTGGTGAGATTGTGGACCTTCACCATGCCAAGAACCACCCTAGATTTGGTATTGGATTTCGTCCGGCGCACGAGTGGGATGCTCAAACGGCAGAAATCATCCGGCATTTGGAGATATATGAGCAGAGCCTGGAGGCGTTCGAACACAAGAACTTGCCTAGATCAGTGGAAGAGCATGCTGAGCAGAGAGAAAACATCGAGCAGAGAGCCCCTGTTGCCGAGCACGGCACGCCGTCGGCTCATTCAGTACTGTCGAGTGGATCATCGACCCGTCTGACGGAAAACAATATCCAAACTCGAATAGTCATCGCGTACGGAACGCACGTCATGCATGTACTGCACGTTCTACTGGCGGGCAAGTGGGACCCGGTCAGCCTCTTGGATGACGAGGATCTCTGGATCTCGTCCCAGGGATTCATTACGGCAACCAGCCATGCAGTGGCGGCGGCCGAAGCCATCAACCAGATCCTCGAGTTTGATCCTGGTCTGGAGTTTATGCCATTCTTCTTCGGCATATATCTTCTCCAAGGCTCTTTCCTGCTCCTGTTGATCGCGGATAAGTTGCAGGCCGAAGCATCACCCAGCGTAGCCAAGGCTTGTGAATCGATCATTCGGGCACATGAAGCTTGCGTGGTCACACTGAACACTGAATACCAGGTAGGATCGTCGCATCCGTAGGAACTGTTACCGAAGACAAGACTAACATGCGAGTACAGAGAAAGTTCAACAAGGTAATGCGAAGTGCACTTGCCCAGGTGCGTGGTCGGGTGCCAGAAGACTTGGGGGAGCAGCATCAACGGCGTCGCGAGCTCCTGGCGCTGTATCGATGGACCAGGGATGGCACAGGTCTAGCTCTCTGAACGCAGGTGAAATCAGCGACGGGATTTGATGGCCTCACGAGGCATTGGCGTTGAACCTGTGGATTTGGGAAGGGGGGTTGATGTACATGTACAGATGGCGCATAGGTTTCTGGACTGTGATCTTTTCGCAGATAATCAGACTTGAAGAAGCTTGAATGGGAAATTCCCAATACTGGAAGCGAGAAGCACACATTTAGATGTAAGTAAGTGTAAATGCTGGGGAGTCCTCGGTAAGATGGATGCCTGTTGCACGATGCTAGATAGCTGTCCTAACCCGAGTGAGTGATTCAGAGCGAAGATGGCTTTTCAAAGATCATCTGATAAGATAATCAATCAGCGGATACGGTTGCTCCTGCTGCCGCTGCTCCTGCCGCTGCTGCCATTGTCCATATGAATTTCCAACACGCGCTGAATCACTTGTGCCACCCGAGACCCTTCACCTCTCCTCTGCATCACCCTCCTAGCTTATTCAACAGCAATCTACCTACCACCCGTCACTTATCAACCTCTAACACAATCATGAACAGACTGACTGACTGTCCACACGCTCTTCTGGTCTTCTTGTTAGGTGACAGGCGAGCTTGAGTTGTACGTCACTGCCTGCCGTTTGCCACCGTTCCCTCGGATTTGCTCAGCACATAGAACGCGAGCTTCCCATCACCGACACGTACACAAATACAGGCCCGCGCTCTTCGATTTTTCATTCCGCCTCATTCTTGAATTATCTATATATTCTTTACTTTCGTACCCTTATACACTTGCTGCGCGAGTGATTAACCAACCTGCTCTGCGCTGATCTTCTCCTCTCCTCTCATCCGAAACGAACAAACCTCCTCGTCATATCTTCAACACCACATGCTTACTACTTCAAGTGCGACTTATCCAAAAGCTGTGAATCGACTCAAGCTTTGATACAGCCGGCCAGAGCTGTCTTATCTTACTCTTCGTCGCATCACCCTATGGCGTTGAGAGTTGAGGGTTTGGTGCGCTTGTGGTGCCTACTACGCTCTGTTCGGGGTTCTGCTCAGCTCAAGCATCTGTCCACCTGACATCCGGTGTTGAGCTTGACCTCAGAAGCAGCTGGTCTGCTGAGGAGCTTGGGATATTTAAGCTCTACCTTGACCTTGCCTTGTTCTTTTCCCCCTTTCCTTCTACGCTGACTTCATTCCTTTGTGGGTTTACATCTAAATCGAACACTACCACATAATTCTTACCTCTTCGTTTCAATATCGTTCGAAAGCTTTACCATCATAGGGTCCAGTCCGCTGCATCATCTCCTTCCTTTCTCTGCCTACCCTTCTTCCTTACTTATGCTTCCCCTATCTCGAACTTGTCCAACCTCTCCGCATCTGTTGCTGGGACGCCAACAGTTCCTCCCCTTCATATCGTCTCATCGATTCTCTTCATTTTATATATAACCTCGAGCGATACCATCCTCTCAAGTCTACTACAAGGTATATTCATCATGCCTACCACCCGCGGACAGAAGCGAGCTCGAGAGAATAGCTCTCGAGATGAAAGAGCGTGTTCTGACTCGCTGTTTAGCTCACAGTCAAGTCAAAACGAAGAGCAGTCGCCATTCGATAGTCAGCCACGACGTCCTCATCCGATGACAGGCAACCTCATCTTCTCCTCCTTCAGTCCATCCCCCTCGCTCGCCGGAATCGACACCTCTATCGTCGATATGGAGCTTACTTGTGCAAACAGCAGCGTAACTCCGGACGCAATGCCTCATTCCAACTTTGCCTTTCAAGTTCCCATCGGCATGACGAGACGTCGTATGCTCCGAGTCGCGAACCGGACACTCGACGATGCCGGTATCACGATCCCTTTTGGCCTTACCCCCGAGGAACACCGTCTTCGAGAGGTGGAGATTCAGGCCGAGTTGGCGTATCAGGAGGCTCACCCCCCTGCTCTGCCCAAATCTCAAGTACCAAGTCTGCCAGAGAAGCCACTGCCTGCAGTATGGCAAGAGGTACCCCCAAGCGCGGATGAGGAAGAGCGTAAACGGATCCAAGAGGCCAACAACCGAATCGCCGAGATGAATAAGGCCATCAACAAGGACCGAAACAACCTGGCAGCGATAAAGTCTCGCAACAAGAAGCACGAGATGAGGGACATGAACCGCGTATTGTTGGACGACTGCGCCGTAGAGAGGAACTGGTGGCGCCTGAAAGCCATCTCACTTGGAGCTTCAGCAGAGGAGTGGGGTTTGGTGCCTGGGGATGTCAAGAACGACATGTTGACAACGCTCAAGAAGCGGGTTGCTGATGTTCACCATCGGCAAAAAGTGGAGGAGGATGCCAGGAAGAGGGCGGTAAGGGCTGACAGGGCCAAGAAGATCAAGGTGCGCTTTCCCCATACACTTACTTGATACCACGTAGGCGACGTGGATTCTCTGGCTGTTCTATGATACTTACTGACTTGCAATTACTTAGGAGCGAAACAAGCGCCTGAAGTCTGAGATGAGCGTGACTCCGAGTGAGTCGGTTGTCCCTCAAGATTGACCCAATTTCTGCCCCTGACGCTGGAGATGCATTGTCTTGCTCTTTTCTTCTTCATATTTTCTTATTGGGACATCCGCTCTACCACAACGTTAACGGTTTATAGCGAGCGGAGTCGGGATCAGTGTTTTTATCATACCATCACGAGCTATTGAGCAGTTCAGTTGGGTCTGCTTACCTTTTTCTGATTGGGACCTTGAGGGCGCTTATAAGCTTCAAGAAAATCTCAGAAGACTCTTGGGATTGGGATTGGGATTGGGATTGGGAATATCTGGGAGAGATTGTTTACGGTGAACTTTGGCAGTGGGATACAGACCTTTGACACATGGGTCTGTCAGGGAGTGAGTATGTGATGATCAGCAGCATATCGACGTTTAGACTGGTTGCTCTTGTTCTGGAGAGACTCATATATATTAAAAGAGTAGCCTCTTTTGGCCTTGCCACTCTTGTGCCTGCCTATCGATCCAATCTTCCTACAGCGTAGCTATCGCGGGGTACGATTCATCAAAGTGCCGAGTTCATGTCTTTATTCTTGGATCAATTAAATACAGCATCTAGTCTAGTCATTCATCTGTATGTTTGGTGAACTTGATCCCTTTCTTCAACCTTGGGGAACTCATCCATGCTTCTCACCTCGACAACCGCAACCTGAGAAGATCGCATGCAAGCACGGGCAAAGCAGACGAGAATGTGTAGCACACCCAGTCATGTCTGAGTATGGCGTCTCAGGTCTGCATGCGCACGCGTACGCTCTCTCATCGCCGGCGCTTAGACGGCTCGACCCCTGCTCAGATCCCCCCCTTATAGATTTCTCTCTTCAACTCGACTTGACTTGACTTGGTGGGGCATGTCTAGTGAAGAGGAAAGCTCTGTGCGTTTCTATTGTCTGTCGTTGCTTTGTGAGATATGTTATCTAGAGTATGGCTAGACTTTCCAGTTCTGAAACTCGGCTCGGAGAGCGCTTATGATAGATCATACCTGACATCGAAGAGGGTGGATGTTGATCTATCTGGACCCGTCATTCACTGTTCCTTCTTCCAACCTGCTTCCCTCGAGTGAACAAGTCTCCCTCGAACCCAGACCTTGTTCGTGTTCCGATCATCCCCGTTAAACACCCACTTGGCCAGCTTCTCTTCCCAGGTCTCCCACCCAAAGATGTCGACATTACCCCCATCCACATCCTTCTTCACCTCGTCTCTTCTACCGTCAACATTCCCGCTTCCGCCATCTTCATCTCCACCACCACCACCACCGCCAAACCAGCTCTCGCCCTCTTCGTTGACGAGTGCAAGCTCGATCAGCTGGGCATCAAAGTCCATCCCCACCTCGAATGCTCCGACCTTGTCCTCCAACCCCACGACTTCGGCGCCGCCCCTCGTCGCGAGATACAGCACCTCCTCTACCGTCAGCTTGCTGCGTTCCCGGGCGGCCTCGTCTTTTGGTGCCGAACTTCCTCCCTCCATGGCGACGTGTCGGCTGACCAGCGCCGCCTGCCTCGCCGTCTCCAGCACAGAGGGGCTGTACCCGCCGCTCATGTCTGTTCCAAGGCCGACGGCGACATCGTGATCCCACAGCCACCGGACCCTCGCAGCGCCGCTCGTCAGTGCACTATTGCTGCACGGACAGTGCGATACTTTGCTCTTCCTCTGAGATATGAGCGCGACTTCATCTTCGCCGAGGTGAATTGCGTGTGCGAGAATGGTCCGCGGCGTGAGCAGCCCGTAGATGTCATACACGGCGGCGTAAGATTTTGATTCAGGAAACATCTCGCGGACCTTGCTAATCTCGCCCTTGTTCTCGGAGATGTGCGTCTGTATCGGCAGGCCCGTCTCACGATGCATCTCACCCAAACCCTTCATTGCCTCCCGCGAACACGAGGGAGCGAAGCGTGGTGTGAGGATAGGCGTGATGAGCTCGTTGCCGGGGTCCATCTTCCTCACATGCTCGATGGTCTGCTTCGTCTTCTCGAGGCTGGCCTCCGCGCTCTCATCGCGGTAGTAATCCGGGCATATCTCCGGGTTATCCATACACACGCGTCCGACGAATGCTCGCTGACCCAGATCGTGGCATATGTCAGCCAGCAGATTCGTAGCAGCTACGTCGATGGTGGCGTAGTAGGCGGCCGTAGTCGTGCCGTGAGAGAGCGTCTTGCGCACGCACGCGCCGTAGACTCGGCGTGCCTTGGGCAGATGCTTGAGGCTTGCTTCTAGAGGAAACGTGTAGGTCTCTAACCAGTCCATGAGTGTTGATTTACCAAAGATGCCCACGTTGGGGTACTGCGAAGCGTGGACATGCGTATCTGCGTCGGGTCGGGGTCGTGATCAGCAGGGGTTCGTTTGTCTCACCTTACAATCCCACGAGCGACTCACCGATGAAGCCGGGAAAGAAGAACTGGCCCGGTTTGCCGTGGTAGGTCTGGACGTCGCTGTCGGTCCAGTGCAGCTCTGCTTTTAGGCGTCGTAACCTGTCCGGTCCCGTTTCCGGGTTGTCCTGGTTGTCCTGGTTGTCCTGGTTGTCCTGGCGTGGTCTGTCGATCTTGACGATCCTGCCTCGGCCATCTACGCAAACAGCCGCATCGTGGAGATATTCGAGTTCCTGTCGCCCTCTGCTGGAGATGAAGGTTCCTCTGAATATCTTGTTACTCGGACTGGCCATTCTCTCCGTAGGTTTCTTGAAGATGGCTGGCTGAAGCTGGTGAGTGAGGTGAGGTTGAGGCGGATGTTCGATGCGATGTTGACAGGTAAGGGTGGGAGGTAGTGTATGTGTGTTATGTGTGTGTCATGCTATACGTGTTGGGATAGTTGCAATACGTCACTGCAGCCAGCGAAAGCAGCAAGCAGGATGATGAGTCCAAAAAGTGCAAGTTTATGTTATGAGGGAAAGAACGAGCCAGTCTCCATT
Source organism: Coccinonectria pachysandricola (assembly GCA_003693555.1). NCBI lineage: Eukaryota > Fungi > Ascomycota > Sordariomycetes > Hypocreales > Nectriaceae > Coccinonectria > Coccinonectria pachysandricola. The sequence goes on from QUZF01000024.1 coordinate 243,761, forward strand.
TGTACCTTTGTCCAGTTCCAACTTGCACTTGTCCCCTCCACTACTGATTATCTACAGTAGAGTAGAGTAGGGCAGACTATTCTCGACTTGGTAGAGTATAAGTTAGTAGACTAGACTAGGATAGAACAGAATAGAGAGACTAATCTCTATCAGTCAAGGCAACTTACAATCTCCATATCACGATGAAATCAATCAATCAATCAATTAATCAACCATCCAGCCAGCCAGCCAGCCAGCCTTCGGCATTGAGCTCTCACTATCTATCTATCTATCTATCTATCTATCTATCTATCTATCTACCTATCCATCTCTCCAGGCACTACTTATCACCAAATAGACTAAACTGGACTAGCCCTCGGGCGGCCCCCACCACTCTCCGCTCTACAAGAGTCCCCCGGAATACCCCAACAAAGCAGGTTCACGCGCTAGGATAGTAACCGGTAGTCGCCGGTGCCCGATGGAAACTCTGTCTGAACAGTTGCAATCTGCAGACATGGGTAGCAGATCAATATCCTAAACCATCATATTATCTACTGGATCGGAACGAGCTGGTTGCAGAGAGTATAGGCTGCTCCGCTGTATCACATCTGGCAAATGATTCAATGTGTAGCACCAGAAACAGCATCGAAATGTCACTTTGGCTCAGAGAACCGGGCTTCACGTCACGACGGCTGAGATAGTTAAGATGCATGATATTATGAAATCTAGCGCAAGTAAACAAAGAGCAGAACGCCTCTCTACTGCAGATAACTTTACTGTGTAGATGAAATTGCAACCCCCCAAAAACACTCCCAAACTAAGTTGGATGCTTTCTGAGCATCGTCTATCTTCATGATCCTTCTTCATCACTTCGTTTTCCTGCTTTAAGCAGCAGCACCGGGACCTTCGTAATCTCCGCTGGCGCCGCTGTCGCTACCCTCGACACCGTTGGTCTCACCCTGGTCCTGCACGTACTTGTCCCAGTTGGCCAACACGGCACCGATCTTGGGCGAGTTGGTCAGCTTGTACACATCCTCAAAGTACTCCTTGGTCAGGGCAAACGGCTTCGCCGTGACGTTGGGGATGTACTTTCCGACCAGCTTCGAAGGATCAATCGTCGTCTTGTTGATCTTCTTAAGCAGGAATGATCGGAAAGGCTTGACGCCCGACCGCAGGAAGGTGGAGTGGAAGGGCACGTCAATGCCTCGGAGAGGAATCGTAGCAAAGCCACGCTCGAGCTCCAGGGGTTGGGGCTTGCTCTCCGTCTTATCGGCACAGCCACGGATGATCTCCCGGAGATGTCCCTTGGTCTCCTCAATGTTGTTCTTCATCTCCTCAATGTCAATCTTCTGCACCTTGAGGAAGTTGGTCACACCGGCGAGTGTGTCCAGAGCACGCAGGTCACCGGCGCAGACATACTGCATGTTGGCGATGTTGTAGTTGACAATCTCAAGCAGCCAGCCAGTCTCCTCGGCGATGTTGTCGACAACGAATTGAAGAGCAGCCTCGTTGAATGTCTTGCTGATGCGGCTAGGGTTAACAGCGCACATCGAGTAGTTGGAACGGCCGGCGGCATCACGCTCGACAGCCACCTGCATGGTCAGACCACGGTAGAACACGACGGAAACCAGACTCTCAATGGGCATAACCTCGGCCAGAGCAGCCAGGGCCGAGTATTCACCCAGAGAGTGGCCAGCAAAGGTGCTGTCCCGGGGCACGAGACCCTTGGCCTTCATGTCCTCAAAGCTGGCCTTCTCCATAAGTGTCAGGGCAGGTTGAGTGAACTGGGTGGCGGAGAGAAGACCGGTGGGGGATCGGTAGGTGTAAGACGTGGTTGTCTCGTCAATCTCCTTGAAGATCTTCTCCGACTTGATGGAGCCATCCGCGGCTACCGTCTCGAAAGTCATGGCAATGTAGTTCTGGCGGATAGCCTTGCCGCGGGGACCACCAAAGTGGACGGTAAGCTCCTTGGGGTTGTTCTTGACGATGTTGGTGATGGAGAAGCCTGGACGCAATTATTAGTCACATGATACGAGGCTCAGTTTGGGTGTAAAACTTACCGTAGTTGTCTAGGAGGTACTTGTCGGCACGGTCCCAGACATCCCGGGCAACTGGGCTGCTAGCGTACAGCTCCATGCCCATGCCCTGCTCTTGAGAGCCCTGGCCAGTGAAAACATAGGCTGTCACGGGCTGCTCAACCTCGGCCTCACCCTGCAGAACCTTGTCCTCGGTCTCCTTGTTGCGGACTTCCACAGTGATGATCTTACGACCAGAGACCATGCCAATGTGCTGGAGCTTGACCTCGATATCATCGTTGGGCAGGACCATGCCAACGAGCGAAGCGTGGAAGCTACGGACACGGCCAATGTTGTTCTCAGCCGCCCAGGTCTCCACCAGGCTGCGGACAGCCGCACTCGAGTACATCCCGTGGGTAATAGTACCGGGCAAGTTGGCGTAGGTCGAGAAGACACGCGAGACGTGAATGGGGTTGTAGTCACCAGAAACGCGAGCGTAGTTCTCGTTAGAGGCAGGTGCGCGGAGCTGTAGAGGAGTTCGGCCGCTCAGGGGAATTGGGTTCTCAAAGTTAATGGGCTGATCAATGGGTGAGCCGTTTCGCTCCAAGTAGTCAATGACGGGGTTGCCATGAGACTCGCCGGCCTCATAGTCGACGCTGGCAACCTGGATAACCTCCTTCGTAGGAAGCTCCAGCAAGACCTGTCCACGGGTCTCGATGCTGCTAAGAACAGTCTTGTTCTTGTAACGCACCAAGCTCTGCAGACGGAAGGTGAGAGTCTGGCCCAGGAGCTCGATATCGCGAAGCTCGTCGACAGAGAACCACTGCTTGGAGCGAAGGACGGCCACGTCCTTCGAGGTAGCGAGGTGCACCTGCATAGGGGTCTCAACCTTGCGCTGGAAGGTGTTCTCGAAGTCGGTGTAGGTACCGCGGTACAGGAACTGAGACGTAACCTCCATTACAGGCTCGCCATCCCGAACCAGCGTGCCACAAACCTCAACCATCTTGCCAGATTCCTGGTTGATGACGGCGTTGATCTGAGCGGTAGTAGAGATCTCATCGCCCTTCTTCAACGGCTCAGCACCAGGAATCATGCGGAATTGGTTAGACAAGTGGACCAACTTCAACAAGTCACCGTCAATAGTTCGAGGGAAGATGGGCTTCGTGATAGCCTTCCAACCGAGGACAATAGCAAAGTCCATGGGGGCATAAACGGTCTTGCCAGGCCTCTCAACAAAGGCCTCGCCATGGTTTCCGACGGCGTGAGCAAAGTCATTGATAGCCTCACCAGTGATAGTTGTCTTGCCGCCATCGAACTTGGCGGTGACGTCAGCATCGAGGTCAAGAGTCTCTTCTCCGAACCACGCCTTCCAGTAGAACTCCTTAATGCGGTCGTTACGGCCCTCCATCACTTCTCGAATAGGCGAGTAGCCTGCCTCAGGGTGGTAGGTGAACTTAAGCGGCAGGGCCGCGGGCTTGCCAAGAGCGGTGGTCTCCTTAATGAGGTTGACAAGGATCTCATTCTCGCCAATCAGCTTGACCTCAAGCACGTCGACAAACTGGTTGGGCCTGGGCTGCTCACGAACCACAATGGTGGTTTTAGCAGGCTCATTGGGGTACTGAATCTCAACGAAAAGACCACGAGCAGGACCAAAGATGCGGCGAATGGGGTTGGTCTGGAACTTTTGACCCTGGACGATAACGTCGGACATGAGGAGAGCATGACGCCAATTTCGGTTAGGGCCAGCCAACAATGACAGCCACGAGTCGAGCTCAGGCATGGTTGCAGCAGCGGAAGATGACAGACGGTAGGTGTTCTTGTGAGCGTCGTAGCTCACGGTCAAACCCTCGACGTCGAGAGGAATCTCGGGATCAACAAGCTTGCCGCCAAAGTATTCAACAGTGGGGATAGATGCCTTGTTGTCCTTGTAGAGGTCCTTGGTCAACATGGCAACATGGGTTTCGTGGATGTTGTCAAGAATATCCTTGATGGGCTCATCGATGATCTTGGAGTATCTGACAGCAGCAGGACCCTGGAGAACACAAGTTCGGCCAACATCTTGGTCAACAACAGCATCAAGATCCTCAGACTGCCACAAGGAATCCTTCTTGAAGTAAAACTCGAAGTTGTCATCAAGGGCAGGGATGAAAGTGACTGGCTTTTGGACAGGGCTCATGGAAAGGATGAGGAAGTGCTGAACATCCTGAGCATTGATGATCTGAGTCTCAGCCTCGGGGTAAGCCGACAAAATACGCTCGATGGCGCTGAAGGGCTCATTGAGGTCGGCATAGCTCTGGAGCATCGAGGGCTTTCCAGACGAAGAGGTGAAGCGCTCCTCGAGACGGTGGATGAAGTGGCCAGTGAAGTTGATGTAAGAGCGGTCAATCCATCGAGACTGGTGCTTCACGTAGAGAAGCTCGACCATTCGGCGAAGGACTTCCCCGTAGGTCATGTCCTCCAGGTCAACAGCCTGGCCGTGCTTGTTACGGCCAAACCAAACCTTCTGGCAGTCGGCATTGAGCTTCTTGATGATGTACTCCTTGTTCTTCTTGAGCTCGGCAACCCTCTTCTCCTTGGGCAGAGAGAAGATCTTCTGGTCCATTTCGGCCCAGAAGCGAACACCACGAGTAGCAAGCTTGTGAATGGGCTCACCCATTTCAGATCGAACTGTGAGAACACCACCAGTAGGGGCCTTGTAGGTCTTCTCCCACTCGCTGTCGTCAACACCAGGAGCATCGATAATGGCCTGTTTGGCGGCCTTGGCGGTGTGCGCTTCCTTTGCTACCATCATGCGGCTACCAAACAAGCAGCCGTCAAAGGGCATGGCAGGATAACCGTATGCCTTGGACCATTCACCGGTGATATAGGGGTAAGTATCCTCGGCACCACCGAATCCACTACCTGCGACAAGAATGATGTTTGCCTGTCGTCGGATACGGCCGTACATCTGAAGAACGGGGTAGTGGAAATCCTCGTAAGAGTGATGGCCACCGCCACGACCACCGGTCCACTGCAGGATGACAGGGAAAGTAGGGTTGGCCTTAGCAATGTTGATAACCGACTGGATAGCATCCATGGAACCAGGCTTGAAGCTCATGTGCTTGAGACCCAGAGTCTCGATGTACTCATTGGCAACCTCAAGAGAGGGGACACCAGCACCAATAGTGAGACCCTCAATCGGCACGCCCTCAGATCGGAGCTTGCCGATCAAAGGAATCTGCCACTGCATAGCACGAGGGTTGACGTAGATCAAGTTGATAGAAATACCGCGGCCAGCTGGGATGGCCTTTTCAATCTTCGTCAGAGCATCGGTCATCATGGGACCCATGAAGTAGCCACCGCCCGCGAGCTCAATGTGGTAACCGGCGTTCATTGTCGCCGCAACAAAGTCCCATGGGACTGTGCAAGGAGTCATGCCAGCAACTACAATAGGAGGAAGACCTAGAAGGCGACTCATCTTGGTGTCGAGGTATGTGCGGCCACTCTTGGTAGTTACGAGCTTGGGACCGAACTCCTTGACCCAGTCAGCAGCATACTTGACAGCATTCTCCTCGTCGCGGTCAAATAGCTCTGGCTTGTAGCCAACCTCGTTCATGGAACCTTCGACCGTTCCAGCGAGGATGACACGAACACCGGTTCCCTCCTTGTTTCGGCTGGTCAAAACACCAAGACCAGAAATGCCTCCAGGGCCGAAGTCGACAATATGGGTGGCATCAGGGAATATGGTGGCCTTCTCCCAGTTGACAGGATCCCGTGTGATAAGGCGAACCAAGGCCGGAACAACGTTACCCTTGACCTCTTCGCGGAGGTCCTTGCCAGAGTTGGTGTCAAACACGGCAATGCCGAGGGAGCTGGAATCAATGCTGATGTCCTTCAGGTCCTCGTCGATCATGGCGGTGGCCTCAGAGAGGTACTTGCTGTGGAAAGGAGCGGTGATCGGTAGGAAACGGTTCGCAAAGCGAATCTTGCGCTCAGTGAACGGTACTCGGTTCTGGTCTAGACCTGTAGGAGCCTTGACCTTGCGGAGCTGCGAGTTGAGACCGTATAGAGAGCTGGGAGGGCCGGTTACGACAAGGTTGCGGGGACTGTTGATGAGAGAGATGCTAATGTGACGGTCGGTGGGGAGGTACTGGTTGGTGGCATCTATGTGCTTCTGCACCTCAGACAGAGGGAGATCACGAATGCTCAACATAGGAGTGGGGGCACCCTCTCCATGATCCTGCGACTCTTGAAGCATAGTAGGAGTCATGGATGTGATAGGGAATGCCTGCTGGCTTCGGGTACCGATCCAAAAGAGCATAGTCAGGACAGTAGTGGCGATCTCGCGCCACGACTCCCATGAATCAGCCGCTGCAGTCGCAGCAGCCATCACGATACCCTGAGAGTGGCCGGTAGTACCAGTGATTCTATCACGCAGCATTCCGGGGTGAACGCCCAAGACCTTACAAGTCACCTCGTAATGAGCAAGTTGGACAAGACCAATCAGAGGGAAGCTGACGGGCGCTGAAATAAGGTAGTTGAGATCTGGGGTGGCATCGGCATTGTGGAGCCAGTTCATGATATCAAGTCCCTTGGGGAACATCTTCTCCGCACTGGGCTTCTTGGAGAGAGTCTGGAGCAGCTCGGCTGATGAAGTGATGAGATCTCCCACGAAACTGGAGTAGGTCTTGTGGATCTCTCGGAGCTCCTCAAAGTACTCCTCGATGTTGCCCTGGCCACCAAAGATTGTGTAGATATCGGCTGAGCCATCCTCAGCAGCTCGGAAAAGAGCTGAGGCATGGGGCTTAATCGGTCGGTTGCACACTGCTCGAGCAGTGTAGTAGCTTCGGATGAACTCGAGCTTCTTGGCCTCGATGCCGGGAAGATTGGCAGCAACAGCGTGAGCCTCGTTGCCCTGAAGGAAGTTTCGCTCAAACTCGTTGAGCACAAGCTTGAGTACCTCTTCGTAGGAGCCTTGCTCGTCGTCCTCGCCCTCTTCGACCTGGTGGGCAATGCGGCCCAAGTAACGAGCTACCAGCTCAGATACGGATGAGGGCTCGTCATCCTGGGCAAGCTCGTCGGTGGCGGCAGGTAGGCTGGCGACGAACTCGTCTTTCAACTGAGAGGCGTGGAAGTGCAAATTGGTGGGGATGAGGAAGGATGTCTCGAGAGATCCGTGAGACAGAGTGAGAGGTCGAAGCGATGCGCTGGAGCGAGGGGTGGAAACGCCCGTATGGGCGCCTGTTCCCGAGCCGTACATGGTGAGAGAAAGGGTATCGAAGAAATCTGCAGTGGGCAGAGAACCAGTGAGCTTCTCTCCTTCTACAGGTCAAGGATCGCACGGTGGGAAAACGTACCAATTCAACTCGTTGCACCAGATAAATTCCGATGCTTTGGCTGAAGACGCTGGGAGAAGAACCGGCGATTTCAGAAGAGCGCAATTACTGGCTGGTCCCCGGTGGATGGGAGGGGGAAATTAGAGGAAAGTCGTAGCAAAAGGGTCTAGGAAGTCTAGGAGGGGTGCGTCGCGACAGGACAGCACAAGACGACACGACACAGCGCCAGCCAGCGCAAAGTGAAAGTGAAGAAGAGAAAGAATATGATGGAGGATAATCTCGAGATGGGGTCTGAGATTTGAAGCTCCTGGGCGAGATTGTTTTTAGCAGGTATAAGTCAAGAAGGAGAAATCGGCTGAACCCAGAGAGTTGATCTAGGTCCAATGCCAAAGGTCAAGAGGCGAGAGGCAGCAACCGAAGGTTTGATCTTCATAGCACCGAACCAGGACAAAATTTCAGTTCTGTTGGGGATGGGCGAATACGTACCCCTCAACTTGCACCAACACCCCTTAAAACGGGGGTCGATGGCGCTTTAACAGCGTCGAGCTAGTGCCCACCTATTCCACCAGCTGCCCGCCAGAAGGCTGCTAGATGCCCACCAGAGCCGCTCATCAATTGAGCACCAGCCAAACCAAGTGACACTGGCATACGTAGCACGCCAGTAAGACAACCGTCACCATTAGAAGCTCCCTTGATCCGCAGGGGCCCCACGCTTCCCAGAGTCCCTGCTGCATGGTCCCTGGCCGCCACTCGTTGGCACTGAAAGTCAACCCCCCAATAATGGGTGAAGGGGTTCTCGATTTCTCGGCACCGGAACAAGTACGTACTGGTACTTTGTTGCGGACGGAGGTGTCCTCGGGTTTTGTCCGGCGCCGGCCAGTCAAGGATTACGTTACTCACCGTTAGACGAGCAACTATGTACATGCTCCTAAAATGGTATCCGCTGTCAAGTGCCTAGCAGCCAATGGTAGCGCCTAGATTTGAATGTCTGCCTGGGGCCGTGAGGCGGTCATGAGGCGACTGTGAGGCTGCTGTTGAGCCACAGCTACCACGAACGGATGAAGAGAATCAAGATACTTGATTAATGCCTGGTGAAGGGATAATCTGGCCGTAACAGTACGATGAATCTCCTTCCACTGGCATTTCTTGGTGGCGAGAGTGCAGCAAACGTATTGTCCGTGCATTTGTCACGAAATGGCAAATTATTCAGTTGGCGGACGAGTCCAGATGTTCCAATATCGTGTCTCACCGAGACGCCACCCACCAACCCCAGAGGTTGGCCAATGTGGGAGATGATTCTCAGGAACTAAAGACACCAGTGCATGCCTTATTACCTTACTATATCCCGCTTCATGAAGCCTATGAAGAAGTATTGTTCAAATGTCGGAATCAATACGCTGCGATGACCAGTTCTTAAGAAGACTCGGTCTGCGCCAAACCCTTGCTGGAGCGATGCTTCTATGTAGCAGTACTTGCGGGTCTGGAGTCAACCCTTCTCATGATGTCTGGTTAATACGTAGTAGTGAGGCTCACAACTTGAGCCCCATGAATGAGTATTTCCTAAAGCTCGCTCAAGCAATGCATCGACAGCCTCATGTTCTGCACAATGAGTCTAGTGAAGTAGATCAGATTAGCATGGTTATCTTCAATTGCTCGCATGAGGGCCTTCTTCAAAAAGAGGTTGACGAATGTTTCACCGTCACACCTTGCTATACCGTCACACCACTTTCTCAGCTCCCATTCCTTGTAGAAGAGACCAACCCCACATTGATCCGCTCAGCTCCCGAAGTGGGGCACTTAGATTGTCATGGGCCGTAGCTTGCGCCGTCGCTGTACTGGTACGTATCTCGCGCACCGGCGGCACGTCTCGGCCCAGTGCCGACCGCCCATCGGAACGCGGCATCCTCTCAAGTGTACGACTCCAAATAGCAGGTATCTCCAGTATCACACAGGGCAATCAGTACTAATACATGGTGTCTTTTCGCAATCGACAGCACTCCTTGCAGACGTCTTAGCCACAGCAATTACCAGTCCATGGGTGCAGGCATGTTGGAGCTTCCATTTTGCAACAAATCAGCCACAAGTCTCACATACAAACCCAACCCTTCATCAGGGACCAAAGAAACGAGACTACTAACCTATTCGCATCTCATTAGTTACCAACAGCATCGAAAAGCTGGGGACCTCGTAAAGCCGAGGGGCTCGGATTGGTTTCTGCCCCCCGGCGAGAGCGACTTTTCAACACAAATCGCCTGTTGTTAGGTAAGTCTAGGACGCGAATCGCAGGCGGCCAAAGATGCCGAGCTGCCACCACCACACCTTGCACACCTGGGAGATCCTGGTGGGAAATTGTCGTCACCGCACAACAACCGAAACCACAACCACAGCTAATCAAGCTCGGAAACCGGATTTCTTTAATCTCGATTCCCGAGCTTAAATCCCGTTGACAAGCCTCAATGGCCTGAGGTGATGATAAGAAGCTCACACAAGGTTTCACCGATCACTACTATCGTCAACCCTCAGCAAAGACAAGCCGAAGGTCAGGAAACTCAGCAAAACTCGTCTATCTGATGGTGCCCCAAAAGCTTGGTCTCTGGGGAAAACGCCCCCCTGGTCACCCCTGAAAGGCCATTGACGACCATTCCAAAGGCGGGTTAGCGTCATAATATGGTTGAGGAGTGTGCTGCAGGCTGGCAATAATGGAGGGGCAGCCGCTATCGCGGGCAAGTTCCAGGGCCTCGCAGCCTCAAAGTACTGAGGTACCGAAGTACGTCGTAGAATGCATAGAACACGTTCAAGTAGCGCCTTAGGCAAGATGTACCGACCGCCTAGAGGTATTGGAGGCAAATGGAGGAGGCATGCTGGCGCATCAAAGGGTGTGCACCAAGAGTGTCCCCCAATTTTTTTTTTCACTCTCGACGCCTTTTGGTGGGCCAATTCGTTCAACAATCGGCTACTCCCTCGTTGTCGGCTCCAAGTGTGATTACCCTTCTCCGTTGCCAGTCTCTTTCAAACCTGTCTTCTCTCTCTCAAATCCTCCATTGCATCGCACTGGCAGGCTGACTTTATCAACTGAGGCTTCACTCTTCCTCTTATCGTATTTCTTCTGGTTGTCTTCATTCTCCAGCTTCCCCTCCTCGTCTCGCCAGCTTGGAGCCTCCTATAATACCAGCTTAACTACTGTGTTCGTTGGGGTTGAAGCGGGCCCCCAGCTTTAATCACCAAGCGCCATTCGTTTTTTGGTTGCTTTCGCGTCAGCACACTTGTCGCGACCTCCTTCTTCGAGATACCCCGTCTTTCTTCGACTTCTTCTCCAACAACTAATCCGCCAACATGCGTCCCGAAGTCGAGCAGGAGCTCGCTCACACTCTGCTCGTTGAGCTCCTTGCATACCAGTTCGCCTCTCCCGTGCGGTGGATTGAAACTCAGGATGTCTTCCTTGGGGACCGTACGGCCGAGCGCGTCGTCGAAATCGGTCCCGCCGACACTCTAGGAGTTATGGCAAAGCGAACGTTGGCTTCCAAGTACGAAGCCTACGATGCTGCCAAATCCGTTCAGCGCCAGATTCTCTGCTACAACAAGGATGTCAAGGAGATCTATTACGAGGCCGACCCTGTAGAGGACGAGCCCGAGCCCGCTGCGGCATCATCTAGCGAGGCTTCCGCTCCCTCTTCCGCACCTGCTGCTGGTGCACCTGCCGCCGCTGCCGCTCCTCCTCCCCCGAGCGCAGGTCCCGCTGCACAGGTTGCTGACGAGCCTGTTCAGGCCGTTGACATTGTTCGCGCTCTTATTGCTCAGAAGCTCAAGAAGGGCTTTAGCGATATTCCCCTGAGCAAGGCCATCAAAGACCTTGTCGGTGGTAAGTAGAAACATGAAGACTTGACCACGTCATGAAACTTGCTGACAAAATTCTGCAGGCAAATCCACACTTCAGAACGAAATTCTCGGTGACCTGGGCAAGGAGTTCGGTTCAACCCCTGAGAAGCCCGAAGACATTCCTCTGGATGAGCTTTCTAGCGCTATGCAGGCCACCTTCGATGGTCAGCTAGGCAAGCAATCCCTATCGCTCATCGCCAGGATGATATCTTCCAAGATGCCTGGTGGTTTCAACATTACGACTGCCCGAAAATACCTTGAGACCAGATGGGGACTGGGCGCCGGACGACAGGACAGCACATTACTGCTGGCTCTTACGATGGAGCCGGCTGCCCGACTTGGCTCCGAGGGTGATGCCAAGGCTTTCCTCGACAGCGTTGCTCAGAAGTACGCCTCCAATGCCGGAATCAGCCTTTCCACCGCATCAGCAGCCGGCCCTGCTGGCGGCTCTGGTGGTGGCATGATGATGGACCCTGCTGCCATTGACGCCCTCACCAAGGACCAGAGGGCTCTGTTCAAGCAGCAGCTCGAGCTCCTCGCCCGCTACCTCAAGATGGACCTTCGCGAGGGTGAGAAGAAGGCTATCAATGGCCAGAAGACCGAGAAGCTTCTTCAGGCACAAATCGATCTCTGGACTGCTGAGCATGGAGACTTCTATGCTTCTGGCATTGAGCCTGTCTTCAGCCCCCTCAAGGCCCGTACCTACGACGCATCATGGAACTGGGCTCGCCAAGATGCTCTTAACATGTACTTTGACATCATCTTCGGCAGACTGCAGGTGGTTGACCGTGAAATCGTCAGCCAGTGCATCCGTATTATGAACCGTTCCAACCCTAAGCTCGTCGATTTCATGCAGTACCATATGGACAACTGCCCCACTGAGAGGGGTGAGACCTACAAGCTCGCTAAGGAGCTTGGAGAACAGCTCATCGAGAACTGCAAGGAGGTTCTGAACATCTCCCCCGTTTACAAGGACGTTGCTGTTCCCACTGGCCCGCACACCACCGTTGATGCTAAGGGCAACCTCAACTACGAGGAAGTCCCTCGCACCAGCTGCAGAAAGTTGGAACACTACGTTCAGCAGATGGCTGAGGGTGGTAAGATCTCTGAGTATGGCAACCGTACCAAGGTCCAGAACGATCTCCAGCGCATCTACAAGCTCATCAAGCAGCAGCACAAGATGTCCAAGACATCTCAGCTTGAAATCAAGAGCCTCTACGGCGATGTTCTTCGATCCCTTGCCATGAATGAGAGCCAGATCATTCCCAAGGACAACGGCAACAAGGGTCGCAAGCCCGGCGTCAAGTCTGCCAGCGGAAGCAAGGGCAAGGTTGAGACCATTCCTTTCCTCCACCTCAAGAGAAAGACACTCCATGGTTGGGATTATAGCAAGAAGCTGACGGGCGTCTACCTCAGTGGCCTTGAGGATGCGGCCAAATCCGGCGTTACCTTCCAGGACAAGCACGTCCTCATGACTGGTGCTGGAGCTGGATCCATTGGTGCCGAGGTTCTCCAGGGTCTCATCAGTGGAGGCGCTAAGGTCATCGTTACTACCAGTCGATTCTCCCGAGAGGTCACAGAATACTATCAGGCCATGTACACTCGTTATGGCTCGCGTGGATCTCAGGTTGTTGTTGTTCCCTTCAACCAGGGAAGCAAGCAAGATGTTGAGGCTCTGGTAGACTACATCTATGACACCAAGAGCGGCTTGGGCTGGGATCTCGACTTCATTATCCCCTTTGCTGCCATCTCCGAGAATGGTCGCCAGATCGACGGCATCGACTCCAGGTCTGAACTTGCTCACCGTATCATGTTGACCAACCTTATCCGTATGCTTGGCTGCGTCAAGACTCAGAAGTCCGAGCGTGGCTTCGAGACCCGTCCCGCCCAAGTCGTCCTTCCTCTGTCTCCCAACCATGGTACCTTTGGTAACGACGGTCTCTACTCCGAGTCCAAGCTTGGTCTCGAGACACTCTTCAACAGGTGGCACTCCGAGGACTGGGCTAACTACCTCACCATCTGTGGAGCCGTCATTGGTTGGACTCGTGGTACTGGCCTCATGTCAGGCAACAACATCGTTGCTGAGGGTGTTGAGGCTTTCGGCGTCCGCACCTTCTCGCAGCAGGAGATGGCTTTCAACCTTCTGGGACTCATGTCCCCTGCTTTGGTTGATCTGTGCCAGAGCGAGCCTGTCTTTGCCGATCTGAATGGTGGTCTTCAGTTCATCCCCAACCTGAACGAGACAATGACCAAGCTTCGAAAGGACATTATGGAGACCAGCGAGATCCGTCGTGCTGTCAGCAAGGAGAGCGCCATTGAGAACAACATCGTCAACGGTGCTGCCTCAGAGGTTTTGTACAAGAAGAAGACCATTGACCCTCGTGCCAACATCCAGTTCGACTTCCCCAAGCGTCCTGACTGGAAGACTGAGATTGCGCCTCACAACGAGACCCTCAAGGGCATGGTTGATCTCGAAAAGGTTGTTGTCATTACCGGCTTCGCCGAGGTTGGTCCTTGGGGTAACGCCCGTACCCGATGGGAGATGGAAGCCTACGGCGAGTTCTCCCTCGAGGGTTGCGTTGAGATGGCCTGGATTATGGGTCTCATCAAGAACCACAACGGTCCTCTCAAGGGCAAGCCTGCGCCCTACGCCGGATGGGTTGACGCCAAGACTGGCGAGCCCGTCGACGACAAGGACATCAAGCAGAAGTATGAGAAGTACATCCTCGATCACTCTGGTATTCGTCTTATTGAGCCTGAGCTTTTTGGAGGGTATGATCCCAACAAGAAGCAGTTCCTTCATGAGGTTGTCATCGAGGAGGACCTAGAGCCTTTTGAGGCTTCAAAGGAAACTGCTGAGGAGTTCAAGCGCCAGCACGGCGACAAGGTCGAGGTGTTTGAGATTCCTGACAGCGGCGAGTACATTGTCCGCATGAGGAAGGGTGCCAGTCTCTGGATCCCCAAGGCTCTGCGATTTGATCGTCTCGTTGCTGGTCAGATTCCTACCGGCTGGGACCCCAAGCGCTACGGTATCCCCGATGATATCATCTCTCAGGTCGACCCTGTCACTCTCTTCCTTCTTGTCTCGACTGCTGAGGCTCTTTTGTCTTGTGGTATTACTGACCCCTACGAGTTCTACAAGTACGTTCACGTTTCTGAGGTCGGTAACTGCGTCGGTTCCGGTATGGGTGGTGCTGCTGCTCTCCGTGACATGCACCGAACTCGCTTCCTCGATCAGCCAGTCCAGAACGACATTCTGCAGGAGTCGTTCATCAACACCATGGCTGCGTGGGTCAACATGTTGTTGATCTCCTCATCCGGTCCCATCAAGACTCCTGTTGGTGCTTGTGCCACGGCCGTCGAATCTCTCGATGTTGGTTTTGAGACGATTATGGAGGGTAAGGCTCGTGTCTGCTTCGTCGGTGGTTTCGACGACTTCGGCGAGGAGGGCTCTTACGAGTTCGCCAACATGAAGGCCACCAGCAACACGGTCGATGAGTTTGCTCACGGCCGCACTCCCAAGGAGATGTCGCGTCCCACTACCACAACCCGAAACGGCTTCATGGAGTCTCAGGGTTGTGGTGTTCAAGTCATCATGACTGCCAAGCTCGCTCTCGACATGGGTGTTCCTATCCATGGTATTCTCGCTCTTACCACCACTGCCTCTGACAAGATCGGCCGGTCCGTTCCCGCCCCCGGACAAGGTGTGCTCACGACTGCCAAGGAGAACCCTGGCAAGTTCCCCTCGCCTCTGCTCGATATCAACTACCGTCGTCGCCAGATTGAGCGCCGCAAGAAGACGATTAAGCAGTGGCAAGAGTCCGAGCTTGAGTACGTCCATGACGAGATTGACGCTATGAAGGCTCAGGGCGGTTCGTTCGATGAGAAGGAGTATGCTCAGGATCGTTTCAACCACATCGAGAGGGAGGCCGCTCGACAGGAGAAGGAGCTGCTCCGTAGCATGGGTAACCACTTCTGGAAGAGTGATCCCAGCATCGCCCCTCTCCGTGGTGCCCTCGCTACCTGGGGTCTCACTATCGATGACCTGGGTGTCGCCTCTTTCCACGGAACTTCCACCAAGGCCAACGACAAGAACGAGTCGGACGTTATCTGCCAGCAGCTTCGCCACCTTGGCCGAAAGAAGGGCAACGCCGTTCTGGGTGTCTTCCAGAAGTACCTCACTGGTCACCCCAAGGGTGCCGCTGGTGCTTGGATGATGAACGGCTGTCTTCAGGTGCTCAACAGTGGTCTGGTACCTGGTAACCGCAACGCCGACAACGTTGATCCTATTATGGAGGACTTTGATCTCATTGTCTACCCCAGCCGTAGCATCCAGACCGACGGCATCAAGGCCTTCTCCGTTACCTCTTTCGGTTTCGGTCAAAAGGGTGCTCAGGCGATTGGTATCCACCCCAAGTACCTGTTTGCCACTTTGGATGAGAAGACCTACCTCGAGTACTGCACCAAGGTCGATGCTCGACAGAAGAAGGCCTACCGTTACTTCCACGACGGCCTCATCAACAACAAGCTGTTCGTTGCCAAGGACAACCCGCCTTACGCTAAGGAGCAGCTTAGCAACGTTCTCCTGAACCCTGACGCCCGTGTGTCCGAGGATAAGAAGACCACTGAGCTCAAGTTTGCCGCCGACTTTATGAAGCAGTCTGAGAAGCAGGTGGCTGGCGCCAAGGCCAAGGAAACGGAGCAGATCATGGAAACGCTAGCTCGTAAGGTTGCTGGCAGCAACAGCAAGGTTGGTGTCGATGTTGAGGACATCGCTGCCGTCAACGTCAACAACGACAATTTTGTTGAGCGTAACTTCACCAGCAACGAGATTGACTACTGCCGACAGGCTCCCAGCCCCCAGAGCTCATTTGCTGGTCGCTGGAGTGCCAAGGAGGCTGTCTTCAAGTCTCTGGGTGTCCCTAGCCAGGGAGCTGGAGCTGCCATGAAGGAGATTGAGATTGTCAAGGATGAGCACGGTGCCCCTTCAGTTTTGGTAAGAACCCCGCTTGTCAAATTCTGCTTGACTTGAAGAATAAATACTAACTTTGCTGATAGCTACACGGCCAGGCTGCTGCTGCTGCTAAGCAGGCTGGTGTCAAGGACATCACGCTGTCCATCTCTCACTCTGATAGCCAGGCTATTGCCGTGGCTGTCGCCAACTTCTAGAACGCTGCGAAAGGACTGCAATGTAAATGATGGCTTACGTGGGATTGTTAAGGCGTTCTGATAAGATGTTACTTTATACACATATAGTGTTACTTTAAACTTTGCATCAGTAAGAACGCGATGGGTGGGCGGTCAAAGGAGGATAGCGTGATGGTCACTACGCTGACCGAAGTAGGCCAGGTTTAGGCCAATTATCATGATTTATAGAGTGCAATAGACGAAGTCTTTTTTAGTTCATCTACAGGCTCTACTGATAGCAGATGCTGCTTTTAACGATGTGATACTTGCACGTAGTACAAGCCGCTATTGCGTCTTGCCCTGCTAGAAGCTGGTGATGACGTAGCAACTCATTCAGAGGGCGAGGTCCAGTGAAGGAATTGAAGCTCGCTGCACGGGATTGTCCTCCCAGGCTTGACAAGCCACCAGCTGTGTTTGGCGGCGAGGTTTCTTCTTCGAAGTATCCAAGCTATAACCGCCCACGACGGACCAGGGCCTGCAGGCGGTTCTTTAGAAGACGTGCTAAACCGCCTCATTGACCCCTTCCTCCTCGACCACCACGGCCTCGGCCTCCACCACGTCCTCGTCCCCCTCGCTCGCCGCCTCGTCCGCCGTGGTCTCCTCTTGACTGGCCTCCTCGTCCTCCTCGGAAGGATCCTTGCGATGCCTTCTGCGACTCGCTGACCTGATCGATGATCTCGTCCGGTACTCGTAGGTATTTGATCTGTAGCTAGAAGTCAGCTCGGCCATTCCTATTCTCCCGGTAGCGCATGGTGACGAAGTACGTTGTTTCCCTTGACGTAGACCTCTGGTAATCGCACGAACTTGTCGCCCTCCTATGAGTTTGCTTGGTCAGTATTTCGTGGCGATGCGCAAAGTGTGGGCTTGGGCTTAACCTACCGGGCTGGTCTGCACCACCTCCTTCATGGTCAGGTTCATCCACGTGTCGCACGACACGAGGTGTCCGTTGAGGGTCTCGCCATTCTTGAGCTCGACGAGCATGGGGTGGCCTTGGGCCGCGTTTAGTAGACCGAGGGGCAGCTATGGTTGGGGGAGACGAGGCCAGTCAGTCAAACCATGCTCTGCGAAATGCGCGTCACTTGCGCCTGGGCAAGGCGTGCCATGCGCTATAGCTGTGCTTCTTGCGCAGGGGTGGGTAGGGCTGTTTTGGACATACCATGGTGATGTGTTTTTGCTAGCGACCTGTGGTTAGTTGGTGGAAGCGCGCGGACGCAATCGGGACTGTTGGGACTGGGATAGGTAGGTAGCTTGGTGGAGAGGCTTCTCGGTGAGCGGCGTCAAGGTGAGAGAGAGCGTGTAGGCAGGATGCGGGAGCAGACCCCCTTGAGCCGCATCACCCCGTTTCAGTAATAAAGTTCCGCGCCTTGGCTACGGAACTCTTTCCGCTCCACCCAACGTCTTTTGGGGTAGGTGAAACTTGGGATCTTCTGCTCGCGCTGCTACCTTTACGTTTACTGGAGCACGCAAAGTGTCGAAGTCAGTATTCAGCAACGATGCGACGCACACAATTACCCTGCGATGGGCTATGGCGCTGCTTGTGTCCAGCACTTGACAGATATACCCTACCTAGAGTCACCAATGCCGCCGCATCCGCCATCGAACTAGCCTCGCCAATGCGAACTACGAGCCGCAAGCGATCCTCACGAACCATCACTTCCATGCAACGTCGCGATATCTCAACAAATCTTCTACCAACTAGATCACCGAGCGATGTGCATATGTTCGATCGCCCACCTGAGGATGTGAGAGTCACCGGTGAAACTGAACCTGGTCAGCAGAAGGTTACGGATGGTCACCGAAGCAGAAATGGAAAGCGAGCTCTGCCGTCGACAGTCAGCACGCAGGTGCTTGCACAAACCTCTGTCGAAGACATACACCTTATGCTCAGGCGACTTTGCGGTGCCAATGAGAGTGCAATGTTGGACAGGGTCTCGAACCGACACGACCGCATTGTACAGCTCGTTCGGCACTTGGTTATTGAGCGGGAACAGCCTACCAACAACTTCATCTACGAATGCATGATGAACGCAATGGCGCACCCTTCTGGCTCAGCAGCAGGTATCAAAAAACTCTGGCTCGACGCGTTGAAAAGCGAGACAGCGAGCTTGACGGAGCAGTTCTGTCGAGCGGCTCTGAAGGCCCTCGCGATCCACCCCGACTATACGATGCGCCTGGAGATACTTGATCAGATGGACAGACACTGGTTCAAAATGGATGCAGCGGCAGAACAACATAACCTGATAGCAATGCTTCGTGAGGATCAGCATGAGATGGCCTTTCTGAAGTTTGCTGGACTGCTTGAGAGTGGTAGGCGAGTCGACCTCTGGGTGTACGATATCTTCATCATCGAGTATGGAAGGGCTGGCTTCCTCGACGCCATGCTTGAGCTCTTGAAGCAAAGAAAACATGCCAAGGGAACCGATGATGCGTTTCGCAGTCTTCAACTCCACGCGTTGGACCTCTTCAGTGCGGCTTTCTACCATCCAGGAACGGCATTCATATGGAACTCTGCCGTGAAGAACTCGATTCTCAATCCATCCAATGCCATTCTGGACAATGTCATGGGTACGGCGGCTAGAAACGGCGATTCTTCGCTCTGCTCAGAAGCATATGACATGCTGGCGAGCCGTGGCAGGGTCCAGCGCTACCAGCAAGAGGCGCTCGTGGAAGCTCTCGCCAACATTGGAAGCATGGAGCGCGCGTTCCGCAAGATGATGGAGCTGGAGCAGAGCGGAGCTGCGAGCCGGAAGAGCTACCGAGCCATCTACTCAGCGATGAAGGAGACGCCGGTGCTCGTGCACGAAGCTTGGAGCGTGCTACAAGATCTACGCAAAGAGCAAGACGTACCAATCCGCGCCGTGGAGGTCGTCGTCGAGGCCGCCGCTGCGGTCCTGGGCGTCGACGTCGCCATGCCGCTCTACCTCGACACACTGACGCTCAGCGGCAAGCGTCCTACGTATTACATGCTACGGGCGCTGATACTGAACAGCACGGCCGTCGATACCGAGACGCAGCACGCGCTAGTGAAGGACTACTGCCTCATGTTCCCCCGCGGCCCAACGGGTGAGCAGGAGGATCCGAAGGTTCACGACAACATGATCAACACGTGTGCACAAGTAGGGGACTTTGACCTCGCTTTTGAGTTGGTGAGTCGGGTAAAGCAGATGGCCGAGGTGGAAGGAATCGATGTGACTGCATGGCGCTCTCGACCGTTCGTGGTGAAGCTCGTTCAACAAGCGGTGGAAGCTGAGGATAGGAGGGTGTGGCCCGTCGTGGATGAAGTCGTGCAGGGCGATGACGAGACGGCTCGGGCGGTGCAGCTTATCCTACGCAAGCACCGTCTGAGCAATCGGGCTGGGTCTCCCTGGAACACTGACTCTTCTTCTTCTTCTTCTTCTTCTTCTTCGACGACGACGACGACAAGGGCGGACTTGAAGCTATGATGAGTTTAAGGAAGGGGCCAGACGGGGTGTGGGAGGGGGGGACGACGGGATTAGGGACGAGTTGCAGAGTAAGAGGTACGAGTCGAATATTCCAAAACCGCAAGCAAAGGTGGGAAAGCGGAGGAGGGTGGCTAAGCCAGACGGGCTCGGTCCAGGGTTGGCTGTCAAAGTCTGACTCATTTGTCATTGCAGCACCTACAGTACTACTCTAGATTACTGTGTACTGTAGTCTATCTGGATTAATGATCAAGCATGGCGTTTATGCTTACTTCTTACCGAGATGCGTAAAGGACTACGGCACCCAAGTTCCTCCGAGGTTGATCTTTCTGAGGCTTGGCAGGGTGCAAGAATTAGTAATGGGGATGGATAGCGGCCAAGCTTGTGAGTGAGTGAGTGAGATGAGATGCTGGATAAGCTCAAGGATTAGATGCCACGACTCTGGTCCAATCAGATGATTTAAGCATGGCAACGAGCAGCTCATTGGTTCGGATACGAAAACCTCCCCTCCAACGGTGGTTGAGGCTCCTCTTGTTGAGTCGACTTCAGATACCGTGGGTAGATAGAGATTGGGTTGCAGGCCAGCCATGACGTCGACTTGGGGTTGAACTCTGCAGCCGAAGGTTCCGGTGATGGCGTCCCTACTCATTGTACCGCAAATGGTTGTTATGTGCTGTGAGCTACGCTACCAAGTACATGACGAGATGGGGATTTCTAGGCTTTTCGGGGTGAGATATTAGTGCCATCTACTGTGCAGTATCTCTCTCGCCAGGCCAGTCTGTGATGCTTAATCAAGCCGCCTATGACGTGACGGATGCCAGAGCAGCTAGCGGTGAGGAAAGCGCGATCTTGCCGTCGATTGCTCTTTCCCTTCGGAGTTTACGGCGAAGGGCATGTCTACATTGCCGTACCTCCACATCCGCACACATTATCATCTGCACTGCACTGCAAGCTGGCTTCGATACGAAAACTGAACGAATAACCTGGACAAAGCCTTGGAGCCCCCAGCTTCGGCGTCAAGCCGTACAGGCGCATTCCAGTGCTCTAGTGCTGTTTCACACGTATTTGTGCCTGCAACTCTGCATTAGACACGCCCATCAGCCACCATGTCAGCTCTAGCAAACGCCGCAATGACGAAAGAAAGGGGCCCTCCCATGACTCCCCTCGGATGCAGAGGTACAGCACTGCTACAGTACAGTACAATCCTACGCCCTTTAGCCCCGGTAAATACCAGAGCGGCTCATGTCCTTCACTATCCTGGTCTGCCCTACCTCGGCCGAGCTAAACCTCGTCGAGTCAAAGGCGATGCCACCCATACGGCTCACCCTCCCCCCCCCCCAGCGTCACCGAGACGGGACCAATTGGCCACCCTTCCGTGTAAGTCGCTCTGCGGTGAGTACCGGTAGTGCAGTAGCGTGTTGGTAAGCTACGGCTCGCTATACCGAGTCGAGTCCGGGTGGACGACAGGACGGCCGTGGGAGAAGGGGGGGAAGGGTACTGTACGTGGCAGCTTCACTTACAAAGCAGCGACGTAGAGCTCCGATGCTCTACCTAGCTTCTCTCGTGCGGGCGTCTTATGGTTGCGGACACCTCGGACAGTTTGTAATCCGAGTCATTAAGTCCGAAACCTCGAAGGCCGTGTCAGACGGGATGGGCGTTCGAGCGAAGCTTGGTTGATATAAGATGATGAGCGTGTACGTTCCAAGAGATGGTCTTGTCTCTTCTGATAATCACCAAATATCCTTCCTCCTTTCTCTCTCTCTCGCCCTCTCTCTTCTTACCGTCCGTCCCTCAGGAGAAACGAGTTAAGATAACCTCGACTTGGACAACTCGATCAAGCTCAGCTTACTCTAGAGTCATCATCATACATTCTCCCCAAGCTTGTCAGCGCCATGTCGTTGAGAGATCAGGTACGCGAGACGGCCTTTGGCCAGCTCGTACGCTTAGTGACTCGCAACAAATACTTCCAATACCCCGAAGAGAAGCCCGGCTTCAAGCTTCCCGAGCCATGGCAGATACTCATGGATAATCCCGACGCCGTCGTCGTCGACGAAGACGGCACCGCCGTGAACAGCACCGGATCCAACACCGCCGGCGTTCTCAACAGCTCCCCGTCCTCCTCCTCCTCGTCAACCGTGGCCGGCGAGCACAAGCCATCCGCCTCCGGGCGTGAGTACAAAGACGAGAAGCCTCGCAGTCTCGACGACGAGGAACAGCCCAGCAGTAGATCCGGCCACGACCCCGAAAAGGCCCCTCCCTCCTCTTCCTTCCCTTCTCCTCCCCACGGGAGGCCGGATCTGGCGACGACCCCGTCCTTCCGCCTGACTCGCACCAAGTCCGCGAGGGATACGCAGCCTTACTCCCTCGATAGGCACATGTCGGAGCAGATGGAGGCTGCGGCGCGCACTCGGTCGATCCCCGTCGTGCCGAAGCGTACCAAGGACGGCGCTATCCTCGTGGATTGGTATTACAACGATGACGTGGAGAATCCGCATAACTGGAACAACCGCAGGCGTATCGGCGTCACCGCGCTCATCTGCATGTATACCTTTGTCGTCTACACGTCATCTGCCATCTACACCAGCTCGACCGTCGGTGTCATGGAGAAATTCGGTGTCAGCAACATCAAGGCCACGCTCGGTCTCGCCCTCTACGTGCTCGGCTACGGTGTCGGTCCGCTCATCTTCTCGCCCCTGAGTGAGATCCCACGCATCGGACGTAACTCGATCTACATCATCACCATGTTTCTCTTCGTCATCATCTCCATCCCCACGGCCTTGGTGAACAGCTTCTCCGGCCTCTTGGCTCTGCGATTCTTCCAGGGCTTCTTTGGCTCTCCTTGCTTGGCCTCGGGAGGTGCCTCGATTGGTGACCTCTACAGTCTCAACGCACTTCCGTATGCCATGATGTCTTGGGTCTCTGCAGCATACTGCGGACGTAAGTACTCATTCTTATTCCCCATCCCTGTGGCGAGTATGTGGGATAGAGCAGATAGGCTGACTGACGACGTACACAGCCGCTCTCGGCCCTCTCCTCAGTGGCTTCGCCGTACCCGTCAAGGGCTGGCGATGGTCTCTCTATATCAGCATCTGGGCGTCTGCCCCCGTCTTCATCGCCATGTTCTTTCTCCTCCCCGAGACGAGCGGCGACAACATCCTCCTCCGCCGCGCCCAGCGTCTCCGTAAGCTCACCGGAAACGAGCGCTTCATGTCGCAGAGCGAGATCCTCCAGCACGACATGACGCCGAGGCACATCGCTGTCGATGCCCTCATCAAGCCCTTTGAGATCACCTTCAAGGATCCCGCCGTGCTGTTCGTGCAGGTCTACACGGCCATCATCTACGGCATCTACTACTCTTGTAAGCCCATACGCACTCACTGAACGCAGCAAGATCGGCAGAGCTGACAGATAGCAGTCTTTGAGGTCTTCCCTCTCGTATATCCCGTAGACTACGGCATGAACACGGGCGAAATCGGTCTCGTCTTTCTGTGTATTCTCGTCTCCTGCATCGTCGGCATCGCCCTCTACACAGCCTACCTCTACTACTACATGGACCCTCGCATCAAGAAGTTCGGCTGGCCCGTACAGGAAGCTCGTCTCATCCCTGCTCTGCCTTCCTCCTTCGGCCCAACCATCGGCCTCTTCCTCTTCGCCTGGACAGCCAGGGCCTCCATCCACTGGATCGTACCAACCATCGGCATCACCATCTACGGTGCTACCGTCTTCATCGTCATGCAGGCCATCTTCGTCTACATCCCTCTCAGTTACCCTCAGTACGCCGCCAGTCTCTTCGCCGCGAATGACTTCTTCCGAAGCGCGCTGGCTTGCGGCAGCGTCATCTTCGCGCACCCGCTCTACGGCAACCTTGGTGTTGCCAAGGGAACAAGTCTCCTGGGCGGCCTGAGCGTCATTGGTATCATTGGTATATGGGCCTTGTACTTCTATGGCGCCAAGTTGCGATCTCTGAGTAAGTTCGCTGTGTCGGACGAGATTGAGTAAAAAAATGTTGGGAATGTTGGAAGGGTCGCCGATGCCATGGAAAACTATAATTAACTATTAATGAATGGGGTTTAGTTGATCTGAGGTGGAACATCGGCGGGTTGCTTCGAGTACAAGAGTTAGCGAGATTGAGTGAGAAAATACGTTTCTTTAGTTAGGACATAATAATACTCATTAATACCTGATAACATTACATGAAGAGTAGTCGATTCGAAACGCATGGGTATCTTCGTACATCTTCAGATTCTAACTCCCCAACCCAGGTAACCCCAGGTTTAAGCAAATAACTCCAACAATTTCATCCTGAGATATATGAGCAAACCCGACTAAACGATGTAACACGGAGCTTCCAGATATGACACCGCAAACTGGGATAGAGCGGTATATAGCCCCTCGTCCACGGTCCTAAAGGCCTTACTAGGATGGACCCAGCTCTTTATCGAACGAATATAAACAAGTATGGACACCGTACGGTTGTAGCCGCCTCTATCCGCTGAATCTCTCACCATGGTTCATCCGGCATGTCCCAGCTATACCCTGGCTGTCGGTGACCGGGAGGAAGCGATCCGTTGTTGGAATTGTTAAAACCATACCAGCTGGACTGTTGTGATAGCCCTTGCGTTTGCAAGTTCTGAGCTGGGGCCGGGTACGAGGAGTAGTTCTGTTGAGCTTGTTGTTGCTGCGGTTGTTGACTGGATGGGTCTCTCGCAGACCGTGTGGAACGGGTATTCATCGACGGTTCATTCCTGTCTTGCTTTGGCGCAGATATGGATGTTGTGCTAGGCGCCTGCGAGTATGTGCCCTGTGCGCTATATCCTGCTGTAGAATTGTACGAGCGATCCGAACGCCCTTGCGAGCCTGACCACTGGCTCGGCGCTCGTGGGTTGCTAGACTGGTGGGAAGTGGTCATGGTTGTGGGTGCGTGCGATGGCATTGACATCGTCACGGCAGTGTTGCGGCTACTGGCTTGGACTGAAGGTAACAAGTTAGCGGATGAGTTGCCCGAGGCATTGTGCCCAAGTCCTTGGCTCCAGTGAGCACCAGGAGGGGCGTTATTCTGGTTGTTGTAAGTCTGGCCCCCGAGCTGTGATGACTGACGGCTGGACGATCTCCCACGCCGATGCTGTTGATCTTGGGGTGGAGGCTGGAATCCTCTATATGCCGACGTCTCTACCCCTGGTGTCCGTGATTGATTCCGCGACTGGTCCCGATGTTGCTGACGTGGCGAGGCTTGCGTACTAGCAGCTGCTTGTACGGGCGATCTACGAGGCTGGGACATGATACCAGCAGCTACTGTGGGCGATTGCCGCGTTTGCTGGAGTGATGCATGGGATAGAGATGCGGTCGGCTGCAAACCGTCACGAGGGCGAAGGCTTTCTCTTGCCAAGCTGTTGCTATTAGATTGTGAAGATGACTGATAGGTTCCTGAATATGCCATAGACGGTGATACAGTGGTCGCCGATGCTGTTGTTGCTGTACTTGCTTGCGTACTAACAGCAGGGACATAAGCTGGGCTTTGGTGAGTTCGGTGCGTTGTGGAGGTTGCCCAGCCAGACTGTTTCGGTTCTGAAGCCAAAGTCTGGTGGTGGTGAGCACCGGAACTAGATGCTGTCCAGTCTGGGTGAGATGCAGGCGTATCGGGTTCAACAGCTGCCGGTTGGCGAGCCAGTGACTGCGTCGGACTCGTATCTTGAGCGTTGTAAGTCTGTAGATGGTGTGTAACGGCGTTTTCAGGGGGTTGTTGCTGCTGCATAGATCCTGAAGCAGTGAGTTGAGGTAGGGTCAGACTATGCGCCGATTGAAAGTAGCCAGTCTGTGAAGCATAGCCATCGGGTACAGAGTCGCTCGCGTTTGCAGCGTCTGTGCCATCTGCAGCGCTATGAGGAGGGTGATGATAGGCTTGCACAGCCTCTTGCTGAGCATACTTCTGTTGCGTTTCCTCCTCTTGGTCGTCTTCGGTGCCTTCTTCTTCTCCTACTTCTTCGTCCTCCACGTCCTGTGGTTCGTTGACTTCATTGGCAGTCTCGTCCAGAACCATACCCGTCTGCATTACCTTCTTCTTCCTGGATCTGGGTTTTTGGGGAGCGTACTCGCAAGGGGTGCCACGAGACTCGCATTCGGAACAAGTCGGCCTTTCTCTAGGGCACTATATCTGTTAGCCGGCAGTAATCAGCTTTCGAATGACTTGTACTTACTTTGGTCTTACGGCCTTTGCAAGTCAAGCACGCGTTACGGGATTTCCCCATCTTCTTCATCGAGTTAGTGCTAGGCCCTGTATCTTTAGTTGTGGGTATTGAAGAATCTTCCGCGGCCGCATTGCCAAGAGCATCATTGCGTGAGCCAGCAGGCTGTGGTATGAGTTCCTTGTTGGTAATTGGACCAGACGGACTAGGTTTGCTGCTGTCACTCTGTTCCGCATGGGCTATGGATGTACCAGATGAGGCATTGGCTGATCCCTCTCTGTTGCTTGGGTGAACAATACGTAAACGCTCTGCACCATACTTGACAAGCATACTTAGCGACTCCTTCTGTAGTTCTGGTGATTGGTTTGCAAAGATGCTGAACTGCTCGGTGGAGAGCGTGTCTGGTGGTACCCCAGCGTTGGTGAGTATCGAAATGGCTTGCTCTCGGCGACGCGCTGCTTCAGCAGCGGAAACGTTGACCGGGAAGTTTGCCCCCGTAGTAGCCGCCCCCTCAACCAGTTGCTGTTGGCCGTTCGTGATAGCGAGAGTACCGCCGCCTGTCGAGGGTTCTGGGTAATTGTAAGATGAAGCATCAGCGGCTGTGTCGCCAGATTGCTGTGCATCCAACAACTCGTTAGGCTCAGTTCCTGCGGGGTCTCGCAAAGCCATGGTGGCTTCCCTTGCTACCTGCTGAGCAGACGGGAGCCCTGTAGAGCCGTCCAAAGCTGTAGCTTGAGCATCGGTATTGTCATTCTTCTTCTTCCGCTTCCTTGGATTCCCAGGCTCATCCTGCGCCCTACGTGATTTTCGATCCTTCTTATCCGATTTTGGTTCTCTGGACGTATTTTGCTCCTTTGGGGCTCCGGGTCCAGGCACGCGAGGAGGTGGTTTGAAGGTCTCCGCCAGTTGAGCCACTGTCCGGTGTAGGGGCATGTGGTCGTATTTGATTGTTATCACTCGATTGTTTTGGTTGAATGTGATTATGACGGTACCTCGACAATCGAATGCAGGTCTGCCACCCAAGCTCGGGGGTAGCTCACGGTCACTATACTCACCGACGATTGCTTTACTCGGCTGCTTGGCTTGCTGACGGTTCCATTGCTGGAAAGAGTCTTTGCACAAGTACGTAAATGTCCAACCTTGAGATCCGCGAGCCACTTCCCGGACGGTCCAATTACTGCCATCGACCTTGCTGAGCGACTGAATGATATGCCTTGTGATGGATGTCTGAAGAACCGGATCGTGTCGGGGCTGGTTCATCAGCGATTCGCTGGCGTCAACCACGCGCAAAACTTGCGACTGCACTCTCTCATCCGGCACCTGGGTTGATGTGGCTCCTCCTAGCGACGGATCGATGCTATTGAGGCCTTCGAGCGTACCGTTCTCTTGGTCGGAGACGGACATCGTGAAACGCGCCGAGGCGTTTATCTCCATCGTGATTGACAAGTGTTCGGCTCGATTTGGCGTGACCTTTGCATCTAGGATCCCGGACAAATGCGCTTGCACATCATCGATGGAGCCGCATTGGGGATTACTGGACGGCGCGTCGGGCTGGACACCCAGGTTGTAGCTCGCGAGGAAGTCGGCCATGGCGAGGCTCGGATGCAGTGCGCGGAATGCACTGGAGAACCATAGAGCTAGGTGGTTAGGTAGATCAGCCTAAACTTGTGCTTGTTGGGCGAGGTTTTCGCTGCGACGTTGGACGCTGCGAAGCGACCGCAGAACTGGCGGTTGTGATAATTCGCGATGGCGTCGCGCCTGCCAGTTGCGAGAGTCCTCCTCTCCCGTTGTTTGGTCAGAGGTTGTGGGTGTGCGGTTAGTGTTAGGCTGAGTCTTTTGGGGGTCCACCTATCTAGTACAGCTGTAAATGCGTTCTGGCTTTGAAGAAGGTCGCTTACAGCAGCTCCATGACAATTACACCCAATAGTATAATATTCTTCATACCAAGGAAGCACATGTAATAATACGCATGCTGCGGAAAAAAACCGTTTTCTTGCGGGTGAGATAATGAGAGTGGAGTTCGCCGTCACTAATAAATTGACTATCAGGAGCCTCAGACGCCATTCCGGGAGAGTACATCAACTTAGAATAGCATCAAGCCACATCGTGTCTAGCAATCGGGCATTAATTCTCCTCGGCCCATTGCTCGACTCTCTCAATCAAATCCATCTTCTTACCACTGGTGCTTAGCCCCTTTGCGCTTAGAACATCCTTAAGCTGGGCCACTGTCATCTTCGCTATACCTCCACTCTCAACTGCCGCCTTTAGCTGAGCAGTGCTGAGTGAAGAACCGACCGGTTTCTCTGTTTTGCTCTTCTTCGCTGGTCCACTATCCTCATCATCCGCTTCGCGCTTCAAAGACTTCCTCGACGCGCTCGAGTTTGCTTCACGGTCTAAAGTCTCGGACCACTCTTCCAAGTAACCACCAGCTCGTTTGCTGATAGCTTTAAACTTGGGCTTCGTGGCATCCTCGGGCTCCTCCGGAACTTCCTCTTCGAGAGCAAGAGCTTGAAGGATCTTGTAGTGCCATTGGAGCGAGGGGTTCGGATATTTAGTCGGGTTGTACATGGCCTTGGGAAGCTGGAGCTGCTGAACGATGATCCTCATCTGCGTTTTGAGGTCGTCAGAACACTGATCAAGCTCTCCAGTTGACTTGAGCTCTCTCAAATCATCCTGGAAAGGCAACGGGTGGATCCAAAGACCAGCCGGCAAGTATGGCGTCCCCGATTCCTCATCGGATCGTTCTCTAGATGGTATAATGGCGGCCAACATTGGTTGGGCATTGGTCCTAGTGATGCACCAGGCGATACCCACTTTGTCGTCCTTGAGTAGCTTTCGCCATAGCGCTGCAAAAGTTCGAGTTGAACCAACATACCCCTCTTCACTTGGGAAAATGAAGGTCGATTTCTTGATGCTGCCCCAGAAGGGGATCAGACTGCGAGGCTTAAATCCGATGATACGAATAACTGGTGACCCAAAATCTTTCAAAGACTTTTGCTCTTCAGGTGTGAAGTAGACATACTCGCCGCCAAACTTGTAGGCCTTTCTGATCTCTTGCTTTTCAACCGTCCTGGCACTGTCCTCGGCAATTCGCGTTGTCTCGCCAGAGGCAATCTGTGGCTTTTCACCATCGAGCCAGATGTAGCAGGTCCTTGCCGGAGTTTGTCGATGAATCACGTTATACCCTTTAACGGAGATACGCAGACCAGGAGCAATCTCGAATGGAAGGTTTGAGAATAAAGCTCGCTTTGCTGTTTGCTTGGAATTGATGTTCGAAGTAAGGGAGTTGAGTAACGTCAGCCCATTCCCGGATCTTGAGGACCTGATCTCCGACATATTGGCCCCCCCTGCCGCATCTTGGTATACAATGTCCTGAGAATGTCAGCTAGCGTTCTTAGTGATGAAATGAAATGAAATGAAGAAAAAAGGAATAGCTTACATCGTAGAATTTCCCAAGCTTAAACTCTTCGTCACCGCGTGTGATGGGAAACAAGTCGATCATCACACCAAGATCGTACAAGTCCTTCGCGCGGACAGCAGCCGCAGATCTTGCTTGCTTCTCATCAGAGTGAGGGTCATCATTATCCGTCACAATAAACAAACGACGGCTTCCAAAATTGGCTGCCCTGGTCGTAAAAATCTGGTTGGCACAAAATAGCAAGTTCGACATGCTGACAGGTTCTTCTGAAGGTACCAATACTTCGTCTTCGTCTTCATCTTCGACCAAAGCCTTGAGTTTCTTCACATCCTCTGCAGCTGGTACGTCAAGATCCATAAAGAGATAACAGTGCGGGTAGCCCAATCCCGTGCGTCCGTCAATAGACTCTTGAAACTTGGACTTCTCTGTGCCAAAGAGGAGGATGCCCATCATATCCTTGGGGTTGGAGATAATACGCTGCTCCATCAACGTATAGGCGCATTTCAAAGCGGCCTGTATTGGACTATCCCGATCCGCCTTTTTAGAATCGGAATGCGGCGGCGGCTGCAGCATCGACTTGCTAACATCAATCGCTAGTAGGATGGCATCCTTTTGTGCTTTGTAGCTCTTACTCGTGTTAGTTGAAGCAGTGAAGATGAGGGATGATATCACCTACTGTCTCGTCAATTTCCTGATCTCCCTCATCGTCGTCGGCATCGTACCTCCAATCCGATTTAAAGTCTGCCATGATTCCAAGATTATTTTGTGAAGATTGACAAAGTTCGACTCGTGAGTGAGCTGGTGCTCGAAGAGCTGGGTGATCTCATGGCTATGGGTCATAGCGTTAGGCAAACGCGAGCGTGTTACAGGGGTCGCGGGGCCGCTCGCGAGGTCACGTGGTGATTAACAATGCTTTGCATCATTGATGATTGGCTTTAGCTTCGTCTGTTAGGCGGTACTTCAAAATTGGGGTAAATCCGGGGGTTTTCAAGTTGCGTAATAGCAATCTATTTGCCGACTCAAAGATTCCAAATTCCCCGATACAGCCGGCCGAAGCCGATTCAAGTCCAGTGGAAATCCATACCATCATCGCAAGACCGCAACTGGGATGTTTCGCGCGCCCACTCAACATTTCATCCAATTTCTTCCTCATCGATTGATTTCAATTCTCTCCTGTTAATCATCCTGCAAAGTTTTGTTTCGCTCCTCTCGTCATTTCACCATGGCTCTCCGACAATCCGGAGGCCAGTTATTCAAGGGCCTAGGCCAAAAGACTTCACATCGTCTCATCTTGTCCCAGCTTGCGACACAGAAGCGACACCTGGCGACGCATGTCCCTCCTGTTACACAGGATGCTACGGGCTCCAAGGGCCCTACGGCCATGGTGTTTCTGAACATGGGCGGTCCTCAGACCCTGGATGAGGTTGGCGACTTCTTGGGACGTCTGTTTGTACGTTGTGGTTTCTTTACCCGACGATTTTGAAGGTTTACTGATGTTCGTTTTAGTCCGATGGCGATTTGATCCCTCTCGGCCGACTCCAGAACTATCTCGGTCCTCTAATCTCCAAGCGACGGACACCCAAGATCAAGAAGTACTACGATGCCATCGGTGGCGGTTCGCCCATTCGCAAGTGGTCAGAGTACCAAAGCGCCGAAATGTGTAAGATACTCGACAATATCTCTCCTGAAACGGCACCGCACAAGCCATATGTCGCTTTCCGTTACGCCGACCCCCTTACCGAGGAGATGTACAATAAATTGTTAGATGACGGCTTCGGTAATGGCAAGGGTGGTAGAGCCGTTGCGTTCACCCAGTATCCTCAGTACTCGTGCTCAACGACAGGTAGCAGCCTGAACGAGCTGTGGAAGTGGAGGCACAGGCTAGAGGGAAACACTACACAGGAACCCAAAGCAGGCTCCATCACTTGGAGTGTCATTGATCGCTGGCCGACCCATCCGGGCTTCATCGATGCTCTTGCGCGGAACATCGAGGCTAAGCTTGCTGAATACCCTGAAGAGAGGCGGAGCGATGTAGTATTGCTATTCTCTGCGCACAGCTTGCCCATGTCGGTTATCAACCGAGGTACGTGCTGTTGATGTCTGAAAATATACCATAGGCATTCGGGCTAACGAATAACAGGCGATCCCTATCCTGCTGAGGTTGCTGCCACCGTCTACGCCGTCATGAAGCGCCTGAATTTCGCCTATCAATACCGACTTGTCTGGCAGTCACAAGTCGGACCATCCGCCTGGTTGGGACCCCAGACCTCCGACACTGTGACGGACTACATCAAGAAGGGACAAAAGGATCAAATCTTGATTCCCGTCGCTTTCACCTCTGATCACATCGAGACTCTTCACGAACTCGATATTGAGATCCGCGGTGAGAGCGGCCACGCTGACACCGTCAAGCGTGCAGACAGCTTGAACGGAAATCCTTTCTTCATTGAGGCGCTGGCCGATATGGCCAAGGAGCATCTTGGCTCCGACGTGGCGTGCTCTAAGCAGTTGGGTCTCCGATGCCCTGGCTGCACGAGCGAGAAATGCGCGGAAACGAAGCGGTTCTTTGCAAGCCAGCAGGCTGGTCTGCCGGCATAATCGAGGCGTTGACGTGCTAAAGTATTGCGAGTGTACCTGTATAATTACGGATTTGAGCGTCACGGTTTATTAGAATGTGTCATCTCGGAGTCTGGTAGTCGGGCGATTTGTACAATGAAAATGAATGGATTCAGATGCCATGCCACAAGACAGCTTCCTTAACGCTACAATGATTTGTCACTATCGCTCCGTGACTGTAGTAAGGCTCATGCTAGCGTAGTATATAACTCGGGTGTCTCTGCTGTTCGCAATGGCAGTTTCTT
Source organism: Coccinonectria pachysandricola (assembly GCA_003693555.1). Taxonomy (NCBI): domain Eukaryota; kingdom Fungi; phylum Ascomycota; class Sordariomycetes; order Hypocreales; family Nectriaceae; genus Coccinonectria; species Coccinonectria pachysandricola. The sequence continues at coordinate 276,034 of QUZF01000024.1, forward strand.
TAGATCGAGTACTTATTTTAAATCCGACACGATAGGAATCATTCTCACCTCCAAGTTAACTACATAATAGCGTAAGACATCGATAGAGAGTGCATGAAGGCCAAGCCATGTTTTCGAACTGTTGGCGTTCAAGCTCTTAGCGTAAGCTGTTCTCATGTTCATCTAACCATGTCTAGCTACCCTATAATTTGATATAATTCCTCACGTTTCAACTGAACATGTAATTTAACAGATTTACAATACATATTAAGGTACATCTTAAAATGAATTCACCTTATACTGATTGTGATCTAGTTATTCACAGAACGTCGAACCATGGATCTCCCGGTATCTGGCCTGATCACGATGTGAAAACTGATGTACTGTAGTCTAGTTTACCTTCCATTTTAGTTTACGAATCTATATAACCACTATCTACACTGTTACACTTGCATTGCTAGCAAATCAAGAGGCCGAGAGTCCTTGTAAGAATATGATGTCGGATGTAGCAAACGAGATCTAACAAACCGTGGAGTTAGGGAGATGAAGCAGCCAGAAGCAACAGCAAACTTGACATGTCCGAGCTGTCTGTTCACTGGGACTGCAACTCATGCTGTAGAAAAAACGCAGAGTCGGATGGCAAGGACAGGGTACCAAGTACCTTTGCCGATATAGAGAATGTGAGGGTTGAAGAATTCGCGCGTGATTGGAATGCATTGCATGTCGCGAGACTCGCCCTCGTGTCTCCAGACTGCCCCTTTTGGAATGAGCCTTCGCGTTGTGAGGACAGGAAAGTGATGAACTCTCTGCAAGCCAACAATGTTGCGCGTGTTTGCGCTGTTATATATCTGTAGATGTGCTCGCATCAACTTGGTGTTTCACAGGAGCTCGAGCGTATTCGAGGCTGATCCATCTCCTGCATGTGCGGCGATCAGAGCATCGCCATACGTAAGGTATTCGCCCGTGGTTTACGGACACCCAAGATCGCGTGCCTGTCCAAGTTGCCGCTCTACGGACGTTGTGACTGTCAATGCCAAGTAAGACGCCAATAACACTGGCAAACTTGACATGCATTCATCGTTGAAGCACTGGGAGAGGTAATGGCACCGTGGCGTCCGCTAAATATGGTTCTAACGGGGCCAAGCTCCACTGCCTATCGGACGGGAATGCGGGAGAGTGAGACTTGATAGTGTACAGGCTTGAAAGGGGCCGGGGTATGACATTGTACGGGCCACTCTGCTACCTTAAAAGGGCTGTCAAACTTGTCCTAAGGTGAGGGAGGACCAAGACTGATAAGAGTGGTCCCGGTATAGGCACATTGTTTGACCCCTTATGACGCGTGAAGTGTAAGCCTAGGCTCGGTAGTGTTTCATAGCTGATATGAGTCTCCGTGTCTACTTTGCCTCGATAGTATACGTGGTAGACATGCCGTGCCGGGTGATGGGTGGTAAATCTCGGTTCGGGGACCAAGTGGCAGGGACTCGAGCTAATAATATTTAATAACGGTGGCATGTTTCCGTACGCAGCAGACCATGCGAAACGAGATCGCCCACCGAGGGATTATCGTATCACTGCATATATGCCATGCCGATTCTGCTTTGATTATGGGATCAGCTGCACAGCGGCAGAGTGGTTCCTCAACTACAAGCCACGATATGCAGTAGCTGGGTACTCTTGTAAGAGGGGAGTTCAGTTGAAAGAAACGTATGTTTCATGCCAATCTTGAAGTTCTTGCAAAGCCTGTAGCGAGGAAGCTCCCCAGTCGCAAGCTCCATCGAGGCTAGTGCTGTAGCCGACTGCATGGCTACAGTTATTTGAGCGGATTATAAGGGGCCAGCAATGTCCGAGCAGACACTGTGTCGCAATTCAATGTAGCGGGAGGAGGGAGGAATTCTAGCATCAGTCATGAAAACCTCAGCTGGGAACCAAAAGATGCAAAGAATGAGAGAGAGCCATGTTCGCCCTCAGTCAGTTGCACTAGACCTGTGATTGTGAAGCTCAAGCTCCCTTCCTTCCTCATCTCCCAACCTCCATTACACCTGCTGCCTCACCCCAGCCAAGTCTGCTGATTGGCCTATTGCCACTCGACGTCCAATCAGAGCCTGCCGTCTGCCAACAAGCAGCTCCCCGGCCCAACGCCCCATCCCCAGCGTCTGTTCACCACTTCGCGCAACCGTCCAGCGCCTCTTCCAGCAGCCCTGCCGCTAATTCTCCAGAGTTCCGGCCCCACCCCTGAGGCCTGAAGTTTGCCCCTGGCCGACTAGACCCCTTTTCGGCATAGCTCCTATAAACCCCTTTTGACGCAGGATCAAGCCAGCACGCACCGTGGGAAGCCCGCCCGCAAGCCCGTCTAGCACGGCTCGCTGCCAGAACAGCACATCAGAATTTCCTCTCCTGTTCCTTTCTTGATCCGCGCCGTCGCACTCCAAAATTAACCCTTCTCCTAGGCCCTCGTTTTCCCCATTAGGTTTCCCTTCTTCCACTCTCTGACCTTCATTGCTACTTCTCTTTGTCGCGTTTATCTCAGAAGCGTGAGAGTTGGCCCGTTCGTCACCTCACGATTCCTGTGCATCTTCAGTTGCCAGTCTTGCGACGACTTCAACACGCGTCTCTCGTTAGGGTGAGCAGCTACCTACCTACATCTCCACCTCCCAAGTTGCAGCATCGTTCGGACACCTTTCGGCAGCAGCAACGTGTATTAGCGCAGTCATAGCATCGACACGCGCACAGCAAGGTCGATGCGTCATTCAGTCTTGCTGCTTTTGACTGTGTTATGCTCGCTGCTGCCCGGTGGCCGCCCATTCTTGCAGCTGTGCCCTTCTGATCTGGCAATTAAGCTAACCCATCTTGACTTAAAGATAGGTTTCCAGAGGTATCCTTTTATCTGATATCGACCGTTCTTGCTTCATCAATATGGGTAAGCATCTTTCTTTTCTACACTTTCACTTGCCTGCATGTTCGGCCACATGGCCTGAGGAGCTAGGAGAAGGAGCTCCCTAAACGTGGCCCACGAGGACAAACTGGCCATCTCCTCGGATCTCAACATCGACTTGACCGAGCTCTACCATCACCAAACCGTGTCCCGATAAAACAACGACATTCGTTGACCACAACTTACACTTTCTTGGATTTCCTTGACCATTTTGGGTCTCAGAAAGTATCGTCGTATCGAACCTCCTCCCCGCACGTCCTTATCTACCACGAGATACAAGATGATCAAAGCCGATAAGCCACGACAACTCAGCGTCCACTTTGACAAGAGGACTGGATATGTGGTCTATACCGACATTCGTGCGGAGAGCTATGCCACTTTTCCTAAGAGCTCCATGAGGTCCAGCAGCTTACCTCCAGAGACCAACCCCGTAAATTCCCATCCAGCTCCTCCCCAACCTGAAGGAGCTCGACATTACCGCAGCATGCTCGACATCGATGGACCGCCAGTACTAGGCCTAGTGACGCCAACGACGGATGACGAGCTCTTCTGTGGCCCTCTCGAGAGTGACAGTGGAGTAAGGAAGCTTGAGCAGATTCTATCTCAGAAGCGATCAGTATCAGCCGAGCTCCTTGCGGTCTTCCGAGACGTTGGTGAACGGAACCAATCCAGTCTGGGACTCCTTGACCCTCAACCTGGCTCCTAACATTATTAAATTTCGCCAAACTGTCCGTGAGCACTTGCTGACTTATATCATAGCATCGGTCGCTAGCGAATCACCGGCCCTGGCCTCTTCCCCTACGCCCCCTAATGGTATGCGACTATCAGCCAGTCGGTCGTTTTGCCATTACTAATATGAGTTACAGTTCCTACTCAGACGCCTCCGGCTCTGGACAACCGGAACATTGTCCGAAGAAAGCTGACTGGTTACGTTGGTTTCGCCAACCTTCCCAACCAGTGGCACCGCAAGAGCGTTCGCAAGGGCTTCAACTTCAATGTTATGGTTGTAGGTGAATCTGGACTGGGCAAGTCTACTCTGGTCAACACTCTGTTCAACACCTCTCTCTACCCCCCTAAGGAGCGCAAGGGCCCTAGCCTCGACATCATTCCCAAGACTGTTACCATTCAGTCCATTAGCGCCGATATTGAGGAGGCTGGTGTTCGCCTACGATTGACTGTTGTTGATACCCCTGGATTCGGTGATTTCGTCAACAACGACGAGTCATGGCGCCCTATTGTCGACAACATTGAGCAGCGTTTCGATGCCTATCTCGATGCCGAGAACAAGGTTAACCGCATGAACATTGTCGACAACCGTATCCATGCCTGCGTCTTTTTCATCCAGCCCACTGGCCACTCTTTGAAGCCCCTCGACATTGAGGTCATGCGCCGTCTGTACACAAAGGTCAACCTCATTCCCGTCATTGCCAAGTCTGATACTCTCACCGATGAGGAAATTACTGCTTTCAAGGCTAGAGTAAGTCAACCCGATCCCTGAAGCTGAAAACACTGCTAACCGCCGACTCAAGATTCTCGCCGATATCACGCACCATGGCATTCAGATCTTTGAGGGTCCCCGGTATGAGCTCGACGACGAGGAGACTATTGCCGAGAACAACGAGATCATGTCCAAGGTTCCCTTCGCCATTGTCGGTGCTACCAACGAGATCACGAGCGCCGATGGCCGCAAGGTCCGCGGACGTGCCTACCCCTGGGGCATCATCGAGGTTGACAACGAGGAGCACTGCGACTTTGTCAAGCTTCGCCAGATGCTGATCCGAACCCACATGGAGGAGCTCAAGGAACACACCAACAACACGCTGTACGAAAACTACCGAACGGACAAGCTCATCGCCATGGGTGTCTCGCAGGACCCCAGCGTCTTCAAGGAGGTCAACCCTGCCGTCAAGCAGGAGGAAGAGCGTTCTCTGCACGAGCAGAAGCTCGCCAAGATGGAGGCCGAGATGAAGATGGTCTTCCAGCAGAAGGTGGCCGAAAAGGAGAGCAAGCTCAAGCAGTCCGAGGAAGAGCTCTACGCGAGACACAAGGAGATGAAGGAGCAGCTCGACCGCCAACGACTGGAGCTCGAGGACAAGAAGCAGCGAATCGAGAGCGGACGACCGATCGAGAAGGAGCCCAAGCGCAAGGGCTTCTCGCTGCGCTAAACTGCCAGCACTCTGACGATTTGCCGACCTTCCTCTCCCTTCTTCCTCATTATTCATGTCTGAGTACCCGTGATGCCCATACAATACCAGCTCGACGCCTCTCTTTTCCTGTTTCAATTCTTCTTTCTTTGTCGTCACTTCTCAAATCCCTTTTTAATCATCAAGATCTCGTCATCTAATTGCATACGTCAACAACAAAGCTTGTCGTACGGCGACGAATCACCAAAAAGTCTTTACGAAGAATAGTCATGCAGGGAGGGGAATTTGCATACTACGAACAGCAGCAGGTGCTATGCGAGGGATGGCCGTCTCGTCTCCTGGGCCAATTCCATGCAGGTTCGACCCATCGGGGGTTTACAGCCTTTTCTACTCCAAGTCCAAAAGGGACGACTGTAGAAAGCCTCTGATCGGATATTGGGGAACACGCTCTGGTAATATAGACGTGCTACTTATACCAGGCGACACGGTCTCACCACCGGCTGAAGCCCCTACTGTACATCTGCGTCTACCCTGCATGCGGATACCCTCTTACTCTTGTTTGCTTATGGAGCATTGGCAGTGACTTGAACTAGACAGGAGCAGACGGATGGTTCGCAAAGGGGAGTCGAATAGCTACCGTTGTATTTTAGCCAAGTTTGTCGAGATGGGTTGATTTGATGTCTCGATAGCGACAGCCCCTTAGGTCTTGGGTCGTTTTCTTTGCTAAGTCTATTTTGATTGAACTTTACTGTTAGTCTCGTCTTCCTACAATTCACTGTGTGCTTGTGTAATGCCTTAAATTGCAAGACTATCATCTTGATATGTGATGGTTTGGAAGTCTTATTTACGTTTCTTGAGGGCTCAGGACGTATTTCTTGGTAATTGAGCGCCGTTATCTCTAACAATACATAGCAGTGAGTATTTGTAAAAGGCAACGTCAAAGGAACTACTAGCATTCTTTTCACGAAGGATGTTGTTTATATGAACATATAGCGCTTTCCATAAAGCACCAAATTGATATGCAGATTCAATCGTACTGCTGAGCCTTTAGCTTGACTTTTTTTCTTTTTCTTTTTTCTTTTTTCGCTTCGTCAAGAAAAGGGAGAATCATCTCATGTCCTACAAATTCCAAGATCCTCATGACGCGTCACATCCTCCCGCCCACAACGTTACAAACCAAATACAGCGACGCAACCGTTCTTTTTCCAACAATCATCCAGCTCACAGTTACCGCTCTACCTCCTCTTCGCGTTCCGCAAGAAGAAAGCACCAATGACACCGGCGGCAATACCCACACCACTAAGAATAGCGACGCCCATCATGCCTTCCTTGGCGACTTTGTCGTCGATGAGTTGGCGTAAGTTGGCGGCTTGGAGGTTGGCGGGTTCCTTGTCGATGAGGAGGTCGTTATAGCGGCGGGCTTCGGCGTAGTTGCCGAGCTTGTAGTTGCCGAGGGCGAGGTAGTAGAGGCACTCGCGGCGACGTTCGGGAGAGAGACGGAATATTTCGGAGAGGAGACGGACGCCGAGTTGTTGGTCGTTACGTTGGTTGGACTTCACAAGGCCCTGTTGGGCATTAGCGATGTTCTTGAATGATATGGCCTTTCGTTTGCATGGGAGAGGTCTTGGGCTCGGCGTTGTAGGTGTTGCGATAGGCATGGTGGACATTAACCAGGATGTTGGGGGGGGGATTATCGTACCCAAGCATAGTTGAACTGGGTCTGGATGCCGACGAGGTCGCCCTCACGCTCGTACTGGGAGCGCAGGACGTTGAGTTCCGATGCATTCAGAGGGCTACAGGAGAAGTATTAGAGATTTTTGGAAAACGAAACAAAGGGTCGATGGCTTGGGGTGTGCTATACGTACGTCTCGGCATCGAGGGCATCTTTGATTTGTTTACAATCAGCTTTCTATCTTTGTCGAGCTGGCGCAGCTTCCATCAGCTTGGATGTTCTCTACTCACATGGTAGTTCGGTGACCATCTTGGTTGAAAGGCCCTTGAGGGCTAGTGTCGCTGACAAAGAGGGATCGGAGTTCGATAGTAAATTGCGAGGTATATCGTACCGAGCTACTCACTTGTAGCGCAGTCGATATTGGCTCAGATGTCGAGAAGATGTGTTGTGGTTTGAATGCGGCGTCGTCGGCTGAAGACAAGCTCCTGGAACATCAGATGCCTGCAAGTGGCGGCCGATGACGATGGGCCGCGCCGGCAAAAGACCGGATATACTAGCTCTGACACCGATAAGCGATAATCGTCCGGGTGACCGGGGGAGCGTGTGTGCGTGCACGGTGGGGGAAATAGGGATCTGGGCTCGCGGCAGCAGCAGCACCGACTAAAACTTGGACATCAACACGTCGACGCGCCGCTAACCATCGTGAACCGAGTGCTTCTGGCCGAAAAGCAAACCCGATACTAGGGAGGGGCAAGAAAAGTCTATTGCAAAGAACTGGATCGGTGATACTGCAAACATGCTGCTCTCCGAAGAGCCTGCGACGGTAACCCTCCCTGAACCTCTCAACCATCACAAAACGTGAGTAGGCTAATCCGCGCAAAGCTCATCCACCACACAATCGAAAACTTCAACATCAACCCCGATAAGCTCGCCGTCTCCCGCATAACCGAATCCCTCTCCACCCTCCAACAAGCCCGCGATCTCCGCGTCCGCGAAGCCGAAACCTCGCTCAAGAAGCTCTCCCGCGCGCAGGCCACGCAGGCCTCTCGCTACGAAGACCTGCTAGCGGCGCACTCGGTCACGGACCACGCCTCCAATATCTCGCGCCTCGACACGCTGAAGTTCCGCACGGCAAAGGCTGCTTCGGACGCCGAGTCGGAGGCGGAGAGGCTAGCGCTCACGGCGGCGGATCTGCAGGCGAGACTGCACGAGCTGGAGCTGCAGGGCGTGGAGGGCGACGAGAGCGAGGCGAGGAGGAGGAAGGATCCGGTGGATGACGAGGTGCTTCTGAGGTTGAAGGTCTACAGGAGTTTGGGGATCGATCTGGAGAGGGATGAGAGGGATGGGGAGTGGGCTAAGGCGGTGGTTAGGAACGATCGGAAGGGGGATGTTCATGTTGTGAACATGAACAAGAAGTTTTCGCGGTACTTCTACGCGAATTACTTCTGGCAGACGCTGTAGGAGCGGGACGATGGGTTTTGGGAGAAAGGGTTGGATGGGATCTTGCTTTTTGAACGACGGCATTGAGGGGGGCGTTACTATACCACGAGCTTACTTTACGATTGAACGGCATACCTGGGGATCTGAGAACGAGAGGAAGTGACATCACAGCATGAGGATAAGAAGATAGAACGTGATCTTCTCTGGATTCTGTCCCATTTAGCCTAGCACTTTCGGTGCATGGGTGCCCGTCATTCCACTCATTGAAATTGAATCTTTGATGTACTCCAAGACTGACCCGAGGTCGGTTGACGACCTATGTACTAATTGGAAAAACGGAATTTGCCCTCGCTTTTGATCCTCGTTATATCGTAAGGAATAGAGATATAGGCTAAAACATATCCACAGAAACAAACGTCCCATATGAAAAAGATTCATTGAAGAGCATCGAATGAATAAGTAGATGAATCACTGGTACATGTCGTCAAAGTCCGAGGGAGAACTCCTCCTCTTGGTGGTCCTCGAAGGACTCTTGTGAGGAGGAAAGTAGCTATCACCTAGTGCCTTGGAAAAGGCGACACGCGTCCCAGAAGGTGTCCTTGCGCGAGAGCTATTAGGAGACGCCGTTGATCGCTTGGTTTCCGAGCTTGATTCCCGAACCTTCATCATGAGGTAGCCAGTCTCACCAGGGGTCGTGGGGCCTCCAGAGGGGGAGCGTTGATGGTGACGACCATGGTACTGCTTATCAGGGAGTTCGAGGCGAGAGTTGATGGTAGTCCAGCCCTCGTCGTCGCCTAGTCTCCAACCGCCAAGACCTTCAAAGTCGCGCTCAGGTCCAATGCTGGGTGCCAGACCGATAGAATGCGCTTCGCTGCCAGGGGTAATGGTACCGGCGGCGGAAATCGCGCTCGAGCTGCGACGATTATGACGGCGACGCAGTGGCGAGTAAGAAGCGCTCGAGCTAGCTGATGATACTGAGGCGCTGTTTGCGCGTGCGGTGTCGAGCTGGCGGAGGTGGTAGTAGCCGGGTTTGCGGCCGCCCAGGTAGTGAGGGATGATGGAGATTGCGACGTCAAGATAGACGGCGAGGACGCGTAGGAGGAGGACGGAAAAGGCGACCGTAGTGGTGATGCCCGCAAAGACGGCAATGGGGACGGTGACGACGAAGAGGAAAGGGAAGACGAGCGCGTGGAACGGGTTGAAGCGTGCCATTGGATGGTCGGATGGTTGGACGGATGGATATCAGAGCATGACCACTAGGTCGGAAGTGAGATGATGAATGCGGAAGACGAGGAAGAGGAGGAGGAGTATGAACTGATATGATTACGAAGTAACGATAGAGAATGGGTGTCGAGAGAGAGAACCCCAGGTAGTAATAATCATGAAAAAAAATAAAAAAAAATAAGCAAATATAGTAGAGGAATGGATGCAAGAGATCAAGATGCCGAATGCGGTTTGCGTAAGTCGCCGTGGACTTTTCGGCAAGACGAAAGTGGCTTGTAATGTTAACTTAACATGTGTGTCGCAGGATGAACGAGCGATGGCTGCAGTGGTGCGCTGTCGAGTCGTCTTTGAGTGGTGGTGTAGGTAGTAGCCAGTGAGGCCAAGTGGTAAGCTGAGTGGTTGGCAAAGTTTGTGGTGTTTGGGTTGGAGCGCCAAGAGAGGGGGATCACATGCCTGGAAGCATGGCCTTTTTTGCGTCTGGGCCGTGAGATGAACGTTATTGCATAGTCGCTACTAGAGTAGGCTAGAGCCTAACTTAAAAAGAAGAGCGAAAAGGGGAAATCCAAAACTCTGATAAGGAATGGTGGAGGGGACAGCGAGCGAGGGAAGGAGAGGAGGAGTGTGCTTTCTTAACGTTGTGTTCTGCAGAGGAGAGGAGAGGAGAGGAGAGGAAAGACCTGTAACTCAGATCGATTTCCCAGGGTCCGATGGGCCTAAAACGCGGGGGAAGGTTCCACTCTTCCACGCCTTCCGTGGGAGGTCCGAAAATCAATCTCCGCTGACATCACCTTCCTTCCACAAACGTCAACCTTCAGATTCCATCATCCGCTCGCTCGCTCGCTCACCAACTCACCAATCAACCTTCGTATTAATCTGGTTCCTCGGAATTGCACAACGCACCATCTCTGTGCCTTTGCGCCTCTCTTTTCTTACCCCTTCTTTTTTCTTTCTCGCATTCCGGACTTATCTTGCGCCACACGCCGTGCCAGCGGTAATGTGCCAGGTGCTCGGCGCTCATGATCCCCGTCAAGGCGACCATCCAAATAGCCGCCGCAGTGTTCGTAATGACGGCCACGCAAGTCAAGTCGATAGCCGCCAAGATCAAGGTGATCAGGGAAGCCGACACGATGGCTCCGTGACGCGCTTTCCCTGGCATCTACCTGTCTGCGACGCACACTGCCATCCTACGGACACGATGGCCGAGGTCGCAAGCATCCAAGACATGCGAGCTGTCGCCTTGACCGTCATGGCAACTCGGCCTCAAGATCAGGATCTCGTCGCCGATGTTGCGAGAAAGTTCCCCATACCCTCGAGTTGTGGCTATCCGGATGGTTTCGCACCGGCAGGAACCCACAACAGCTCGGCCCCGGACCCGGACCAAGACTCGGACTTAGGCACGGACCTCTCCGGACCCGGAAACACTTGCATCATCCCGGCTTTCGGCTGGCACCCTTGGTTCTCTTACCTCCTCTTTGACGACGAAGAGGCCGAGCCAACGTATAAAAGCCCTGCTTCCTCGACTAACACGGGCAACTCCCAGGACGACGCAGACCTTCAAGCCGCCAAAGCAGCCCACTATTCCGCTGTCCTCCAGCCATCGCCCTCCCCTTCGTTTATAGCTTCGCTTCCCGAACCCGTCTCCCTCTCCTCGCACATCGCCGCAACAAATTCTAGACTCGAATCGCATCCCCTAGCTCTCGTCGGTGAGATTGGAATCGATAAAGCTTTCCGCCTCCCGCAAGCCTGGGATCCCAACTCTGCCGCCTCCCGTGACGATGGTCTCACGCCCGGTGGTCGCGAGGGTCGCACTCTAAGCCCCCACCGCGTTCGTCTCGAGCATCAGCGCGTTATACTCGCTGCCCAGCTGAGACTCGCTGCGCGCATGAAGAGGGCCGTGAGCGTTCATGGCGTACAAGCTCACGGTGTATTACACGAGGTGCTGGCATCAACGTGGAAGGGACATGAGCGTTCTGTACCATCGCGACGACAGCGCAAGATGGTGGCCAAGGGCGCTGAAGATCTCTCCTCCGACCGAGACGAGGTCGAGGTCGAGGATGAGAAGCCTTATCCGCCTCGCATATGTCTGCACTCCTTCAGCGGCGGGGTAGATATGCTGAAGCAGTACCTCCACCCTAGTGTGCCAGCACGCATCTTCATCTCATTGTCTACAGCCGTGAACCTGAGTACCGATGCCGCCGAGAAGCGAACCGACGAAGTAATACGCGCAATGCCTGATGATCGCGTGCTAGTCGAGAGTGACTTGCACCGAGCAGGAGAGCCGATGGATGACGCTCTGGAGGGCATGTATCGAAGAGTGTGCGACGTAAAGGGGTGGGGTTTAGAAGAGGGCGTGGTGAGGATGGCTCGAAATTTTGACGAGTTTATATTTGGATGAGACGCTGTAGATATGCACAAGAAAACAAACTACGTGTTTTGCTAGCCATCCCGTCCTAGCTAAAGCTATCAACGATTGTAAGGTAGCGCGATCATTCCATAGAGCATACATGAGAGCATGCGACGCCAGCTATTTGAGTATAATTGCATCTCAGGTAAGATACATGGGTTATAATGGCATAAAAACAGGGCAAAAGGGGGTATTAGTCGTCGAGTAATACTCGATCTGTAGAGACCATAGACCATAGAGGTTGTAAAAAAAACGTCGAAGCTATCCAATCATCATCGCTTGGGATCTCCCAGCACATCATCCACGTTCGAAGACGAGTCAGATGGCGCATAGTCCGACATACCAGGCTCATACCGACATCCATCCGCCACCAGAGAACCGTCCTGCACTTCCTCGCGATACGGAGGCAGAACCTCCGCAGGCAGCTCGAACCTCGGAATCGACGTCTGGCCGGCACAGTAACCGCCACGATGCTGACGAGAAACCATCTCCGTCTGAGCAGCCCGTCCCTCTTCAGCAGCTACCATGCCCTCCACCAACGAAGCAGCCTCTCGCAACCGGGCGATCTCGTCCTCCATGGTGCCGTCCTCCCGATCCTCGTTCAGCCTCCGCAGCTCGGCCTCCTTCTCGTCGCGACCGTTTCCGTACCAGAGCACGTGGAGACAGCGGCAGAAGGATTGGTAGGCCGATGGCGGGCGGGACATGCTTCGCACTGCACGCTCGAGACGGGCTTGCGGGGTGGATGGTTGTTGACGGCGGTGGCGGTGGATTGTGAAGAGGGACATGAGGGCAAGGAAGATGCCGGCCAAGAGGACGCCGGTTAGGAGGGGATCTTCGAAGAGTTCCTGGGTGTTGTTAGTTTTTCGTGCTTGCTAGGGTTGGTTTTGTGGTTGTACTTACTAGGGGAGGTGGGCCGTGGTGAGGACCGCGATGATGGGGTCCGTGATTGTGGGGAGGAGGATGTCCAGGATGGGAGCCATGGTGGTTGTGAGGAGGAGGTGGCGGCGGAGGAGGAGAAGGGTATTCGCCGTCAGAGGGTGGCATAACATGCTCTGCCTCATCATCCGGTCTAGGAGCAGGCACATCAAACTCTTCCGATCCGGGCGGCGGCGGCGGCGGCGGACCATGATGTCCAGGTCCTCCACGATGTCCCCTATTCAACATATGACAAACCCCACCGGCCGTGTGCCTCGCCCTAAACGCCAACTCTCGCACCACACACCTCACGGACCGACAATCCCTCAAGGCCCTCAGCATCGGGGGCGGAGGCGGGCCGCGATGGCGAGGAGGTCCGCGGTGGGGCACCTTCTCCAAGGATCCGGAGTCGCGCATGCTTTCGAGCAGGGCGGCTTCCTTATCCCAGATGAGCTCTCGGAGCTTGCGGGCGCGGTCTCGGAGGTCCTCGAGTTCGTGCATCTTGGCGGCGGCTTTGTCGTGGTGCTTGGGGTTGGGCTGGGACTCCTGGCTCAGCGTCGAGTTGCTCTTGCGTGCTTCCTCGATGTATTTCTCGACTTCCTCGCTCTCCCATATTTCCTTCTCTTCTTCTTTCTCGCCGAGAGGTGCGGTTTCGCGGCTGGGGATGCTCAAGTACATTCGGGAGTGGAACTTGGTTCCCTCGGTGGGCTGCATCATCGATGGCTCATCGAGACAGAGGGTGCCTTCGAAGCCGACGTCGTCGAGAGCTCGCCGATCCAGTGAGTCGACGGCGAAGAAGATCTGCCATTGCGAAGGGGCTTCCTCCGTCGGAGGGTCTGCGGAGACGCAGCGAAGGGACCAGTGTGCCTCGATGACGGAGCCGTTGGCGATGGTGATGTTGCCACTTCCACGGTTCTCATCCTCGTAAGGCAGAGGTTGGCCATTTACGCGAATGGCAGTTCGCTCACAAGACGGAGTTTGCTCATCAAAATCAACTCGCAGGAACTAGAAGTCAAGTCCGTCAGCTCGGGTTCGCAACGGAGAGGCGTGGGCGGCTCATCGCAGCGGCAGCGTACTTACGATTTCTCCGCGAGGCTCACTGGACGAGACCTGCAGGGCGACCAACGTCTCAGGCTCTATAGCAGGATTAGATCACCTCATTACTCGATTCGAGCTGAAATGGGGCAAGGATGGCTGCCTCGTTTATCTGAGCGAGGAGGGGAAAACTTACTACCAGCATCAAACGACGTGTCATGCGCACTCGCCAGCGCCAGCACCGGTAGCAACGCAGCAGCCTGGCCAAAGCCGCGCATGATTGCTGTGATCAAGGCAGCCGACAATGACTTTCTTTAGCCTGGAGCTCTCTCTCTCTCTCTCTCTCTCTACAAGCGTTCCTCTCTTGGGACGCCTGCTCTCTCGCTTATCAGGCAACCAAATATGATCTGGACAACGGAATCACGTATCCGCTCAGAACCCACAGGAAACAAGGAGCAGGACGAGGAAAGGAAGAAGAACGGATGGTCGATAGTGCGGGAAAGGTAGAATCAGAAGATGGGAGAAGAGAGGGCTGCCTAAGATAACCAAGATCCCAAGCCACCCGTGTTCGCCGACCCACGATCCAGGAACGCGTGGAACCCCATCTACAATTCGCTCTCTGGGCGCTACTCTGGGCGCAGGCGGCGACAGCAGCGAGTTACTGGTATGAAGCAGCCATGGCCACGCCCAGTCGCAGCGAATAAACGTATTGCTCGTATCCACTGCGGACGCCATGTGGGAGGCCTTCGGGACGGGCGCGGTTACTTCGACCATTAGCGTGCGCGAGCTGACGAGGTTCTGTCCGTCCAAGCCCCGATAGTGGGGCCGGCCGGAGGCCAGACGCCGGGGGAATTTCCTCCCCCTTCGTATCCTCTCCCTTTTCTCTTTTTCTCTTATTCCTCTTCATCTTGTCTGATCGGACAAATCGTTGTTTGAAGCGGGAAGAGGTCGACGGTTGCCAAATTGATCGCTTGTTTTGTCTGGGTAAAAGTTTGGTATAAAAAAAAGGTATTTGCGAAAACATCCATCTTCATATGTGTATCTTGCTACATCTCGAAACTCCAAATGACTGGCTTTGAGCCGACGTATAAAAGACAGGTAGGGAAAATCGTCAGTGGTGGATAAGATAAAGTATGCGCCATACGCCTGTCAGCCGTTGGTCCAAGCCAAAACGTGCGATGCATGCTCTCGTGATGAAACATTACCCCGGCACAGCGTCACAACCCTATGCTCCATAGCGGCCACGAGTCGCGGCCTTCTCTAGCCCAGCCCCTCCATCGACCAAGTTCTCCAATGGTCCGTTTCTTATGCATCTTTTATCAGAGACTGGCCTCGAATCTTCCGAGTTTAAATCTTCGAGCTACTCACCGAAGAAGCTCTTTCAAGACCTGCACTCGCGTGAGGGCCACTTCGGACTCGGCACTCATCATCTGAAGTATCTCGATCATCCTCACTACCGTTCAGTTAGCGGCCGCAGATCGAAAGGGCGGGGGATATATCATGAAGGGTTGCGTTGCGTCTGATGCTCACTCGTCACTTACAGATATCTGCCTTGGCCCTCAACAGCAGCGGATCCTTCATCAGCAGTTCCGCACCTCCCGGCTCTTGCGTCGTTTCCTTGAGTACGTTACCGATGCATAGCGCTTCGAGAAATGCCCGGTGATTGGCAACCCACCAGACGCTGGCCTCCATGTCGAGAAGCGTGAAGAGTAGGAAGAAGGCGCTTATCGCATCGTGAGCGGCCTCGAGCGTTCCGCGAATGTTGATCGGCACATCAGCGCTCTCCGAGGCGTGCACCAGCATCAGGTTGTGGAAGTAGTTGCTCGTTAGGAACAGCGTCTGTCGGACGACGCGCTTGTTCGTCTTGGCCAGGGCCGAGATGCTCTCGGGGTCCCAAGACCGGAAGACGTCGGGAAACGATCGATATACGGCACGGTAATCGGCGATGAGCTTCGACTTGTGTCTAGCGGTGGTGCAGATGGGTAGGTCGAGCGATCGGGGCGAGCAGATGGTTTCCTGTACAAGATTTGCCAGAGTCCATGAGCCTCGTATGTAGGCTGTGTCGGTGGGGTCGCTGTTTGCGATCGAGGAGCCGTCGTCTAGCAAATCCTCGACAGAGACATCTGTATGCGTTGCCGAGGGGGGCAAGGAGAGGAGCACGGTCAGGAAAGTATCTTGCAGTAGGACAGCTTGCCAGAGTTTTCTACGCTGCTGCTTCTCAAATATGCTTGCTTCGGGAGTCACTAGGCCAGTTAGACGGATTCCCGTTTCTGCTGCGCGCATGGGGTCGTCTTACCAATGTTAGGATCCCGATGTAAGCCCATGGCGTATGCTTGTCTGACCAAAACTCCCGCAAATGCCCAACCATCGGACGCATGGTTATCGTTGATCAGGAAGTAAGTAAGAAGCACCATGGCCTGTATCGATCGTATCGTGGCCTTGCTAAGATATGACGACATGCGGAGCGCTTGGTTGCTAGCCGAAGCGTAAAATTCGGCCGTCTGCTTTCGTTCACGGGGCGACGTCGACGTCGTCACAAACTGAGTACCCAAAGCGAGCATCACGAAGATCAGCGCAACGGTGTCGGCATCTGTCTGGCTCTTCTCGATAGGCGACAGCTGCCAGAAGTGTTCGTAATCGGCATAAAATGTCTGGCGATGTATCATGGGATACACGGGGTCGACACATTCGAAATAGCGATTCAGTAAGATGTCGGCTTGAATCTTGTCCGGGAGAACCGAGATTGTCTCGGCCAAACCTCCCTCGCAGGTCCAGTAGTTGGCGAACGGGTGTTCCGTCCCTACACCAAAGACGTTGCTCGCGGTCGATACCGAGTGGGGCATGTTTGAGAGCAGTCCGATGGAGAGGGCCGTGGCACGCCTCGTAGAGGCGCCGGGATGGCCAGACATGTCTCGGTCCGCGATGTTCGGGATTGGCGATTTGCCATAAGGGTCAGGCTTCTTTTTAGGAGGCTTGGTTATGCGACGGCCACTAGATGCTGATCGAATAGTTTCCCTGTATCACGATTAGTTTGAAAGATCGTTGGCAGCGGGCCGTTGCTGTCTCTTACTCGAGCAGGTTTGCTACGTGAGCATATCTGCATTCCGTCTGGCGTTTGATACCTAATGAATAAGATTAGAGCCTCGGTCATGCGGCTGGGACACCAGAGTCTGCTTACAAGCTAGGCAATGTGGTCGGCCTCGATCGCACTAAGAACAAAGTGATTAGCAACCAGCCACTCCGGCGGATGACGTTCGAACAGGAGCAGTGACAGGAGATCGCAGCGATGAACAAGCGCTATCACAGAGTCAAAAATTCCAAGGCGTCGTCGGCTCGTTGCGTCAACCCAGGACGTACCTTTGTCTTGCGTTCCACGCACTCGTGACAGGACAATGTCGGCTTATTGCGCTTCTGCTTCTTCTTGGGAGGCTCATCCCCATTGACGGTGATGGAGCCATTGTCGTCAGACGACTGGTCGAGCACATACCTGTGGCCAGCGTTCGTCGAGGCCGAGGGCGGAGGAAGACGGTGCGATTCGGAAGCCGGAGAGGTCGCAGAGGTTGAATTCGTATTCGTGGATGTGGATCCCGGCGTCAGCGCATGCGCCGAGGTGCAAGAGGGCGGAACCACGGGCGAGATTGCGCCGGGGGTCGACTGGCCGAAGCCCGTCGGCAGCGGTAGATGCTGCGGGTGATGGAGAAACTGCTGCTGGGCCTGTCGCAAGCGGAGCTGATGCTGTTGCTGCGAATGTGCATGCTGAGACAAGTCCATCGATGATGGCGTCGAACTGCCTGCCGGGGGGTGTCAACTCGTTCTCACAGTCCGCAGTCCGCAGTCCGTAGCCGCGTGGTCTCTAGTCAAGAGTGTCGACGGTTTTCGGCAACTGATTTTGCGGAATGCTCGGCCTTCCTTGCCTGCTGAGGGCGCGCGCGCAGGGTCGATAAAGAAGACGGCCAACTCTTGCTCCTTGTTCTTTTTCTTTCTTGGCCGTTAACAAAAAGATATATGCTCTAACAAGCGCGACCTGCTGCTCCTATGATAGTTTGCGGTGTCGGCGCGCTTGAGAGTGGACGTTCTCTTGTCGCTAAATGGCGGTTGCTTGCATGCCGGGAATAAGCTGGACTTTGGGGTGATGTTGGGGGGAAACCCGCCCGCCTACCGTGGTCCGCGAGTTGATCTCGGTTGGACAGGCGCGCGCCTTGCCTTGTAAGAGGGCAACGACACGAGGCCTACCTTGTGGAAATAGCGACAAGTTGCGAACCTCTTGTTTCGCGGGGGGAACGGCAGGATTGGTCGATTGGTTGATTGATGGAAATAAGAGAATATGAGACAAAACCGGGCGAGGAGGAAGTGGAAGTGGAAGAAGAGAAGCTCGAGCTCCAGCTGGTGGGAATTGCGAAGGTAAAAGGCGGGGGGGGGGAGGCCACTCGAGAGATCAGTCCAAGCAAGGCTTCAGCTCATTAAGTTATCTATCAACGAAAGGGAAAGAGACGAAAGGAAAGGAAAGAGAGGAAAAAACGAGCTTCAGAAAAATCGTATACTTGGGCCACTCTCGGAAAATACTCAGACTCTCTGCTGCCGTGACGTATCATCTTGAAGTAACTGGCCTAGCTTCCCCAAGTCCCTCCCCCCCCTGCAGCCTGTCAGTGTCAGACCGCGCCGGCCGGTCGATGGCAGTTGCTGTGCGCTGTACAGTACAGGCCGCAGTTCTAGCTTGGGCCACCAGCGGTCAACGCCATCAGCTGTGTGCACCCCGCTAAATGCGCCGGGAGAGCCCCCGTTTTCCAGGGAGGAGCGTCCTAAACTTTAATTCTGCTTACCAGATTCGACGCGCCGGCCGGTGCTCTAACGTCATGGCTATTCCCGGAACACCATGCGATGCCTGCAGATCCATCGAACCCGATACATCTAGACGCAGCACATGTTGGGCTGCAATCTCTCCGCGCACTCTCCCTCGCCCCTTTCACCGCGAGGGGGGGAGAGGAGGAGGAGGAGGAGGAGGAGGAGGAGGATGGCAAAAGCGCGTCGAGGTATTGATGCGCTTGCACCCGTAGCCCGTAGCGCTGCAACAGAATTCACAGCTTGTCGCCGTGGCTTGGCCGACGGCACACCCTTGAGGAGCCGACATGCAACTTCACCACCGTCTCTTCGGTGACTGTCCGATACGGCAGTTGACCCCCAATGCCGGGTTCTGCGCCTCTTCGACATCGGTTGGAATCGAATCGGGAGCAGAGAGGATCAAGAAGATGAAGCGCAGCACATCTCCAGGGCACGGCTCACCTCAACAGGGGGTTGGCCATCGCGCCGCGCTGCGCCTTGGGGGGATATGCAATCTCAGAGAGAATGCACACTACGAAACCACTAGATAGCGTGTAAGTAAGGTGAATCGCGATGGCGGCATCGTCACTGCTCTGCACTAGTCCTGTCCCCCGGCATCGCTCGCTGCTTCGAGGATAATATCCGAGGTTACTCCTCTAGTAGAACGCAATCAGGGTCCAGAACCAGAGTGTCCTCCAAACAAGACGTCGGCCAGCCTACCCACACTAGCCGCCCGCCGCCTCACTCGGATCCCACGCAGGAAAGTGAGCTACTAAACCTGGGGAACCTTCCTGGCCATTAGGAATTTCTCCGGATGGCTTACCGGGCGCGAGTCTCTGTCGCGAAGGACAGACAGCCTTGGCTACAGACGGGCAGTCCGTCAGAGACAATCTCGTTTCGACCGATGTTTTGTTGGTGGTCGGTGATAAACTTGGACTATCGAGATCAGGACCGAGGATCAGTCCGAGATGGGATGTCTTTCAAATCTCTGATCATCGTGCCCGCCGTCGGTTTCACTCCCCGAGGGATTGGTGAGCGGAGGGTAGCGCAGCGGGAGTACCTCGACGCTTCACCGAGTCATGCCACGTCCAGAAGTCGGCAAGTCATGAAGTAGAGCAGCACTCGGGTGCGAAGAGATATGTCAGCCGTTTCGGCAGAGGGTGGGATGCTACTGTGCTGTACAGTATGTTGCGATAGCGCTCGGGTTCGCCTCGTGGCTGTCGCATACGAATTCTCTCCAACGTTAGCTCAGCGTCGTCGTCGTCGTCGTCGGGCACAACTTCAAGTCGAGCCGCGACACGCTACTCCGTAGGCTACCTCGAGTACCGGTAGACAGACAGCCTAGTGGATATCCCCCGTGTAAGTCGTCCGCGCTACGAAGCTCCATGCCAAGAACCGAGAATGAAGAAGAAGAATAAGGACGGGCGGGTTTGATCTCGCGACCACAGATCCTCCTCGCCAAGCAATGTCCGACGCGGCGGTACCTGCGCTGCAACTCAGGTCGCAGCAGAGAAGCCCGCTCCGCCGCTCGCCATCTGCCGTCCCAGTCCCAGAGGCGTCGAGAAAACCTCGCTGTTCTTCCGCTGCAGGGATCGCCGTGGGGCGGGTGGATGCCCTTCCCCAGTAAGCGCCTCCTTTCGAGATGCCGAGGCGAACCCCAGAACGGCACAGGCCCTGCTACCCGCGGGTTCCTCTGAGGCTCGAGGCCGCCCCCCCCCCCACGGAACGAAGATCCCCTCTGCCGCTTCGGATATTGCGCCAGGGTATTAGGACGAGTTAGTGGCATCTACGGTCTGGTTCGAACGCATCCCGTTGAGCTAAGTCGCGCTTAGTCGGGGGTATGCTGAGGACTGTTTTATTCACGGACCCCCTTCGTCCACCTTTGCCGAGAGCATGACGCTTTTATCCCTTTTAACTCTAAAGTCTAGATTTTTTAGGCCGATGCTTGTTTTACCTGTCTCATGCTCATGGGTGCCAACGACCGCTGATGAATCGCCGTGCTCGGCATATATGAAAGACGGTGAATGCTGTGACGAAGGCTCTGACGAATGCTTTGACGATAATCTAGCCGAGGCCAGGCTGAAAATCTCTGTGCCTACCACCAGCAGCAACATGTACTATAACTGTGGTATACTACGTAGACCACGTACAGTAGACCAGAGAGCACCGTTCCATCCAGTCGCCATCACCCCTTGCTAGCAGGTTACCAGCTCGGTTGCTGATCTCTCCGATGAACCCGGCCTGTCATCCAACGCACGATCTTGTCTCGCCATCGCCCAACAAGTCGCTGGCCTGTTAGGGCTGTGTGCCGCATTCGTAATCAGCAAACACCCAGCGAGATGGAGATGGCATCCCTTGTCGGGTGGCTTGGAACATCACCGACACAGGGGCCTCCGCGATCCAAGAGCCTCAACCTGATCCATGGAACACCCAACTAACCACGTTCCTACCGTAATCACGCCAAAAACCCGGACCTTTGACGAGCCCGTCAAGAGAAGCATGCCCGCCTGACGTCGTAGTTTATGAGACCTGCCTCATTTCTCCGTCTGCCTCCCGAAGACAGCGACCAGGTCATCCGCGACGGCCGCTGCCGAGTCATATCCGAGGTTCCAGCATTGCGCAATGATGTCTCGAGCAATGTTGTCGTCCGTCATGACAGGCATCGTGCCGCTCTCAAGGATGTCCCAAATATCACCACTGATTCCCGCGTACGGAGATTTCCACTCGATGATCTCGTAGATGGCCGACCCGAGGGCGTATAGCTCCCGTTGCATCATAGACAATCTTCGTAGCTCATCCTCTGGTAAGGCAGGGCAATAACGCAGCTCATATGTATGGATCCCAAATTCGGGATACACATTCTCGAGGGCAGAGCTGGCAAAGTCGCATATCTTCAGGCTATCGTCACCGAAGACGAGGGCATTGCGAGTGGAGAGATCTCCCCAAATGACGCCACGAGAATGGAGGTATGCGACAGACTGTGCGAAGGCGACCGCCATATTCAAGCGCTGGAGGATCGAGGGGGTCTCTACGGTCTTCTCGATGAAGTGTCGCAAATTGCCCTTCGGCGCACGTTCAAGCTTCAGCGCGATGGCGTTGCCACTGTCATCGTGGACGAGCTCGAAGCATCTCGTGATGTGCTCGTGGCCATCGAGGGCCGTGTAGATGTCGCGCTCACGACACAGGTCATAGCTGGTCTGCTCCGCCGTCGATGGCGGGCCGTAGGGTTTGTTGTCGATCCATATCGTCCCTGCCTTCAGAACGACATCGGGGTCAGCCTTGTCGGCGTATATGACAGAGTGGTCCGTCCTTATCAGGACTTCAACGCGGCTTCTGATAAAAGTTGCGACGGGTGATAGCTCCATGCTGGAGGGGGAGAGAGAGGCTGCCTGTGTAGGTATGGGAAGTTGAGCTGGAGTCGCGACAGATTCATTACCCCGCCTTTTGGTGTTGATGTGCTTGGTTTCCTTCCATCAACGAATCTCAGCTATCGACGTGACATGTCTTGCACTGAAACCGCAGACATTTTAGAGCCATGAGAGCAATGGCCAGCGTTTGGTAATCAGGAGGAATCTACGGTTGTTGCTCTCAAGTACAGAGTTTATGCGGTTGTCTCGAGCATTCGCTACAGCGCATTATCTTCCATTGCTACCGCTTTAAGAAGAACAAAACGGAAGAGGGAAAAGACAAAGCAATGACGGTATATGATGTCTTCATCTACATAGATACGCTACTCGAGAAAATGAATGCCGTAAACTTTAAGCAAGGTCTGGTCGATGTTTGAACTCACACACTCTCATCCATTCGGAACCAGGGGTGAGCCAGGATATCGCCTCCTCCAATTCGCTCGCTAGGCTCATAAACGAAGACCTTGGAGAGCAAGTCATGCAGCAAGTCCACCTCGCGGGTTGAAATCTTGGGCAGCGACGCAATAATCCCGTCAACCTGGTCGCAGTAGCCGTCGAGATACGTATCGTCAATTCTGATCGCGGCAGGTTTCCAAAATCTCTCGTCGTAGCACTTCGGGTATGGCTTGTGTTCCCCGTCAATGTCCTCTGGGGAGGCTGAGGTTGACTGGGTATCATCGAGGTTCGTCGGCTGATCCCAGATCTCGCTAATTAGTTGCCTCAGTGACGTTCTCTCGGTAGGCAGTCCTTCCAGAGGCCTGCCGTGAGTGGCATCTGTTGTCGGGTCACCACTGTCGTCGAACAACGAGTCGGCCCAGGATATAGGCATGTCTCCAATGTATTCGATGATAGACCTCATCAGATTCGCTGGGCAATCCACGTCGAGTGTAGAGAACGGTGAAGAGCCCGACCTGATGTGTAGAATAGTGCAGCCCACGGCCCAGATATCGCTTGCTGGGCTAGCTGGCTTTCCAACGGCTACCTCGGGAGCTAGGAACCCAACCGGTATTCCAAGCGTCTTCTTGGGAGGCATAGATGTCAAAAAAGCTTGGTCAAAGTCTATCAAGCAGATATCGTCAAGTAAAACGTTTTCCCCAGACAGCATAAAGTCAAGGTAGCCAACGATGTACCGAGGAGCCTCTGGGCCGGGAACATCACCGGAACATGTTTCCAGCTGACCAACATTTGGTTCGCCAAAGAGTTGGTAGATCCCTTGGTCGTCAAGATGGTCAAGATTGCGGGTTCGAAAAACGATGTTGCTTGGGGTAAGATCTAGAAGAAATATCAGTACAGTTCTACTTAGAATAAGATGCTTTACTCACCTCCATGACAGAGACCACGAGAATGTAGATCTGTGATGGCCTTTGCTGCTTGGAAGGCGACACGACGTGCTAACCAGGGACGAGTCCTGCTCCTCAAGTAGTGGGACAGGATATAGGCAGACGGGCCGCAGAGAGGCAGGACTAGACATATATGACGACCGTTGGGGCCATCGATATGAAAGTAGCGTGTATAAGTGATGAACCTGCCATCATTCCACTTCGATGTGATCTCGTGGCACATGACCGTCTTCTCCTCGATGATCGAAGACCTGTCGGCAACCACAATCTTGAGAGCCATCCAGGCGGAGAGCAGAGAATCGTAAGCAAGCCATACTGTAGAGAACCCACCGGCGCCGAGCTTGTGGACTATTCGATAGCGGCCGCCGTCGTATAGATCGCCGAGATGGACCGGGTGGAAACCTCCCTTCCGATACAGCTCCAGCTCCTCCGTGTCGCCAACTTGGGCTGGGAGGAATCGAAATGAGTCATCAGAGAGGACGGATGCGCTGTCAGCCTCGTCGTGTATAGAACCCGTCATCGTTCAGAGCGACTGAGTGAAGAGGGGGGC
>QUZF01000024.1:299910-349273 GCA_003693555.1 Coccinonectria pachysandricola
ATTTAAAGCGTGAATCATGGCAAAGGTGAAACCGACATCAAGTGAAGGGTGTATTGTACAGTGACAGGGTTACGCTGCAAGACCTCACATGATTACACCTGCAGGCAGGCAGGTCTGGGGTCTGTCTCAGACAAGATTCCATCGTCAATATGCTGTAAGCAGAGAGGCAGACCTGACGCAGTAACAACGAGACGTTATTGAAGCTCGAAAGACTTGCTTCAATCTGTCGCGACTGTGCTCGTGAACCATGCTAACTAAGCTCATGTTTGCACGTGAGCTACCGGATGATACATACAGTAAAATACCGTGGTAGCTTGGATTTGTATCATTCAGCGACGAATATACCGTTGGCCGTTGGATGATGCGGGAGACGCCCTGCCATGATCAACACCCTGAATCGTCATAGATCAGCACTGCCTCTTATCAAGTTGCCAGGCACGAAGTGGGGTCTCATCATCACCATCATCACCATNNACCATCATCACCATCATCATCGTTCAATCACGACCCCTCAACACCATCGACAAGCTCCAGACAATCACCTCATCCCCCCATACCCTATACCAGACTCCTCAACCTCATCTCGTCCTCGTCCCCTTCATGAGACCCCGCTACATACAACGCACAAACCTCATCCGCCGCCAGCTCCACCACCGGACAATGCCATCCCCCCAGACCGTTTCCCCAGCGCCGTGGCGCGCCGACTTCCTCTCCCACATCGAGTCCATGGACACGCCCCTCTACACCCTCAGCACTCTCCACCACGCGCCCTCGTCCACCCTCGCTTCCCCGGTGGTGCCCCGCGTCCGCACCGTCGTCTACCGCGGCATGTGGGCCGGCCTCCCCGACAACCCCAAGAACGCAGCCCCCCGCAACCCGGCCATATACGAGTCCGACCTGCCCACGCTCACCACCGACGCGCGCATGGACAAGGCAGACGACCTGAAGGACCGCGCCGCAGGCCAGACGCCCCTCTCCCAGTCCGGCGGCGGCGGCGCCGTGGAGGCTCTGTTCTGGGCCGCCGAGTCCAAGACGCAGTGGCGCCTCCGGGGCAAGGGATACATCGTCGGCCCGGACATCAAGACCTTCTCGTGCGAGCCGGTCCGCAGCGCTCTCCTGCCCATGATGCGACGCGCCGCCGATGCCGCCGATGAGGACGTCGAGAGCTGGGATTGGGCGAAGGAGCTGACGGCGCACTTTGGAAACTTGAGTCCTGCGATGCGAGGGACCTTCCGGAACCCGCCCCCGGGATCGCCGATGAGCAAGAAGCCTGCCAAGGGACAGAGCGTGGGACAGACGGTCGATGCGTTGGATGACGAGGTGGCGAGGCAGAATTTCCGCGTCGTCATCATCTTGCCGGAGGAGGTGGATCGTGTGGATTATTCGGACCCGGAGAGCGCGAGGAGGTGGAATTACAAGTTGAAGGCTGGTAACTGGGAGACGACGGAGCTGTGGCCTTGAGTGATCGAGGGTTGTGATTCATGAAGCGGTTGTGATTTGAGTGCTGTAATCGTAGAGATGTTGTTCCTGTTGATTCCTAGGTACGAGATCCAACTCTCCAGAGTTGGCGGTTCTTTGATAGTATATGATGAATTAGATCACGTCACGACTTGATACAAAATGACACCGTCAAGTATTGGCATCTATGTTTACCTAGCCAGGTCCGGCTCACATGAACAGCCTGACCTTCACGCGATATACGATAGACGATAGACGATGCAAAAGATTGGGAAGCAAGATGAATTCCCGTGCTGGTGAGCTCTTAACATCTTGAACCAACCATCTCCAGAGTTAGATTCATTAGATACCCGAATCAACAAAAACCACGCTATGAATGCGTTCTACTTTTCTCGAAACTCCTCCAATGTAGTCAACAACATTCCTCCCAGATGCCTGCCAGATGGACATCTTGTTACCCAAGAACGTGAGAACCAAGTCATCCGGAGATGTATGCTTTAACGCTAAGTGGCCGTGATGCCAACAATGAAATCATGAATGGATACCATGGGAATCAGCCCTGTTCTTTGAGAACGTTGCACGCGAATGCTCTCCTCTTTTTAAAGTGCCGCAATAATCAACTTCCAGACGCACGAATCAAAGCCATACTATAGCGCTCGATTTCGTCGCATATCCCGAGTCGATCTATATTGCAGCTTGGGGATCTCCATCTCCACATCGATGCCTTCGTCATCGGCCCCGAGAATGTTTGGATCCACGGCAAGAGGTCCCGACAAGTCCGTATCTGCGCTTCTAGCGGGCTCTTTGACCTTGGCAAGTTCAAGCTTCGGCAGCTCACTCTTGTTGTCATCCTCTTTGACGGGTGTTGCGACATCCTTTTGGGCGGCCGGCAAGTCACGTCGCATGCTGATGGGCCGCATTGTTCGAATCTTGCCCATCTCGCCCGTCTCCTTGGCCAGCTCGGGCTCCTCGCGTTGAACACGTTCCATCTCCTTCGTCGCCATTTCCAGCACGCCAACAAGCCGCTTCTGAACTTTACCAATCTCGTCGTTGCAATCTCCATCACGCAGAAACTGATGCGCGCCATGTTCACACATGCTTTGGACAAACTCCAGTCCCTTGTCCAGGTTATCGTAAACGTCAGGTTGTTCGTTCTTGGGCCCAAAGCCGGGTCGTGCTGATGACGGGGGGCCGAAACG
Organism: Coccinonectria pachysandricola; assembly: GCA_003693555.1. Classification (NCBI taxonomy): domain Eukaryota; kingdom Fungi; phylum Ascomycota; class Sordariomycetes; order Hypocreales; family Nectriaceae; genus Coccinonectria; species Coccinonectria pachysandricola. The sequence goes on from QUZF01000024.1 coordinate 302,568, forward strand.
CCGTGTGCTCATGTACTTGAGTGACGGAAGTGCCGGGGTCTCTCCATCGGCAGTGCCGTCATTCGCGGGTACCTCCATCTCTGCCAGTTTCTTGATCTGGGCAACTTTTGCCGCCATCTTGGCCTTGCGCATAAGGTTTCTGCTCGAAGACACGAATCGCACAAGCTCGTCGAAGAAGCTTTGAACATAGCTATCGTAGTAGACGATGATCATGCTGCGTGTACGATAAGCCGGCATTTCTGCGTCTTCACCAGAGAGCATGGACGCTGATTTTTCCTTCCTCTTGACCTGCATCCGAACCCTAGATCGTACAGCCTTGGCGGCTTCCACGGAGGGCTTCGGCGCGGAAGGATTCGATGGCGACTCGCGAGTCCGCTGATGGGTGCCATTGGCGGGCGTAGAGGGCTTTGTCAACTCGGGCACGGTGTCTGCTCCCACATCGCCAGGATTGACGTCAGGAGTGCCGTCGCCATATGGACTAGGGTCGCCTTTGGGTCTGAGAGACTCGGTTGAGCCTTTATTTCGGAGCGACTTAGTATCGCTGTTCTTGCCTTCGGCACTGGCGACTGCGGCAAGCTCATCCTGCCGTTGGTCGATCTGGCTACTTAAATCATCGAGTCGTGCCAGCCAGCTGGGTACGTTACTGGCAATGTTCTTCAACGCGTCCATAGCCATGTTGGGGTTATCGGGTTCTTGCGGCGACGCCGTGGTGACGGTGGGGGGTTAGGGCGTGGTGGTCTGTACCACGAACGCCCTAGGTATCAAGAGAGGAATTGGTTACCAGTAGGCGGCCAGATGCTGGAAGTCGGGCAAACGCAATAAACAACAGCGCGGAGATGGCGAGTTGGGGTAGACCACTTCGTCAGAAATCAGGCGGCAAATAGTAACAATAGCTCTTTTGAGAGGCAGCGGAAGCGAAAACCTTCTTCTGAAAGACCTGGGACGGAACCAACTCCTTCAAAGGCTGTAAGCCCGTGGACTGTCGTGATTCGTATGACTGTCGTGAAAGATGGCTGTTGAAACTGATGTTATTCCTGCGGGACGAAGAGGATTTGAAAGGGGGGTTTCGTTTTGCAGCGATGTTCCAGGCCAAGGAATGAGACGGGATTTGGCAGCAAGTGTAGCTTTTTAGCTTCTGGCCTAGGCACTCTAAGTCTCCGGTGATGCTGGGTCCACCACCAACTTGACAGCCACGAGGAGCCAACAGATGGCGTAATAATGTCAAGTAAAGGACTGAATCCGTCTAGATCCGAAGGGGTTGCGTGCTGAGGTGGCTTCTTTAGCGAGGCTTGTTAAGGTCGGAAGTCGCTTGCAGTGCAGTAAATAGAGAGAAAAAACCAGGATGTCCGGTCTCTGACAGCTCTTGTCTGGGACCTGGAGTGGAGATGGGGCGATGCGGAAGGACGGTCTAGCTGCCGGGAAGTTGCTAGTGCTAACAAGCCTGAAAATAGCGGCGGGATGGATTTGTGCGACTGGGGTATGTATTGTGGACGGGTGCGAACACCTGCTCGTGAGTCTTGCTAATCTGTAGTCTGGTGGAGGGCGGAAAAGACGCTTGCATTGGGTTTCCAATTCGGCGACGATTCTTTAGATGTGGTGGTGGGATAGTAGTGGTTAAGGATTCATGGCTTCCCAGGCATGAGCGAAGCTCAAAAGACGCAAAGAGGAAAGAGGGGAAGGGATGAGAGGGGGAGGGGAAGAGAATCCAGTCTAGAACCCAAGACAAGACAAGATAGACAATCCCTACTTGGATCGGGAAGGAAAGGACGGATGGGTTTAGCAGCCGCTGACCAGGAAGCGGAACGGCGAGAGATTTTAACGTGACTGCACCCTCACTCACCTCGTACTCCTCCTCCTCCCCTCACGGTCACCTCAACCCGACGGCCCACCGCGTCTAGCCAACGTCAATCCACAGCCATGCACAGTTCCCCATCTGGCGTGTGCCCTTTTGCCCTTTTGCCCTTTTGCCCTTTTGCCCTTTTGCCCAGAAAGCAAATCTGATTTGATACTGTACGTGTAAGTATGCGTATACTGGACGTCTGCATCTACGAATGCGCATCTGCGTCAACAATCGCGACCGTCACTTCGCAATCGTTGTGCGCCAAGCAGTGATCCATTCTCCGGGCCCGTAATCTGTACGGTGCAGGCCAAGCTGCCCATGTCGTGCCATGTGCCGCTTGGATTGGGCTGGTCGGTTCCGTTTGATTCTGTTTGGCTTGGTGGTCCTGGCTCCTGGGGGTGATTGATCCTCAGTATCCTAGTCCAGTCTTGTCCGCTCGCCGGTGCGAGGGACAGGCTTCGGATTCGAGCTGCCGTGTGCGTTTTACTCGAGTCGATAATGCCCTTACAATCGAGCAGTAGTCACGAAACACGCTAAGATCGAGGCACCACCCTCGGTTGCAGACAGCTCGCTCCCAGAGCCGAGTATCTAACGTTGGAGTAGATGGCGAGGGCCGAGAGTGGCTACGGCATACGCGCGCGCTGTCCGCGTTCTGGTGGGGCCGCCGAAAGATACGACGGGATCAGTGTCACCAGATGACGGGGCTTCTAAACGGCTTCCCCCGGCTTCACGTCAACTGTCAGATGTGCCTTGGCTGGACACCATCCTTAAACGGCTACTCTTCCCGTGCAAGACAAGCGCGGTTACATGTATCATGTATTCATTGATCATGACACGCACCAGCAACACCGCATTTCGGAATGAAGGATCGCACAATCGCAAGATATCCCTTCGTTCCGAGTTTTCGGGACTTTCTTTCTCTGGCAACACGCATCGACCGCAGCTCCTAGATGGTCACCGTTACGCCGTCGTACTGTCCATCTTGACCAGTGCATACAGCGTATCTGCATGATGACAAGGGCTTGTGAGTTGGCTCTCCAGCTGCAGGTTTTAGTGATAATCATCTCGCTGTGCTATCAACTTCGAATCGCTCGTGCCGTTCAATCTTCGAGTCGAGTTACGATGAGTTGCTGAACCGGCAGCGCATCAGCTGTTTTATCAGAGTCCATCTTCTTTCGGACATGATCACGGCATATCATGTTGGCTTGGCATACAACGCCGGACCACTCGAGAGCCTAATAAGGGTACTTCGGAAGGTATGCAGAGTTGCAGGCAGCAGAACTGCGGGCATGCGGTCCGCGCTTACACTGCGTCTACGAAGGCTCGCCTCGCCGTGGTCATGCCACGACCTGTCACAAAAGCTCGTACGCCTTTGTGTCCCCCATTTCAGAGTGTTCGCACGAATTGCCTATCCTGGCAATAGTATAACGTTAAGTTAGCAATAGCCAAGCTGTGAAGTTCATGTCATGCTGTTCCGGGCTGAATCAAAGTTAAGATGCATATCATTCAGACGCTGTAGGCGCGACGAATCAGGCGAAACTAGTCCGAGGGTCAACTCGCAAGGGCGGGCAAGTCAAACACGGCTTCGCGTAACCGAGACTGTCGCTTGCGAGACCGCTCATCTTGAGCTTTGGGCTTCCTCTGGGACCTTTGGCTTGCGGAATCGATCGCACCAACAGAGTGCCATGCACGTCTACCCCGCCAGAAGCCCCTGCGTGACCCTCACTGCTGGTTTCAACGGTGTAGATTCTTACTACTGTATGCTTGCCCACTACGTACGTACCAGTGCAACAACTCGGCGGTCCCTCGATGGGTACTGGTTCTGGTATGTCAGATCTGCTGCCATCTGAAACGGTGAGCTCCGACGCTCATGGCTGATTTCGTTCACCGAGGAAGACAACGGGTGCATTTTCCATCCAGCCATCTCTCTGGGTCATGTTCTGACCAAAGGCGGGGGAGGCTGGTGATTTTACCCACCCGCACCAACAACGACCATCAGCTCGTAACTCGCAACCGTGGATCTTGCCCTCTTCTCCTCGCGGGAGCAGACTGGCCCGTCAGCGATCGACGAAGATTCCTGCAGCCACCTTGCCCTAGATGAAGTTGGCAATCTTTCAAGCAAGTTCCGCATGTTGGATCGCCGGCGTCGCTGTCTTGCCGGCTTGTCGAGAACTCAACCACCATGCATGATCAACGGTGGAACCGACAATCATGCTGGTCACTTTCTAGATGAACAAAATGGCGAACTTCAGAGTGTCGCGTTGTCATTCGCTAGGCGACCAACCGGGTTGATGCTCCCTGAAACCCTGCCCCGACTCGCGAGCATAGACTAGCCGTCACTGGACCACTGCGACCCCCTCCACCGGTCCAAATTCGATGTTCAGATGCTGTACAAAGCTCTTTGATTTCACTACTAATAGTACTTAACCTTGCGGAATCCCTCTCTGGTTGGCCGTGCTGTTAGCGCGGTTGACCGTCGATCTAGTAGCCGCAAGACGGACTGGCTAGCACATTGCCCGCTGCAACCCGAGCACTTCTGCCATGCGCTGAAAAGCATGCTATCGCCGGCTGACACTTAAGCTGGCATGGTGAGGCAGAGATGTTTGCCTCGCAGAAATCAAAGGCGGACTAGAGCGTCCAGTGAGTAGAACGCGGCTCGCCCCGCCGTCTGTCAGCAGGTAGCTCGACGCTAAACGTCGTTTAAAGCTTTGCGCCAAGAACCTTAGGCCCGATGGTTTAGATCTTGTTTGCAGCTAACGCTGCGGACGGGCAGAGAGCATCAGCGTCTACGAACCACTTGGGGAGAACAGCCTGTCGTACATATTACTTCTTCCAACGATGATAGATGGCAAATCGACGACGAAAGAGCGCCGGCTTGTCAGGTGCGTCTCGGTCGAACAGCTACCACCACAGCACTATGGTGACAGCTAACGCCGGAGGATCTGGTACGATATTAGACTAGTCTAGTCAGCTCAAGAGATAATAGAGGGAAAAAAGAGAGGAGTTTGCATAAGTCAGGCTTCGATAAGAACCATCATCATCATCGCTGTTAGATCAGCAGAGAACAGAACAGCTCTGCATTGCTCCGTCTTATCCGTGGTGCATCTCTCCCTCCCCTGCTACTACTGTACGTAAAAGGAAACTCCCGGTGTTTATCTCCCCTAGTCTGTATCGTTCTCTAATTAAGGCAGGAATAAAAACTCCCTGCACATTGAAGTGAGCCGTCGGCGATACAAACCAAACAGTTACATTCCAAGTTACGGTAGGTGTCCAACTTGTCACATTGTCTCGCGTGCTAAGCTCAATCCCCCAGTTGACTTGACACGCAACCAGCCCCCCCGGCCGGTCAGTCTATGCCGCCGCCTGCTCTCTCTCAGCTTAGGATGCTCCTTCGAGAAAGCCCCCGCCCGGATCGAGGAGGCCAGTTACGCGGCGATTGCTGTGGCGAGTACAATTTTAGGGAGCGCGGGTGTTGGTTGTAAGTGTACAGTACTCAAGAGGCAAGCTAATCCTCGAAAGATAAAATTAACCAAGGGTGTTTGTTGGTTGTTTCTGCATTCTTAGCTGAACCAACCGTGCAAGACCTCGTGAAGCGGTTACGACGCGTACTGGTCATGCAAAGGATCTCTCTGCGGGTAGTTGCTGTCTATGAATCGAGCAAAGCTGATTGGCACCGAAAGCACATCGTCCCGGTTTCGTCGTCGCTTCTCTTCCGAGCCTGCAGATGAGTCTCCCCATGTTGGTCGGCGGTATGTAACGAATCGTGACTGACGTTGGATATGCTGCGTTTACCAACCAAACTCCTCACTTGTTGCACCGTTACACGACTCGAGATGTTCTCGTACAGAATCATGACTGGACAGTTGGAAGGCGGTTGCCTCGGATCATGTTGCTCAATCGAGCGTTCTCGCACGTGTCATCGGGCTGACAACCTGTCGCACCTTTTGAACAACATACTAGATGCATCTTGCAAGCGCTATACTGCACCTCGCTCACGGCATATGCAGCGACGGACGGCCAAGGCATTCTCATGCATACCCCATAAGAGCACCATATGACTTTGCAAGTTCAGGTGGTTGTGCAGAAGTACACTGCGGATGGTACGGAGCCAGACTGGGCTCGAGCTGTGTACACTGCTACACATGGTTTCTGTCAATGCTCGTTCACTGTGGGCTTTTGCTTCGCCTGGACAACCTGAGCGGGGAGATCTGGTGATCTTGAGCGAGCGGTGTAAGGATTGTTCGCTCGTCGAGCGCAGCTAACAGGTAGGAATGAGACTTCTAGGCGTTCTTCGAAAATGGCCCGGTTGTATCCGTAGAAGGGAGTTCAGGGTCCCTCTGGGAATGTCAAGCACGGTAGACGTCTCGGTAGAAAGATGGACGAAGGTGCATCAGGGCTGTCAGACATGCAAGCCAGTCGTAGCGCACAATATTGAGAGATATGAGACGCCCAAGGGTGAAGCATTCATAGCCACTTCTAGCACAAGCCCCTCCGGCTTTCTCGATCACGAGTCCCCGCATTGAGGCCGAAAGTTGCGTCTCGGCTGTGAGCAAGTGGGAAGTACAGAGTAGTAGATGCCCTTTTAGAATCGAGAGAGATCACACGTCCAATGTGGGTCATGGAACCGCAGCCGCAATTCGCATCATCGTCTCGAAATCTATTCTGTGACCTTTCGAGACAATTTGGAATTTCGGGATGCAGGTTGCCTTCTTATGCGCAAACTCTCATGCATGCTAGATCGGCTCATCACCCGCTCTTCTGCAACTCACGAATACATGGTCACATCTTTCATCGAATCAGGGTCTCCTTTCCTTTCCTTTCCCTTCCTCTTCCCTGCTCGGGACGTACAATCTAGCCTTCGGCTCTTTCCAGATTGAGTACATACTTAGTTGTCGATTTCACACGCATTCAGCGCGCAGGGAATGCACCACATCTCGCGATAATGCTTTGGATGATGTGCTGTACAGCGCATGGCTATCGAATGAGTCTTGGGCAAGATCAACCACACAGGGTTGTGAACCGGAGGAGGAGGGTGCGTCAGGTGCACAAGATCCGATATGACCCGGGACGTTCCAGAGAATAAGAGAAACCTGGGGATATCCATGACTTTACTGATATTTGAACGTCGAGGTTGAGAAACTTCCAAACGACAGCAGGAGTCCAGGGTAGCGGCTAGAGTCATCTGGCCAATTACGCGATAGGAAGCTGTCGCCTACCCCACATCATGGATCGCGTGAATGGCCCACCAACTTACCATGAGCTCTTATGATAAGCATCTTCCTGATGACGTTCCGTCGTAGCTTCAGCACCATCATCCATCACCAGTAGCAGCCGTAACAGCATCAGTTGTCGCAGTCGCCCTGCTCCAAACGCGTCACAGGACATGTGAATATACTCCTAGTATTTGCCATCATTTCACCGTCCAAGATGACAGCAACCTCGACCCTCGCCGACCGATAGCCACCCAGAACCGCATCCCCCACTAAATCATGGGCCAAGGTTTCTCACTCGCGACGCCGTCAGTTGGCGCTGCGGGCATAGATACCCCAGAGCTGAGCGATGTGCAGTACGAAAAGAGCATCGGTAATTCCCGATTCATGAAGAGTATCCGCGGCCGGACAGAAAATGGCATGGTTCTTGTCAAGGTTCTGGTGAAGCCCTACGCCGTGAAGCTTGAGAAGTACAAGAAGCAGCTTATTGGTATGCCTCGGTTTGACGTGGCCAACATGCACTCGCTAACGGCTACCAGAGCAGCGCAAATCCCTTGCCGATGTTCCCAACGCCCTCGGATACCAGCGTCTGATCGAGACCGAGTCCAACGGCTACCTCGTTCGCCAGTATCTCTACAGCTCACTGTATGATCGCCTCAGCACCCGACCGTTCTTGGAAGATATCGAGAAGAAATGGCTAGCCTTTCAACTCCTCTGTGCCCTGCGCGACTGCCATGCGCGAGAAGTCTACCATGGCGATATCAAGGCACAGAACGTGCTGGTAACATCGTGGAACTGGCTATATCTGTCCGACTTTTCGTCTGTGTTCAAGCCTATCATGCTACCTGACGACAATCCGGGTGATTTCTCTTACTACTTCGATACATCTGGTCGTCGTACATGTTATATCGCCCCTGAACGGTTCTATGCCTCTGGCGAGGCACCACCAGCTCGGATGACGTGGGCCATGGACATCTTCAGTGCTGGCTGTGTCATTGCTCAGATGTTTCTCGAATCGGAAATATTCAGCCTCGCGCAATTGTATAAGTACCGCCGCGGCGAGTACGATCCGGTCATTACCCACCTGAGTGTCATCTCTGACAAAGACGTTCGCGATATGATCTCCAGCATGATTCAACTTGACCCCAAGAAGCGCTACTCTGCGGAGCAGTATCTCGAGTTCTGGAAAGGGAAAGTCTTTCCACACTATTTCTACAACTTCTTGCATCAATATATGGAACTCATCACCGATCCCTCATCAGGTAACACGCCGATGTCTGGTTCCACGAAGAATATGGGAGAAGCTGATGAGCGGATTGATCGCGTCTTTTATGATTTCGATAAGATCTCCTACTTCCTCGGATACCAGCCCGAGAAGCGTACTTCACAAGTCATTCACAAGTCATCAAGGCTGGGTCTGTCTCAATTTCCTGTGCGACTCAACATTCCTAATCACCATCACTCTGTCTGTTCCGACCTGGAACCGCCAGAAGATGACGGAACGTTGATATTTCTTACTTTAATCGTATCTTCCATGCGGAACACGGCTCGAGCTTCATCACGCATCAGAGCCTGCGATATTCTTCTTGCCTTTGCGGAGAGGCTTACGGACGAGGCCAAACTGGATCGCGTGTTGCCATATCTGATGACATTACTTCGCGCCGACGAATCGGATTTGGTGGTTATAGCCGCCATCAGGACCATCACCCAACTCCTCCAAATGGTGCAAATGGTGACACCGATCAACTCTCATGTCTTGGTAGAGTACGTCTTGCCTCGCATGGAGGTAGCCTTAGGTCACAAGTCGAGAGAATCTAGTCCCTTGGTCAGAGCCACCTATGCATCATGCATAGGAAGTCTGGCAACTACTGCACAGCGCTTTCTCGAGATGGCGTCAAGCTTGAGGGCCGATGGCACCATGCCGATTGCTGACCCAGAAGTTGAGCCTGGCGTTGACGCAGAGACAAACTTTGAGAGCGTCTTTGATAGCGCTGGAAGGCAACTTCTCGAGTGCTTGGAGAGTCACACGAAGATTCTTGTTGAGGATTCTGACACCTCTGTTCGCCGAGCATTCTTGGCATCTGTTCCCGATCTCTGTCTCTTCTTTCAAGATCAATCAAATGATGTTCTACTTACCCACCTAAATACATATCTGAATGATCGAGATTGGACGCTGAAGTGTGCCTTCTTTGATACGATCACAGGTATCGCTACGTTCATCGGAAGCGTCAGTCTGGAAGAGTTTATGCTGCCCTTGATGATACAAGCTCTTACTGATTTGGAAGAATTCGTGGTACAAGCCGCTTTACATTCGCTCGCTCAGCTGGCTGGACTTGGACTCCTTTCAAGACCAAAGGTCTGGGAACTAATCGAACTGATCGGACCTTTCACAATGCATCCGAATATCTGGATCCGAGAATCGGCAACTGAGTTTCTGGCCATGTCAACAAGGTTCTTGACTGAAGTCGACGTCATATGTCACGTCTTACCTCTGATCAAGCCATTTTTGATCGTGGAGTATCTGACTGAATTATCCGAGCTTGAACTTCTTGAAACCTTGAAGAGACCATTGTCGCGTAACGTCTTTGATCAAGCAGTCACTTGGGCGCTCAGATCAGAAAGAGGCGTGTATTGGAAACCATTGCAGCAATCGCGCCCAGCTCCATTTGGCTCTCGGACGACATCTATTGCTCAGCCATTCCGGAATTCGCCACTCTCTAAGTCCTCGCGCAATGAAGAGGATGAGCAGTGGCTTGCAAAGTTGAGAAATCTTGGTCTCAAGCAAGAAGACGAGATGAAGCTGGATGCTTTAAGAGAGTTCATCTGGCGTATAAGTAAGATGAAAGCTCGGGAGAACATGAACAATGAAGTGGCTACTCCCTCAGGAATTGTCTCACTGAAAGCGCTCGGAGTCACACCGCAGACGGTATTCTTTAATGATAAACCTCTTCAGGACCCAGAAGCTGCTGCTAAACTTGACCTACCAACTGAATCTTACACGATTGCGGACGCGCTGATGGATGCATCGATGACCATTGACGACCCCACGGGCGGGAGAAAACGCCTTGCCATTAACACACAAAAAGGCCGCGTGCAAAGCCTCGGACCTCATGCAGACCGGCTGCTGCTGTCGCCTTCAAGCGCTGCTGGACCCTCAAGACATGTACGAACACCGTCAAATACTCGTGATCCTGTATCAGATGATGTCAAGTCCGTACAGGACGTGGCACCCAAGCTGTCATTGCGCCAGCAACCAAGTGCCCTGAGTCTCCTCGATCGCAAAGATCGAAGCAAGTCCAATCCGCAGACAGGGATGACAGATGCGAACGCTTTTGGTGAAGTCGAGGGGCCTTTTGCACAAGTTCCGTCATTGAAACCTTCTTCAAACGAAGGCGAGGAGGAGGAAAGTTCTAAGCCCAAGTTTTCTCGTCATACCTATGAAGGCAATGATCCCAGTATTCAAAAGATGCTCGATAACATGTTTGTGGATAACTTCCCACGAGACGTTATCGAATTTGGGCCAATGGTCACACCCATCAAACGAAGCAAGGCAAACCGCCTTAGCATTCAACCTGGAGACGATCCTTGGAAACCTCGAGGGCATTTGGTGGCTACCTTTGGAGAGCACAGAGGCCCCATCAACCGGGTCCTGGCCTCTCCCGATCATGTCTTCTTCATCACTGGTGGAGATGACGGTACCGTTCGTGTATGGGATACCGCACGACTCGAGCGTAACATTACCCATCGCTCGAGACAAACTTATAAGCACGCTGAAGCGTCGGGGGTAGTTGCCCTATGCTTCATTGAGAACTCTCATTGCTTCGTGAGCTGCGCCACTGACGGCAGTATTCATGTGGTCAAGGTTGATACTGTTACTGCCAGCGGTGTTGTTCGGTATGGAAAGCTCCGCGTTCTAAGGGAGTATCAGTTACCGGATGATGAGTATGCTGTGTGGTGTGAACACTTTAGACAAGATTCGAACTCCATCTTAGTCATCGCCACGAACCGATCAAGAATCCTCGGCATCAACCTGCGTACAATGAGTCTCTTATACGCCCTGGAGAACCCAGTTCATCATGGAACACCGACGTGCTTCTGTATCGACAGGAAACGCAACTGGCTTTGTGTTGGCACTTCTCATGGCGTCGTGGATCTATGGGATTTGCGTTTCAGCATGAGACTCAGAGGCTGGGGACTACCAGGCAAAGGCGCCATCTACCGCATAAGCATCCATCCTACAAAAGGTCGCGGCAAGTGGATATGCATCTCCGGTGGAACAGGCCAAGGTGAAGTCACGGTTTGGGACCTGGAAAAGACGATTTGCCGTGAAATCTATCGCACTGGCGGCAGCAAGGAGGGCCCCAAGGGCTACGAAGCATGGGATGTGGACGGGGACAAACCGGAAGGCATGCTTGGGCGATATGCTACCGACATTGAGCCCCAGGAATCAGCCAACGCCGACCGGGGTGTTCGAGCGATGATTGTTGGAACTGCAGCCCCTGACGACTCGAGAGACGTTCGGCATGCCTTCATCATCACTGGAGGTTCCGACAAGAGGTTGCGTTTCTGGGACCTCTCTCGTATGGAAGACTCTTTCATCTTCAGCGGTCTACAGGCAGATGAGCCGAAGCCGACATACACAGCCTCGCATCCATCGACAGCTATGTCTCTAAACACCGAGCGGTTTCCACGACTGGCGCCTACGGCCCCTAATGCTGGCTCTGGTGCCAAGAGCAAGTCGGCAGGTGGGCGACCGCCACGGTCAACGGTGATTTCAGTGCAACAGCAGAATCTTTTACAGTCGCATATGGATCTCATTCAGGATGTGGCGTTGCTAGAATACCCTTGCACGATGAGCGTCTCGGTGGATCGTTCTGGAGTTGTTTTGGTACTTCAATAGAATTGAGGTGCTTGCGATTTGAGGACGAGAATGGATCGTATGTGATAGACTGGGGTAGCGAGGTATCCGGAGTAAATGGTCATCCAACTCTCCACAAGGATGAATTCGTTTTGATAGACACAGAACAAAATCGCGGTGTTCGTTGAGAGAGAATAAACCAAGTCGAAATTGTGGCTAAGTAAGATGGTGTAAAGTGTGGCTGGTGTCAAATATTCTAGAGTCGAAAGTGAGGTGAGACCCGAAGCATGAGCCACACATCAAGCCCAAAAATTCCCCTCCGCCTTGTCACGATCATCAGCCTCGCCAGAACATAATTACCGTCAGAACAACATACCTACCACGACGCTCACGACACGAACCGACGGCTCCCCCACCCCCTGTAACGAAAAGCCGAGAAACTTACGTCGATATCCGAGGTAACGATACACGTCCAAGATGCGGCTCACCGCCGAGCTCATCCGGGATTCCCTTTCCTATCTCAACCCTCTCAAGGAACGAGAGCTTGATCTCCGAGGTGCGTTTTGAAAAGAGCAGATGCTACGCTTTTGATCTTTAGTTAGCAAAGAAGAGCAGAGTTGATACAATCGTCTCTTCGGCGTGAACAGGACACCGTATCCCCGCGATTGAGAATCTGGGTGTTGCTGGCGTAAGTACTTTTTTCTTCCTCTTCTACATTTTCTTCCAATCCCGCCGACCAATGCGCCTCACTTCTTGTAAGGAATCTGTAGGAGCTAACGTGCGCGCATGCGCGTATTTGTAGCCGCACGATGCCATCGACTTTACCGATAACGACATTCAAGTCCTGGGAAACTTTCCCCTCTCGCCACGGATAAGAACGCTGTTGCTCGCGCGCAATCGCGTTTCGAGCATCCAGCCTACGCTGGCCAAGGCCGTGCCGAACCTGACAAATCTGGTTCTGGCGTCGAACGGATTGGCGGAGCTGGCCGATTTAGATGTGCTAGCATCTTTTCCGCAATTGACACATCTTGTGCTGTCGGATAACCCCGTCACGAAGAAGGAGGTAAGTCTGCGCAAGACTGCGCCGGGAGAGAATCACGCTGACGACAGGATAGAACTACCGGTACTGGGTTCTCTGGCGGTGTCCGAGCGTGCGATTCCTTGACTACGAGAAGGTCAAGGAGGCGGAGAGGGAGAAGGGTCGTGAGCTGTTCGGAACGGACGAGGAGCCTACGGCGTTGGCCTCCAAGGTATGTTTTCTTGAAACTCGGATGAAGATACCAGAGCTGACAGTATGTAAAGATCATGGGCATCAAGTCTAAAGCGTTCGACGTTTCGACCAGCAACTCAGCAGCGCCATCGAAGCTGTCGAGAATAAAGTTGACGGACGATGAGAAGAAGCGACTACAGGAGCGGATCAAGAAGGCCACGAGTCTGCAGGAGATCATTGCGCTGGAGAAGGAGCTCAATGAGGGACGACTGCCTTCAGGTATTCATGCTGATGCTATGGAGGATTAAGAGTGTTTGCCGTGGCTGTCGTGTTCCTCCATCTAAGGGCAAATCTAAAAGTGAGAATGTGGTGATTTGGGGTTTTGGTACATTTCCTCTAATACCAACTCGTGATTCTATCGAACAAGGGCACCTAGGAGTTGCTTTCCACGATGAACTTTTCGAGCAAGCCCTCGTTTCTTGACCATGTTATATACCATCAACACTAGTATCAAGGCTACCACGAACGCTCAAAGGTTAATCCTACCCAGACATGCTGACATCGCCATCCCGACCCGCCCCTGCCGCCTGTCTCATTTCAAGCCGAAGCTGACCATCCACCTCATCCGCTCTATCTTCCTCCCGTGCAAGAACACCAAACCCTCCATTTTGGCCGTTGACGATAGACTTGGTCGTGCCGTTGGCAGCGGGTGCCTTGGTGGATTTATCCGCAGACTTGTCGCCGCGGAGGCGGGCTTGTGTAGCACCAGCTGCGTCTTTGATCTTCTTGTAAGGTACTGTCTTGGGGACTACGTCCTCGAGAAATTCGAGGTTGTCCTGGTGTGATACGGCGCTGGCTGTGCTGTGTAAACAGAAGTTGCCGGAGAGCGTACGGGTGAGATGGAGAAGGAAGGGGGTGGCTTACCAACGTCCTTGTACTGGATATTCCGCCGGGGCTTGCGGTCAAGCTTGGCCTGTGTGTGTGACTCTTCCGCGAGATGCTGGACGAACATCTCCTGCGCTAGTTAGAGCGAGTTCGTTCTTCCGTGGGGGAGCAAGGGAAGTCTTACGGCTGCGAGCGTTATCACAAAGGCGGCATTGTTTGAGCAGATGCCGATGTCCGGATCTTGTGCGATGATCTTCTTGACTCTTGATACTGGAGAGATGCTGGTTATTGCTGTTCGAGAGAGAAGGGAGAATCAGACTGGGTACTTACGAGGGAGCTGCGTTTGGCCTGTAGGCTCCTTTCGCGGAGGGATGGCTGTGGTGTTGTAAGGCATGATATGTGATCCTGAAAGAACAAGATGGCAGATGTGTTTCAGGAAAGGTAGCTCTTGTTGTATGAAGAGTGCTGAGATGGGAACTGAGTTAGCGTTCTTCTTGGAACGTCAGGTTATTTATTCATTGCGACTTCTAGAAAGATGTTTGCGCGGGATGTCACGCTCAGGAGCGGGCTCTGTTGCTTAGCTATAGGCTGGAAGAGCCCTCATGTAGCGGATATAGAAACATGTTTGATTCCGTTCGACCTCCATAAAGGACATGATTGCAAGAGCCATTTTATATCGGCATTGGAAGTTGTCCATTCTTACCTGTCGTGTGGCGGCAGCTCGTTTAGAATCCCGATGCCTCGATTCAAGCTGGCATAGAAACCGGGGTAGTTGGATTATGAATGAGGATGAGAAAGTGAAGGACGACAGAAGTAAGTAGTTGTCCAAGGGTTGCGGTTCGTTAGGGGCGTCAGTCAAGGTAAGTAAAGCTAAGAAAGAGGAGGAGAGAAGTCTACCGAGAGATGCGATGAAGCTGAAGCGTCCACTTCGAAGGTCGTCGACGCGGAAGACGCGCTGGAAGCCTGTAACCACTAAACGCGACCCTCCTGCGGCAAAGGCTTCAGTGGGCTTCTGGTGGCTCAAGGCTAAGCTGCCTCCCCGAAGGAGCGTGCAGTAAGTAGCCTAGCTTTCAGTGACCGCCAGCCACAGCGTCCGCTGTAACTCATCGACTCGTTTGCGGCGGCGACGTCCTGTCTTAACCAGAACACATGTTCATACTTCCACCGAGGCAGCTCCAGGAACTCCCGCCAAGACCCTACTCTATCTGGAGAACGAGACCACCCGGCTTGCGCATCTAGAGTAGGAACGATTTCGCACATACTAGTTCCAGGAGACAGAACTCTGCACCCACTCCTAGAGCTGTCCAGCCACCACCTGGCGACCATGCTCCAACCGAGACCATGAACCAGCGATCACCATCCTTCAACCTGGCGCCATTGTCGCGGCCCTCGATAACCACGCGCCTCTCGTCGGCCATGTCCAATGCGGAACGGGGCGATGAAGATGAAGCAGCCGGCAATCGTCCTGGCGAAGGCTTGATCGAGGAGGAAATCGCCGAGATCAAGAGATACGAAGTCTGTCTGCGCCGCCCCTCGTTTGGGAGAGCTTCCCGCTGACCAAGTTGTAGGACTTCACCACAATAGGTACGCAGGCGCACGGCTTCAGACCGATCGAGAATTGTCGATAACCGCATGGGAATACTGACTCGGACCGACAGACTGGGTGCAGGATGCTGCGCGAGAGCAGGCACGGCGCAGGTCGCGAAGGAAGCACGCAGTCGGCATATACGATCGCGGGCAGTCGGGCTGGCGATATAGCTTGTGGAATGCCTACGACGCGGCTCAGGGCTGGATCGTCGTCACGCTTGTGGGCGCAGCGATAGGTTTCAATGCCGCACTACTCAACATTATTACTGAATGGCTCTCCGATATCAAGATGGGTTATTGCGAGACGGGCTTTTATCTGAACGAGAGTTTTTGCTGCTGGGGGGAGGATAATGGTGCGTGGCCATCACATGTCGCATGCTTCGTCGTGACTGACTTTGGAACAGGTTGTTCGGAGTGGCATCGGTGGACAGGATTCGAGGCCACGAATTACTTTCTATATTTCCTATTCGGCGTACGTTACCTGTCCCATGGCGGCTAGCAATACTGATTTCTCTCAGACAACGTTCGCTCTGGCCGCTGCGACGTTGGTCAAGTCTTTTGCCCCTTACGCAGCTGGTTCTGGCATTTCCGAGATCAAGTGCATCATCGCTGGCTTCGTCATGAAGGGGTTTCTCGGCCTATGGACCCTGATTATCAAGTCCGTCTGCCTTCCACTTGCCATCGCTTCAGGGCTGTCGGTTGGCAAAGAGGGCCCCAGCGTTCATTACGCGGTGTGCACGGGAAATGTCATCTCGAGGCTCTTCGACAAGTACAGGAACAATGCCTCAAAGGTACGCGAGATCCTCAGCGCCTCCGCTGCAGCTGGTGTAGCCGTGGCATTTGGAAGCCCCATCGGAGGCGTACTCTTCTCCCTAGAGGAAATGTCGAGCTCCTTTCCGCTCAAGACGCTGTGGCGTAGCTACTTTTGCGCACTCGTTGCCACTGCTGTTCTTGCCGCGATGAATCCCTTCCGGACGGGGCAGCTTGTCATGTTTCAGGTTGAATATCGTCGGGACTGGCACTTTTTTGAGATCCTCTTCTACATCCTTATTGGAATATTTGGCGGCCTCTATGGAGCATTTGTTATCAAGTGGAACTTGCGTGTCCAGGCATTTCGAAAGAAGTACCTTGCTCAACACGCCGTTCTGGAGGCGACGCTGCTCGCCGCTGTTACCGCCATCGTTGCTTATCCTAATGCCTTCTTGAGGATCGACATGACAGAGAGCATGGAGATCTTGTTCTCCGAATGTGCGGGAGGGGAGGACTACCACGGTGTCTGCGAGCCTGATAGACGCTATTGGAACTTGGCTTTGCTGATCATTGCCACTGCTCTACGGACGTTCCTCGTCATCATATCATACGGCTGCAAAGTACCCGCCGGTATCTTCGTCCCGTCAATGGCAATTGGCGCCTCATTCGGACGGACAGTCGGAATTGTTGTGGAGCTTATGCACGAGGCTAACCCGACGAGTGTGTTCTTTGCTGCTTGCAAGCCCGATGAACCTTGCATCACGCCCGGTACCTACGCCTTGCTAGGAGCAGCGGCTGCTCTGAGTGGCATCATGCACATCACTGTATCGGTGGTCGTTATCATGTTCGAACTGACCGGTGCACTCAACTACATCCTACCCACGATGATCGTTGTTGGCGTAACGAAGGCCGTCAGCGAGCTGTTCGGCAAGGGAGGCATAGCTGATCGCATGATTTGGTTCAGCGGGATGCCTTTCTTAGATAACAAAGAGGAGCACAACTTTGGTGTTCCAGTGTCCCAAGTCATGAGGACGTCGGTGGTTACAGTTCCTGCAAGTGGACTCAGCCTGGGCGAGGTTGAAGATTTACTTT
Source organism: Coccinonectria pachysandricola (assembly GCA_003693555.1). NCBI lineage: Eukaryota > Fungi > Ascomycota > Sordariomycetes > Hypocreales > Nectriaceae > Coccinonectria > Coccinonectria pachysandricola. The sequence continues at coordinate 320,000 of QUZF01000024.1, forward strand.
CCAAGGATCAATACCAAGGTTTCCCCGTGGTCGAGGATAACAGAACCAAAATCCTCGTGGGTTACATCGGACGGACTGAGCTGCGGTACGCCATCGACAGAGTGAGTCAAGGGCGGGAGCTCCCCCCAACAACAAACTGCGTCTTTGCGGGATCGTCACCTAACCAACACCCATCTACGCCCTTGACACCATCAGTTTCACAGCTGGGCGACTCTACGTCTTCCACCGCCACGCTCGACCTCGGCCGCTACGTGGATGCAACACCAATTACAGTTCACCCTCGCCTCGCTCTCGAGACGGTCATGGAATTGTTCCGCAAGCTCGGTCCTCGTGTGATTCTTGTCGAGTATCACGGTAAGCTCACTGGCCTGGTGACGGCCAAGGACTGTCTCAGGTACCAGTTCAAGGTTGAACACGCGTCCAATCCACGCGACGACCATCGCGTACAGGAGGGCCAGGAGCAAATCTGGAACCTGCTGCGACGGACGGGATACTGGGTTTCTGGGAAGCTATCTAGTGTGTCGCGCGGTAAAATACGACTGAGCGGTTCTTTTGAAGAAGAACGTCGGCCCGTTGGGAGAGGGCAGATACTCGATGGTGATGAGGATGGCACGGATCAGGGTGTTGAGCTGGTGAGTCGACCACGATGAGACATGTTACAACGGTGTCTAGTAAGTATGGTACTTGAGAATCAATCAAATTCTAGCATGATGAGTCTATCTAGCCTGTTATGAGTCTGCACATATACTCTAAAAGGACTGTATCAAATACAATAAGCCGATCAGTAGTCGTTTGCACGTATACACTTGTGCTTCCGATCTACCTCAACCTATCCTCAGAAAGTCTGCCTAGATCAATGATATCTTCATCCTCTTCATTCCTCCGAGCCACCTCGTCCGCCGCATCCTGCGGAACAGGCACGTAACCGCCCTCTGCGCCAACAGAAGGCACCTCGCCACCTTCGTCCTTGTTGCCGATTATTATGTTGCCAACGACGAGCAACCCTGCGCCAGCCCACCACAGCGGCGGGAGGGACTCGCTGAAGATGATGAAGCCGAGGATGGCAGTGACAACAAAGTTGGTGGAGGTGTTCATGATGGAGACTTGGGTGGTGGATGTGCCACGGGCGAGGGCTTTGGTGAAGAGCGTCCACATCTAAATGGTGGGTTAATCCAGTGAATGGTTCAATCGATGAGATGGCAGGTGAGGACTTACGACGCCGTTGAAGGTGAGATTCAAAACGAAGAATAGCTGGAGGTTTTCACTGTGAGCGCAGCCACCGATTGAGAGGTGGGAGTCAAAGCTTACACCGCGAACGACAACCTCGACGATGCTCTCGATGGATGAGAGACCGAACAGGCTGGCAATCTTATTCGATATTGTCGTGGTGAGGCCAGTCGTCGTCCTAACCACAGCAGCGATTAGCTCCGAGAACCTCATGCGGCTTTCATATCCATCAGATAAAGCCCACGACACCACCCATCATCCCTCCCCCTCCCTCCCCATCCCAGTAGAAGCCCAGTTCAGAGCATTCGTCCTAGCGACATGAGAGACGAGTACTTACAATTTCGCAAAAACACCGTTAAAGGCAGCACAGGCACCACTAGCCACAGCAAAGAAGATCCACTGCGTCCGCGTGTTCCAAGTACTAGGCGACGAGGAAGACATGTTATGTGACGTTGAGCGAGCACTCGTCTCCGCGTCCGAGACTGCTGGGTGCGTCTTTGCTGTTGTGCGAGGTGATGATTCCGAGGTTGCCGTCTTGCGCTGGCGGATCATGACTTCTGGAGCTCGAAGTTGGCGCGCGTGTGCTTGGACGTGTAAACAGTGGACACCTAGACTGACTTGCCTGGATCAAACGACGTACTGCAACCCCTGAGGTCTCGGTGTGGAGCGGAGCGGAGCGGATATGGGCGGGATGATGGACGGATTGCTGGGCGTTGTATGTTAGTGGTTGGATCCTCCGGATGAGTGGGGGAGATCTGGAGAACCATGTGGGTGAGAGCTCACGCTTGGTTGTTAGCCGCTGTATCATAGCCGCCGTGAAGTCTTTCAACAGTACATCACCATGAAAATGGTAGATCTTTCTAGCAGGGAAGCAGTCAAAATTGCAATGATTCTGATACGTTTCAAGGCCGTCTTAACTACGAACATACCAGTTGCAGTGAGTGACTACGGTGTCCTTCTTGACCCGGCTGTTGCACCCTGTATTGAAAGAAAAACCCGAGACTATCATATCCTGTACTTGTTGTATCCATGTTGAAGTCTTACTCCCAACGCCGCCCCATGCACGCGTCCCGTTTTCATGTCCTAATTTTCTCATCTCCATCTGAGCCGATATAAAGCAATCGCAGTCCACTATATGGTATCGCCCGCCTCGTCATAGCACCGCAGTTCGACGTGGAACTCTCTCTTCAAGGACCCTCGCCGGGCTTCTTAGCATTGCAGCTGACAATCTTGACCTTGTCGGCTGTCACTGACTGAGTATTGTTGTCCATCTTAAATGTCACGTTCTTGATAAGGAACGTCCAGACTTCGTCGCAGAACCGGTATGTATCGAGGCTTCCCTGTAGTTTGCGCAACAGCACCACGTTAATGTCTGCTCTCTGTTCTCCATACCAGCTACGAAACAGCGGCGATGCCACCCACCTTAAATTGCAGGCGTGCCTTGACGTTCTTCTGTAGCGCTTCGGTGATGGCTTGGTCAAAGTTGCTCAGGATCTTCATCGCCAGCTGCGGGTTGATACGCTCATCGCTAATGAGGTCGTCGAGCGTGTCTGTTAAAGCAAGGCCGATGCTGCCATCGATAAATCTGGTTAGTCTCTGTACGTTCTGGTGAAGCAAAGCAGTGGTGCTGGAGGCGGGCTAGGCGGCGCAGTACCTGCTACGACGGTAGAGCTCGTAGAACGATTGCGCGCCGGTCGCCATTTTCGCAGTAACAATATTAGAGTATCTCCAGAACGTGACTCGTCTTTGTGAGCAAGGGCGCGATTCTGTAATCGCTGCTATAGTCGGACACCTGGAAGATGTTTAGATGCGGCTTCGAAGCTGCCTGCGACTGCCTGAGGGGAACACGCTATCAAGCTGAGGCGCAGCTGTAGCATGACTAAGCCACCAGCCTCGCGTCACATGACGTCGCTCTGCTCCGAGTTGCCTGCGGCTCAGCGCCAACGATACATCACCGCCAGCTTGGAACAGGAGCTTGTAGGTCCGGAAAGCTTCCCAGCAACCCTTCGAGCCAACCACGAATCCAACGCCTCATCGACGAAACCACCACAACAAGAGCCGCCACGATGAGCACCCTAACGTACGGATTAGGCGGCATATGGTCGTTTCTCCTCGTGGTGGGAGCGTGTACGAATGCCCTTGTTATCCTCCGAGACCTTGAGCACGAAACGCTGACAGCCATCCTACAGACATGCTCTTCACCGGCAATGGCGAGGCCTTCAACGTCGGCGCGTTTCTCGAATCTATATCGCCCTATGCGTGGGCTGATATTGGCATCGCGCTCTGTATTGGCCTCTCCGTAGTAGGCGCCGCATGGTACAATCCCCCGCGATTTCCGTCGTCATCGTCGCCTTCGAATAGCATCTAACGCGATACTTTACAGGGGCATCTTCATCACCGGCTCGACCATCCTCGGCGCTGGCGTCAAGGCGCCGCGCATCCGAACCAAGAACCTCATCTCCATTATCTTCTGCGAGGTTGTCGCCATCTACGGCGTCATCATGGCCATTGTCTTTTCTTCCAAGGTTGAGCTGGTCCAAGGCGCTGAGATCTTCTCGGCTGACTCGTACTTTACCGGATTTGCCCTCTTCTGGGCTGGCCTGACGGTCGGGTTGTGCAACCTCGTCTGTGGTGTTGCTGTCGGTATCAATGGTAGCGGTGCTGCCCTTGCTGATGCGGCTGACCCTACGCTGTAAGCCGTCTCTCTCTTTCTGTATCCCAATGTTGAATGGGCCCACTCTGACCACCCTGCAGTTTCGTCAAGATTCTCGTCATCGAGATTTTCAGCTCTGTCCTTGGTCTATTCGGCCTCATTGTTGGTCTGCTAGTTTCAGGCAAGGCTCCTGCGTTCGGCCAGACGAACTAGGCATTTACTAGTGCCTACAGAGAAGGCCCCCAAATTCGGCGGCAAGCCCGAGTAAACGTTTACGAGAAGTGGCAAACTGCTCGCAGTGAGGCCATCTACAGCGCTTCAGCAGACATGGAGCGCGTGCATACATCGCGTCGATAAATCTGGTCAGGCGTTTCGGGAGATTATTGGTTTGGGAGGAAGTGTTTAAAGCTTGTACTAGTATCCCTTTTGCAGGGCGGTAGTGTACATCATGGAGATGAATGAAGTTCAAGATCAATTGCACCAACTTGACAATCTTGGAAGATATAAACAGCTACGTACAGCGAACATATAAACCAACATTTACAAGACCCAGCAATACCGGCTAGGGTTAAGAGAACCACGTTCCACGGCAACTTATGCTGCCAAGAGAGAATTCATCAACAGAACATCAGCCTTGCTACCCTTCTCCAACGTCCCCTTACCGCTGGGCAAGCACAACAACGCATTCGCAGCTCTCAGGCTGCCAACCTTCGAACTTCGCTGAGCACCCGTACTAGTGGCAGATAGGAGACCATCTTTGCCTACCGTGACCACCACCCGGTGGTACTCAGGTCGAGGATCAAGCTTAAAGTCATGTGAAAGAATGGCGGGAACCTTGGGCAGTCCCACTGGCGAGATGCCCGACAACTTGTGTAGCGAGGGAAGGACGAAGAGGTGGAAAGTCACAAGGGCCGAGGCCGGGTTGCCTGGAAGCGAGAAGATGACCTTGTTGACGCGTTCGCCGTTGTTCTTCTTGACGGAAACCGTTGCGAAGGTTGTGGGCTTGCCAGGCTTCATCGCAACACGACCAAAGTGGATCGTCCCGTCGAGGGAGCGCTCAATCGTCGGCTTGAGGAGGTCCAACTCACCCATAGACACGCCGCCCGTGGTGATGAGCAGATCTACACGTTTTAGCCCATCTCGAAGCGTCTCTTCCAAAGTACCGGCTCTGTCCTTTGCTATTCCCAAGTCGACGACTTCGTAGCCCCATTCGCGGGCCGCAGACATGAGCGTGATGCGGTTCGTGTCACGGACTTCACCAAGCTTCAAGTCTCCCGAACGGTTGTGCTCGACAATCTCATCGCCTGTAGAGAGTATACCGACGACGGGGCGGCGGAATATTTGCGCTTCGGCGACACCAACGGCTGCGAGGAGGCCGACTTCGCCGCCTACGCCGGAGATGAGCTCGCCTTTATTTAGGATGACGGAGTCTTGTTTGATATCGCTGCCGACTTCGCGGATGTTTTCGCCTTCCTGGACGCCCTTGATTTGAATCTCAATTTCCTTTTCCTCCTTACCGTCGTCGGTCATGCTCTTGAGTTTGGTGTCTTCTACCATTATGACAGTAGTAGCGCCGGGAGGCAATGGGGCACCAGTAGTGATTCGAGCCAACTCGCCCTCTTTGAGACTGGTGGCCTCACCCGGAGCAGCGTGGGAGACGCCAGTGACGGGGAAGACTCCGTTCAGTTTGCCGTCTTTCGGGGCCACGACCGCGTAACCGTCTACGATGCTGGCTCGGAAGGCTGGTACGTTTTCTTTGGCTCTGACGTCCTCTGCCAGTACGGAGTTGACGATATGGGGATCTACTGGCACTGTTATGACCTCGGGTTTGGGCGTGTGCTCGTCGATCAGCGAAATTGCATCGTCCACAGCTAGCATGGGGTAGGGGGATTCTCGATAGCGGCGGGAGGGGCCAAGCGTAGGGTCGTTCGACAATGCGTTGTCAGTCGATGTGTGCCGCACTAAACCGCCGTGCTTATGGCCGGTAATATTTCCATTGCCATTCTCATGCCCTTGGTGGCCATGGTGGTGGTAGCAGCCATGATGCCCCTGGCTTTGTGGTTCAGAATCCGAAGGCTCAACTTGGCTCTCTGGTTTGTCGGGGATTGAGTATGAAGGTTCAGAGGTGGTTTTCTCAGGTCTCGGCGTTTGCAAGTCGTCAGTTTCAGTATCGGATTTGGATGGTTCAACTGTGTGATCGTTGGGTTGAGAAACGACCGAGTGGAAGTCGTCAGGGGAGTCTTCGCGTTGAGATTTGTCAGGGTCAAAGTCGGCAGACTGGGATTCGTTGGGCCCTAAGCTGTCGAGCTGTCTCTTATCAGTCTCGGGCTCGACGGGTGAGGAAACTTCTTTAGATTGGGATTTGACAGGTTTTGAGTCTTTGTGCTGGGACTGGTCATCGGTGCTAGGAGCTTGAAGCTTGTCTTCGGGCTTAGAACCAGTCGTTTTGGGAGCCCCAGGTTCAGATTCAGTTCCAGTTCCGGCAGACTGAGACATATTCTCGACCACAATAGGCTGGTCTTGGTTCCCAGGTTTAGAGTCAGCAGGCTGAGATTTGTTACCGGCTTCGGAACTGATTGATTGAGACTTGTTGGATTCTGGCTTTCTGTCTCCGATGCCTGCATCTGACTCGAGCTTCTTGGTACCTCCAGAGTGCATGGTCCTCGAATCTCCGCCGGCGGCTTGAAGGCAAGCATGAGGTAGCGTCCTGATTATGGCATTGAGATTCTCTTTGGCGCCCTTTGGTGAACCTGGCAGGGTTACAACGACGGATTTATTACGGACTCCTGCGACAGGACGTGCCATCATGGCAACTGTTGCGTGTATCAGTCCCGCACTGTTCCTTGAACGATTTGTTGTTGAACAATAGACAGGGAGGACTTACACGGAGTCACTGCCAGAGATGCTGCGAGCATTCCATGTACAAGGCCTGGAGCTTGTTTATGGAGAAGCGGGGAGATGGCCTACGTTGATGTTAGTTGAAGTTCAGAAAGCTTCGTGTCTTATTGATGACTTGCTTCAGGGGTACCATCAGACACTGCGAAGCCGGTCCCACCCGTGGTGATGACAAGATTGATCAGTTCATCTCCATCAGCCCACGTCTTTATCTGACGCCGTATAGCATCCTGGTCGTCAGTGACAATCTTGGTTTCGTAAACGTTCCATCTCCCTTCGCTATGTCCTTCCAGAAGTTGGGCGAGAGCTGGTCCGGAAGCGTCCGTCGAAGCATCCCGAGCAGCCGTAGTCGAAACCACGAGGATAGCGGCCTTGAAGGATCTTTCAGCCACCGGCATGCTACCGGTACGCCGGTGACCGTTGGCGGGCACGGGCATGCGTTACGAGCTTTCGGCTGTAGAGGAAGACAAGGATGTGAGGCAAGTTGCCGTATTTGCGCAAGGATTCTCTCTGTGATATGCAGGTTTGCAGATTCGTTACGTGAGTTTACATGTATTAGTTGGTAGGAACCTTGTTAATAAGGATGAGTTTAGAACAGAGAGGGTGGGAAATCAGGTTCCTGACACCATGCTAGAGATGATGATGGCATCTGTTCTAACGTCGCAGAGTTCCCCCACCGACCACTTTCCAGATGAGGTGCTGGTACGTCGAGGTACGTACCTGAGCGCTATCGATAGCGCAAACTTTAGCCGACCAGCTCGATTCTTGGTTTCGACGCCAGCTCTCTCTGTCTCACTCAGACCTTTTGCGCATCACAGAACGTTGCACTCCGTCGTAGTCATTGCCCGCCATGGTGCGAATCAAGGAGAGATACCTCCTCGTCAATATCATTTATCCGCCGAATTCTACGCGATCGTCCAAGGACAAGCTACCTGATTCCGTGGTACAGCATCAACCCACCACTGAGAAACTCTCACCTGCAGCTCTCATCAAGGGTATCAAGGCCGAAATCACGTCGCTTTACGGCGACTATGGCTCTGGAGCGCTTGCGGCAAGTCTTTCAGGTACGAGCACCTACAGCAGTATCTTGGTTTCTTCTCTTCTCGTCCTGACTTGTGGTAGTCAAATATCTCTCACTCGCTACTTCGACCTTTATCCTGAGATGCCCTCGAGCTCATTACCAGATGCTGTGGTCGGCACTAACCTTCATGGATCGTATTCCTGTCAAAGACGGTCGGTCCTGTATTTTCCGTGTCGTCCATGTGAGCGGTACCATCCGAAAGGCTGAAGAGGAAGCTATTCGACGGGCCAAGAAGCTCATCCTCGCCGCAAAGGAAGACGCCGATGCCGCCACATCCTCCCTCACGAGCGCATTTCAGCCGCAAGAAGAGATGTTGCTCAGCGTTACGGACGATTCTGACGATGAGGACATGCTCGATGCAGATGGTTGAACGTTAAAAGGGTATCATTTCTTCCTAACTACCTTGATCCCGCTATCCGCCGGTACAGACATGTCCCCAAAGTCAGGGTCCATGCCTGCTGGTGCTGCCGGAGCAGAAGGTTGGGGCTGGGGCTGGTCCATCTCCATAGCCTGTTCCTCCTGGATGCGAGCCTGCTCCTCCTCGGCCTCGCGCTCCATCTGATCATATCCGTCCTTTTGGTCGATCCAGCGCTCTTGGATATCATGTACCTCCATCATGGAAGACTCGTTCCTCATCGCTACAGCCCAGATTGTGTCGTTGGCACCCTCCGCGCCACCAAAAACGTAACCACCTGCACGGTCGATGACGCGCAGAATGTGCATCATGCTCTTCTTATTCTCCACAGCCAGCACCTCGTACCGTACGAGACCATAGTTTTCAATCAAGCTCGCAATCGCCTCGTTGAGCTTGCCAAACTTATCGCTGCGCATGGCGGGAGACTCAGCTTCGAGATGCGGCGTGAGATACGTCAGGTCATCGACGTCTGTATAGAATTCGAGGTTGAAGGGTAGCTCGTCATAAGCGGAAATCTTGTCGATCTTGGAGAGGATGTTGACGTGTGGCATATCCATCTGAATCATGGCTCGGAGGGAGAGGAGGACGTTGGAAACGTAGAGGGACGGTTGCGTCAAGCAGAAGGAATCGGAGAGGTGTACACAGACGAACTGCAACGGTTAGCAACCGCGTTGAGCAATGACTTGCGGAGGACTCACTCGGAACCCCATCTGCTTCTGGAGCTTGTAGAATATGTTTCGCAGCGAGTTGTGGTGAGTGTATAGTTCCACCTGTCCGGGGCAGTCAAAGAGGATGTAATCGTCTCCCAACTCCTTCAAGCCTTCCTCAAGCCACTCATAATTGTGTTCCAACTCTTCCAAGGCATATAGAATACCGCCGTTGGGCCCCAGCTTATCCTCTTTCATGATATCCTCAAGCTTGACGAGGTCGCGAATGTCAACCGCGGCTGGGTAGTTTGTATGGTCGTTTGCGGGATCGAGGTTCACGACGGAGCACGCGCGGCCGATTGCGCCGAGGAACTGGTGCACTGCACAGAGGAGTTTAGCATCACGCAGAGTCACACAGCTGTATATCGCGTCTATGAGAACTCACTGCCATCGCAATATGTACTCTTTCCGGAGCCGGGGCTACCGAGGACGAGTTGCGCGAACGGCATCTGGTCGGTTTACCGTGGTCAATCACAGGAACATGGTTGAGCAGAGGACGGGATCGCGCGGACGGTTTCAGGTTAGTCAAATCGAACGACTAACGCTGGACCCTGTTCTTCTTCCGTAGTGTTCTGTCTGTAATAAACAGCCCGGATCAGTCGTTTGTCAGGACTGCTCGAAAAGCAAGGTACTGTAGGTTACTGGGTATCTTTGTAATCTGGAATATTCGATTCTCTGCGCTGGGTGACGACAAGTGCGTATACGTACAGTGGTGGCAGCGACAGAGCCCCTCCAAAATGCAGCTCAGTGCTTTGCGTGGTGGGGTTCAAGTTCACAGGAGCCGGCCAATCCTCGGCAAGCGTAAAAAGGCCCCCAGGAGCTCCGCCGTTCACAAGCTCTTCGCTTGAAAAACGTTCCCGCCCATTTGTTTTTCTCTTGTTCACAGTCAATTCCTCGGTTCCTCGCTTGTTTAACCAACCTCCCTCCCACCTCCCTTCCTACCCCCTTCTCCCCCCTTTACTCCTGCCGGGGGTCTTTTTCCATGATGCTCCGTGATCATGCTGAGCAACATCATAATCCATGGCAACTGATACGTCAACTGCCGTCAACATGGCCGACGCTCTCAGCTCGTCGGTCGGCGCGCTTCCCTCCTTCGTGAGCACAACCGCGTCTGCTGATATGGCTGCTCAGGGATCCTATAGCTGGCTTGGATTCGTTGGATGGCTCATATGGGTTACTCTACATTTAATTTCGACAATCCTGTACTGGATTATTCGGATCGTGACGGTCAGCGTCCCGACCATTCTGTTCACGCTATTCTCCACAAGCTGGACAGTGACTATGAATGCCACTACCCTGTACGTACCAGCAACCGTTGGTGGAAAGCATCCTCCAGTACTAACACTTCTGTTAGCATGTTCATCATGGCGGGTCTCGTTTCGGCGATTAGTTGGGTTGTGAGATATCGCATTCTCAACATGTACTCTCGGCTGCCACCTGAGCCTCAGCGAAAAGAGCCTGAACTCGATCTCTTCCCTGACACTCATGACGAGGGCACCAAGCCTGGCTTGGCGAGCTATCTGGACGAGTTCTTGAGTGCAATCAAAATATTTGGTTACCTTGAACGTCCCGTCTTTCATGAGTTGACTCGGAGCATGCAGACGAGGAAGCTCATTGCTGGTGAAACCATCAACCTCGAAGAAGAGAAGGGCTTCTGCATCGTTGTCGATGGTCTAGTCGAGATCTTTGTCAAGTCGGCCCGTGAAACCCGGGCGGCTGCTGCTGCTCGTCGACGTCAGGACGCTTTTTCGTCTGATGAAGAAGATACTCCGCCACGTCAGCAGGCTTACCAGCTCCTTACCGAGGTTCGCAATGGTGCTCCAATGTCATCGCTATTCTCCATCATGTCCCTCTTCACGGAAGATGTGAAGCTTCGAGAAGATGAGGATGAGTCCCCTATACCCTCTGGCAGGGAGAGCAGCGCCCAGCGGTCTGCTTTCACCAAGAGCGCCATGTTCCGAGTGCCCTCTGATCTGCAAATGTCGCGGCCTGAAACGCCTCAGATGGATGACGATGTAGATAAGCAACAAGGGGCGATGGGGAGCCCTGCTTCTGATTTCGTTGGCAGCAACTCCAGAATCCCGCCCATGTCATTGGATGGTCTAGGGCCTAACCATGCCAAAAGGCCTGCGCTGCTAAACAGGGCAACCTCCAGCTCGGCGCATCCAGATATCATTGCTCGCGCGACGCAAGACACGACGATTGCCATCATTCCTGCCAGTGCTTTCAGGCGGCTCATCAAGATCTATCCCAAGGCCACAGCTCACATCGTTCATGTCATCCTGTCCCGCTTTCAGAGAGTTACCCTATCTCAAGCATTTGGCTATCTCGGCTTGACAGGGGAGGTTTTGCAAACCGAGAAGAGCATGATCAAGTACACAACGTGCCAGCTGCCCAACGCTTTGCGAGGTGACGCGTTGGAGAGGCTCAAAGAAAAGTTCAATCGGGAACGAGAGCGGATCGGCAAAGATGAGGAGGCGAAAGGCATCGCTTTGCACAACTCGGCAGCCAGTCGTAGACGGTCAAGCGCCTCGCTCCGCAAGGAGGCTGTGCTACAGAGTATGTCCAAACGGCGCTCTACTTCCGTGGTCACAAGTTCCATTGCGCTACCGCGCGAGCGTGCCTCTCGGCACACACCAAGTGCTGGCGATTTGCTTGCCAGCATTCGAGTCGCTCGTGGTGTCGGCCGAGTATCTACCGGGGAGCGACCAGGTCTCACCCCTAGCTTGTCGTTGAAGCGAGAAGATTCGATGGATGATTATTCCTTTACCAACACCTATGATTCTAAAAGGCATGCGAGAATCTCCATCGATCCGCGTGAGTCAGCCGATGAGGACAATTTATTCAGAACTTCCATCTTGGAATGCATGTTTAGATCGCTAGGGCTGAACGCCAATGGAAGCACGTCCAGAGAACCCGAGTCCGCGGAAGCCTCTCCTCGCCTTATGTCCTATGACCAAAGGAGATCCAGGAACTTCACCAACACAAACGCATTTGGGCTGATTGGTCCATATGATGGCTCTGGCGATGGTGACACGGAATCAGTAGCATCGAGCGGCATGGCTGCCTACTCACCTCCGAGTGCGCAGGTTCTTGCCAACGACATGAGGGATGAACTTGAGATTGTATTCTTCCCCAAAGGCTCCGTTCTTGTCGAGCAAGGTGAGAGAAATCCGGGCTTGTACTATGTTGTTGATGGCTTTTTGGACATTGGCACAACTGGTGAGGAGGATTCGCATGGCATCTTTGAAACTTCTGGACCTGGCTCGTTCCCTTCGGATGTAACTTCACCTGAGCCGTCCACCATGGGATCGTTCCCCAACCTGGCCCATACAGAAGCGGCGCGTGACCGTGTTGAGTCTCAGAAGCAAGCTAAGCAGACCCGCCGTCGAACCGTTGCGCTAGTAAAGCCTGGAGGTCTGGCAGGTTACATCGGGAGCGTTTCTTCCTACCGATCTTTTATCGACGTCGTCGCGAAGACCGACGTCTACCTCGGTTTTCTGCCACGTGTCGCGTTGGAACGAATCGTGGATCGCTATCCTATCGTGTTGCTCACGATGGCGAAGAGACTGACCAACATACTGCCACGCCTTATCCTGCACATTGATTTTGCCTTGGAATGGGTACAGGTCAACGCAGGCCAAGTGCTCTTCCACGAAGGAGACGAGAGTGAGGCCATCTACATTGTCCTCAATGGTCGGTTGCGTCTGGTACAAGATCGCAAGGACGGCGGTATGACAGCTCGCGACGAGTACGGACAGGGAGATAGCGTCGGCGAACTCGAAGTGCTTACCGAAACGGCTCGTCCAGGAACACTCCATGCAATTCGAGACACCGAGCTCGTGAAGTTTCCTCGCACGCTCTTCAACAGTCTTGCCCAGGAGCACCCTAACATTACCATTAAGATCTCCAAGATCATTGCATCTCGGATGAGGGCAGTGGTTGATGATTCTTCAAAGGCTTTGGGTAAGGACCTGAGCCTGCCACCAACGGCCAATGTGCGGAAGTCGACCATGAACCTGCGGACAGTCGCAATTCTACCCGTGACTGCAGGTGTGCCAGTGATAGAATTTGGCAATCGCCTAATGGATGCTTTGGGGCAAGTTGGGCCCGCAAACGGCGCCATCTCGTTGAATCAAGCGGCAATCCTCAATCATTTGGGAAAGCACGCTTTCAACAAGATGGGTAAGCTTAGACTTGCTCAGTATCTGGCCGATCTTGAGGAGAAGTATGGCTTGGTTGTCTATATCGCAGGTATGAACTCTCCATTTGCCCCTTCAACATCCCCCTTCTTTCATGATGAGAAATCCCAAGCCAGAGGCAAAGCCCGATGCTGGTTCTTAAACTCTAATTTTTTCCTGATCTCAATTCTTTGATTACTCTTGTTCTGTCGTATGTTTTGACAATGGCCCAAGACTGACACAGCATGTTGCTAGATACCCATGTCAACTCACCATGGACTCAAACCTGCATCACGCAGGCCGACAGCGTCCTCTTGGTTGGTATAGCAGATGAATCTCCTGCCATTGGAGAATACGAGCGTTTCATGCTGGGCATGAAGTCGACGGCACGGAAAGTCTTGGTCTTGGTACACACTGAACGTTTCTCACGGCCCGGTGTAACTAGATCCTGGCTTAAGAATCGCATGTGGATCAACGGCGGACACTACCACGTCCAAATGGCATTCCGATCCGAAGGGATGCCAGTGCATCAGCCGTCGAAGAAACTTGGCCAGGCCCTCAAGGAGCGTGTGCAGGTGCTGCAGGCTGAGTTCCAGAAGTACACTTCAAGGAAGATGCACCATATGCCTTACTACTCGCCCGACTCTCCTTACAAGGGGGACTTCCATCGACTAGCCCGCCGACTCTGCGGCAAATCAATCGGCCTTGTTCTGGGCGGAGGCGGAGCTCGCGGTATCACGCAAATTGGCATCATCAGGGCTATGGAAGAAGCGGGCATCCCGATTGATATCGTGGGCGGCACCTCGATTGGTGCATTCGTTGGTGCGCTATATGCCCGACATGCCGACGTGGTACCCATGTTCGGCTTTGCCAAAAAGTTTTCAGGCCGTATGAGCAGTCTCTGGCGGTTCGCGCTTGACCTGACTTACCCCTCAGCTTCATACACCACAGGACACGAGTTCAATCGCGGTATCTTCAAGACGTTTGGTAACACGCAGATTGAAGATTTCTGGCTCGAATACTACTGCAACACGACCAACATCAGCAAAAGTCGTGCCGAGTTTCACACAAGTGGATATGCTTGGAGGTACATCCGAGCATCCATGTCACTCGCTGGGCTTTTACCTCCGTTGTGCGACGAAGGAAGCATGCTCTTGGATGGTGGCTACATCGACAACCTCACCGTGTCTCACATGAAGAGTCAAGGTGTGGACATCATCTTTGCCATTGACGTCGGAGCGCTGGATGACGACACACCTCAGACATACGGCGATTCGTTATCCGGTGCTTGGGCATTCGTCAACAGATGGAATCCCTTCTCCGCTCACCCCAACCCGCCTACACTGCCTGAGATCCAGGCACGTTTGGCGTACGTTGCGAGCGTGGACGCACTGGAGCGGGCCAAGGCGATGCCTGGCTGCATCTATATGCGGCCGCCGATCGATGACTATGCGACACTTGACTTTCACAAGTTTGACGAGTTGTATCAGCTCGGCTACAAGTATGGACAGGGTTTTTTGGGGACGATGAGGGACCAGGGCGTACTGCCGCTGGTTGAGGAGACAGAAGCTAAGCGGGCGCTGCATCGAACCAAGGCCCCTCGACGAGCAAGTATATGAAGGGTTTTGCGAGCAGGCATGTTTTCGATCTGGATGATTGCGGTTTTTATAGGGCACTGGGATACAGTACAGTTGCGCGCATTGAGACGCTGTTACGATAGACGTGTTGCGAAATGCCCAAGCGGCTATCATGGATGAAATGAAAGATACAAGACACTAGAACCCTGCATTCCTAATCGAAAACCTCGAGCGACACATCTTATCATCTCTTAGGAATGCACGTACGCAGTCCGGTGGAGTCGGTGAAGCCCAGTGATGTTATACTTATGGCATCACGGCTTCGAGAGATGCAGCCAAAACCACGGCTTCGAGAAATGACATCATGGTACATTCTGGGTTGACCCTTGATCTGGCGCATAACCTGGCGTCACTTGTACACGTCAATCCAATGAAACAAGAGAGGCAGGCATGTCGTCTCTTTATGTCTGTCTCGGCTGATCACCGAGCTATGACGGATATTGGATCGGATCTACGATTATTTCCTGTCGTTGTCTCAGGGAAGGGGGGCGGTTACATTGCCTTGCTTTTTGCCCATAGGCGGAGGCGAGAAGAGAAGCAGGGAAGGGAGGGGGGAACTCATCTAACGATGGATAGTACTATCTACTGACCAGAGTAGAGTAGTAGGGTCTGGGGTTGGGGAGGTTATATCAACGTCGTGGCTGCCACATAGTTGTTGGCTTTCTACTTGGTCACCGTTCCTGCAAAAGATCCCATCTCGGATGATGACATTGTAAAAGAAAGAAAGAAAGAAAGAAGAAGAAACGATCGCAGTTGTTACACCGACAAACCTACGAGAAGCATACGTTCTGCTGCTACGCCTTTGCAATCACCAAGCCTCGGCAACTCTGACCACACAACCTCGCCTGAGACTTGGTCGATAACACAACTACCATCACACCACAAGACAATACGGCAGAATGGCTAGGAGGTACACATCCGCTCCTCCCTCAGACCGCACCGCCCGGCATTCATCCCAACCATCCTCCCGCTCAGGCCGCTCCTCTCGCAGACCCGGAGACCCCCTCGAGCGTCCCACGGAGCACCAGGCAGAATGCGGCTTCGACTGGGGCCAGGGCATCGCGCTCGCACTCGTGGGCGCCATGACGCTCATGGCGCACGACTTCAACAAAGAGCACAAGAGGTGTTCTGAGGAGAAGAAGAAGATGGCGAGGGAGAGAGAGGCGGACGATAAGAGGGTGAGGTGGGATGATGAGCGCGATGGCTCGAGAGGAGGGAGGGAGAGCGAGGTATCGAGGTCAAGGTCGAGAAGAGAGTCGAGGCGAGAACCGATCGGCTCGAGAGGGAGGTGGAGAGGTGATGGGTATGATGAGGAGGAGGAGGAGGAGGACTATTACCGTACTTCGAGGAGGGGAAGTCTGTGAAGTTGAGATTGGGAATAGTGTACGGATTTACTTGGACGAGCATGTCTAGTCTACGCACCCACTTCAGCAGTTGCCTTCTCTACCAATAAGTCAAACAGACGCTGAACATGCTCCTCCTGAACCCTCTCCACGCCCGTACACACGCGAATGGCAAACTTGCCGTTTACGAGCGTACTCGTAAGGTAGAACTCGCCGTCGTGATTAATCCCCTCGTAGACCCTCTCGGTCCGCGCGTTGATCTCGTTCTCGTCCTTGCCGCTCACCCGCAGCGTCACAAGCCCGAACCTCGCCGGGGTGAAGACGGTGAACAGATCCGCCCGCTTCACCAGCTTCTCCTCCAGCGAGACCCCCAGCGCAACGCCCTTGCGGATATGGTCCCTCAGCCCTCGCACGCCGTAGCTCCGCAGCACGAACCACAGCTTCAGCGAGCGGAACCGTCGGCCCAGGGGAATCTGCCAATCGCGGTAGTCCGTCACGAGCTCGTTGTCGCTGAACTGGTTCCGCAGGTAGGGGGGCTTGATGCTCAGCGCCTGGATGAGCCAGGCCCTACGGCGCACCCAGACGGCAGAGCAGTCAAAGGTGGTGAGCATCCACTTGTGCGGGTTGAAGTTGAACGAGTGGAACGCCGACATGGGTCTCGTCAGGGGCTGGTTCTCTTCGAGGAGGAGGGCGGAGCCGGCGTAGGCGGCGTCGACGTGGACCCATACATCCCTGGGTGTGTCGGCTGTGGGAGCGAGGGCGGCTGCGATGCCGGCGAAGTCGTCGACGGCGCAGACGTCGGTCGTGCCAAGCGTGGCTGTGAGGTAGAAGGGCTCGAGGCCGCGGGCGCGCAGGTCGGCCAGGGTGGTTTCGAGGGCTTCACGCGTCATGGCGTAGTTGGATTCTTCGGTGACGGGGACCGTGGCGAAACGCACGCCGGCGATCTGAGCGGCCTTCTTCGTGCTCGAATGGGCGCCCGCGCTGCCGAGAGCGACGAGCTTGCTGCGGCGGTGCCAGACGGCATCCTCCTTCTCGTCGCTGTCCTCGGGTAGGTGCGCGGTAACCGCGTTGACGTACTTATCCCGCGCGGCAACCATGCAAGTCAGGATAGCCTCGCTCGCGCTCCCGTGAAGAACGCCGCCGCCGTGGGTGAAGCCACCGCTGAGGAAGCACTCGGGAAGGTTCAGCGCCTGAGCAAGCCAGTCCATGACGATGGTCTCCAGCTCGGTGACGGCGGGACTGCAGATCCAGTTGAAGTGGGCGCCGTTGAAGGTGTTGGAGTACATCTCGGCGAGCGCGGCGGGGTAGCTGCCGGAGCAGGGGAAGAAGGCCATGAAGCGCGGGTTGGCCCAGTGCGTTATGCCGGGGAGGATCTTCGAGCGCACATCGTCGTGGATGGCGGCCCAGGGCTCGGGGTCGAGGGGTGCGGTCGAGGGGAGGAGGGGGCGGAGGTAGCCTGGTTCGACGGCGGAGACTACGCGCTGCGATTCGACGTTGTCGTAGTAGTCGGTGACTTTGGGAGAGGTGCGGTTAGTGCGGGTGTCGATTGGGACTCGCGGTTGGCGATGATTGTTTTGGTGTTTTCATATCCCGAGTGCGGGGGAGGGGCAGGAGGAAGGAGGTGGACGAGCTTGGGCAGATGTAATGAAACTCACTCTCATCGATAGCAGCCTTGGCCGCCTGGCGGAATTCTTGCGCGTCCATGACGTTGCGAAGAGTCGTCTGTATATCTCTTCGTCTTCTTCTTCTTCTTCTTCGTCTTCTTCTTCTTCTTTTGCCAAGTTAAATCTAAAACACCTCGGCTCAGAGAAGAAGGTGGCGGCGAGCGGGTCTTTAAGTCTTCACCTTCCGGGCGGGACCCACAGTTGCGCCCCGCCGGCTTTGATCGGACTGTACGGAACCGAAGACGGTTATCCTCCGGCGGCGGCGGCTCGGGTCGGAGTTGAGGGAACACTGAGGTACTGCCAACGTAAGCTGCGCATCTACGACATGGAATGCAGCTACCCGGGATGTCGACTCTGTCTGTCAACGGCGCCCTTTGCTTGACACCCTGCATGCAGCGTGACGGGCAATAACTTGACTACTTGTAGTAAGCACTACCGCATCTCAGTATGCGAAACGGGGCCATCTTACTCCTTGCATGCTTCTTCCTCTTCTTCTTCTTCTTCTTCTTCTTCTTCTTCTTCTTCTTCCACTGCATAACAAGTCTACTGTACAAACATCATGACACATAAATCATACAGGGGGGAGGGACGCTGCGTACTCCCACGACTGGAGCGATTTTGGTCGAAGATCAGCCCACCAAGTCCAGGTTAGTCTAGCTGTCTTATGATACCATGGCGAAAACCCGGAGCCTCTCGGAAGAATAAGAAGAATGAACCATCCACTTGTGGTCAATTCAGTAAACATCGACATCACAGCGAAGTTTCAAGAAAGCGCAGGGGACATTCCTAACATTGAATAATCCCGCGCCTCGAGACCACTCAAGCCACTCTACAGATTCCAGCCACAAAGCTTATACCCGGCGTTCGCATGGAACAAGATACCTGCCCTATCAGGTCAAGCGTCCCAGGCAGCGGCTTCCAGCCAGTCGCAGTACAGTATGATCCGTGCGGGAAATCCCTGGTCAAAGCTCCTCCCGATAACGGCGATCACGCTAATTGCCACCTGCAGCTAAATGCGGGAACGGCGACAGGGCGTCATCGTAACCTGGACTTGTCAACTGGGGGAGCCATTTTGATCACTACTAAATCTTAGATGCTGGTGAATGGATGCAAAAGTGATAGAACTAATTCAAACGGAGGGAGCCTGTTTCTTTTCTGTCCTTCTTCCGCCAGGCGGTTGGTCATGGATTTACTATGCACGCACGAGCTGGGGCTAGAGCGCATGGATGATCCTCGTCGGACTGGGATCATTTCACGTCTCTTGCTTCCTTTCTATATATATATGTATATGTATATATATGTATATGTATATGTATGTACACATTATATATTCCACATCGTCAATTGTCACGATGCACTACTCCAAGATTCACAAAGTTGTGTCGTTATTATCGCGTAGTGTAGTATATGAGTTAACGAATCTGGAGCGCACTCCGTAGTTGAAGCTATCTAATGTCTTATAGCTATGCAATCAATCCAGAATGTAAACACGCTAAGTGAATACTCTCTCTGTTGCATCAAGTAATATCCAAACTATGCCGTCGCTCAAAAAAGTCTTAAGGGGGAAAAAAGATAGTTGGTCACCGCCAAAAGGTGTAGCAAATTGCCCCTTGTAAAGGGGGTATAAATCTCCATAATGAACTCCTCGCTGGTAACAAACCCATTCAATGCCTAGCCAGGCAAAGGTGGGATACAAGACACGCCTAAGTCGGCCGTAGTATAATATTTTCCTGACCCTTTGCTTGAGATAAAGAAGACGCTTTTCTGAGAAAGGAGACCCAGTATCCTCCACCATACTGTAACCATTAAAGTAAAGTTGTAAAGTTGTATAAGAGTTTTCACACAAGAACCGGTTGTGTGCTCAGGTGACGGCCACAGGTTGGCGACCGATGTCATGGTAGCCGGGAAGGACGCTAGTGTGCTGGTAGCGCGCATCGGGCACCTGCATGAGACGTGGTTGAAGATACATGTCGACGGCTTCGCCTTCGACCTGGGCCATGGCGCTTTCGAAGGAGGGTAGCTCGCCGTCGGGAGACTGGTTTGTGTTCTCGACGGCAATCTGGACGGGAACATCGAGGCTGATGTTGGTGTTCATGGCGCCGACGGACAAGGTAAGATGAATCGTGTAGGATCGGCTGCTGATGCAAGAGTTGAACGAAGGCAAGTAGAACTTCTTATTATCCGTGGATAGCTTGATGGGGATCTCGAGTACAGCATGGTGGCGGTGCGTGGGCATCTTGGCTTTCGAGCCAGCGTGGCGGGGCTGCGAGCTGTCCGACTCCGACGTCTCTCCTTCGGGATAGCTCGAGTATCCGGAGTCGCGGCGGAGATGTCGGCTCTCCAGCTCCCACGTAACTGGGCCGAGGGGAGCGACAGGAATGGTGTGCGTAGTGGCGTAGTTGATGGAGGGGTTCGCGCCAGACTTCACCCGGGCACCCAGGGAAGGGAAGTGGGAAATGGGCGCGTTGCTGAAGAAAGTCGTCGATTGCAACTTTGCCATGGCCGAGTTGATCTTGGGAGGAGCCGCACTGGCCGTGGCAGGGTCGAACTCCAGGTTGACGCGGAGTGTTGTGTCGCTGACGCGGAGCGCATCGGCAGAGAGCATGACGGCGCTGGGCTGAGAAGCCGTGGCAGTGAGCTTACCCTGCTTGGCCGAGATGATGCCCTTGCGAATCGTCTTGGACTTGGACAGGCGGTAGCGTTCATCCTTGGGCGTGACGTCGAGGGGAGCATCCTCGGGGGTCGAGGGAAGGACCTTGACCATGTGGTATCCGTCAAGAGGGGTGGCGCGACCCTCGGGGCCAGAGTTGTACGCGCGCGCGCGGATGGCATACTCGATCAACGAGATATCGGGGGACTGGTCATCGGCCTCCCAGAAGCCCATGGACGGGGGCAGGCGAAGATGGGCCTCGCGGACGGCAGGGTTCTCGACGTGGTGCGTGCAGGCGCCCAAGGTGAGTTGGTGAGGGACGACGAAGTGGAAGGGGAGAGTGTAGGTGCGGCCAGCCTCGAACACGCGAGGGCTGGGGAAGTCGGAGGGATTCAGAGGCATGTGCAGCTTCATGAAGGTGCGCGAGACGTAGCTGGCGTACTGCGCAACGAAGTCGTTGCGGGTATAGGCGATGCCTGTGAAGGCGATCTCAAAGCTGTCAAAGGCGACGGGCCGCTGTGTGTTGATGATGACTTGGCCTGAGATGGTCGAGCCCGAAGTATAAGCTTTGGAACTCCAGTGGTGGTCGAGCTTGATGCTGATGCCCGACTTGCTGGGACGGGGCTGGCCGGAACGAGGTCCGGGTTCGTTTGTGATGGCAGACATTATGTCGTGTGTGAATTTGCTGATATGGTGAATGCCATTGAAAGAGGGTGTCGCCATGATTTATATATATATATGTGTGTGTGCATATAAATATATACGTATATAGCCTGTATATACGTATACGCTCCTTTAACGTACGTGCCTCTCCGGCTCGACACTGTATTGGTTTTTCGAGCCGATGCTGTGCTTGCAAGGGGGGTGTGGGAATAGGACGGTCACCGGCGGTAATTCCAAGTGGGCTGCTCCTGCTCGTGGAACGACAGTGCTTCGATAGCTCTTTGTCGTAGTATGACGGATCGATTGTGTTCCAGATCGAAGGCTCATATTTGACGAGCATTGGCTTTGATGGTGAGAATGGAGGGTTCTATATATACGACATTAATCACTTTTCAGCATGCAAGATGATGATGCACAGAGTAGGAGGTGAGCTTAGTATACCAATAGTGGTCATCTCATGGGCATTCAAATGTAATGAGCGAAGGGCGCGCCGATTGACGACGTTGATGACCAAGCTTGGGCGCCAAAAGTAAAGTCGTGCTCGCAGCTCGATGACAAATGTGCCCGCCATTTTCCACTCTCTATCCCTCTGAACTGAAGCGTAAAAGGCCATCCATCTAACGGAGCACGCCACTGTCAAGGATTTGCTAAAAATGTAAAATCTGTGAGTCACTACAATCTTTGAATCGTGATTGAGGGGAGGGGGTTTGGGGATGACCACTAGACAAGTCCACGCAATTAGTCGGTGCTGTAGTAATTAACGGAGGACCATTCATTCTAGGTTGTGGGGGAAATGGCTTGAAGCAAATCCAAAACCAGTCAATATCGTGCACTCGGACACACGATGCGGCCAGGTGTACGGAGTAGGTGGAGGAAAACCACAGCAAGTGGATGCCAAACATGTATCAGCTCTACCCAGTCCTCTAGCACAGTATAGCGATCTAGCAGAATCTGGTACTTGAAGCGCATGCGTCGTTGTGAGGCTTCCTGGCCGATCGAACGGGGAAGAGAAGAAGGAGAGCAAGATGAAGAAAAAACCTTGAACCGTATCATAGCATCAAGGTACCGGTACTTCTCACAAGCCTCCTTGCAGGGATTAGACACGTCGTGCATAACTAGCGCTACTTTCTTGGCCGTGAGCTTTCGTCGACACCGTACCGAACAAGGCCTGGTGGAGATCTTCGTTTGGGTTGGCCTGAGCTCTGGCAGGTTTCCCAACATGGGCAAAATCAAGTGTGTGAGAGAGAGAGGCTCTGCTTGGGCTTGGGCTTGGGCTTGGTCCAACAGGTGTTGGGCCCGGAAGCTGCCAGAATACCCCAGCAAGCATCACGACATGTGCTCCTTCCAACAACGCCTTGCCCACCTGCTAATTAATCCCCGGCAGGTGATGTTAGGGGCAGGAGGTTCGAGAAGTTCGTAGTGATCTATTGTTAGCCAGAGTGTTGTTGATCAGAGAACCCCTGCCGGTAGTCTACTAGTTCCGGTTCTTGCAGCACACACACACACAGAGAGAGAGGCCTTACACTTCGACTTCGACAGCCATTGTCCGTTACGTTACAGTCCTCTCGTACTGTAGCATCAACTCTATATGAGAGCACTCGAGCATCTTCCTTTTTCAACACTATCCGATCGGGAGGGAAAGCTTTGAGCTTGGTTTCCTATTACAGCGAAGATTAGAACACGATGATGCGGCAATGTGGATACGCATTGCACACACGCCACGTCCATCCGGAGCAGGTATTCCTTTTTTTTTCTTCCTCGTCGGATATCATGAACCCATCGTGGGCCATCGCATAGTATATCGAGATCTAAGCGTCACTTGAGGCCATGCCTGTTGTATCGTGCGTTTGAGGATGGGCTTCTGCCTTGTTCGTGATGCGATGGAAACACATGGTGAGGTTGCAGCTGGGGAATCATGACCTCATCTTTCCCCATCACTCGCGGAGGAGACGGATGCAAGCAAGTCAAGTCAAGTCAACGTGCGGCCTGCCATTGTGCAGATAGTGCATAGTGCAGATACAGATGATTTGAGGCCGGTAAGTTTCCAATGACAGTGCAAAACGTCAGGGTAAGTATCGTGGATAACAGGAATTTAAACGCAACGCCATCGGCAGCTATGCCGCTGACTACGGAGAGGGTGCACGCACTATAGAACTATGACAACAGCCACACTGGTCCCAGTTGATCAATTGGGGAGGTTGTAAGCCATCTCATCCCCCTTGACGTTAATCCCTGGCTACTCTAGGCTGGCACCTCGTGTATTTACTCTGCTCTAGCTATATCAAAAGTTTCCGGAACAGAATATCGCATCGGATTTTAGCCTTTCTTATATCAGCGCATACTAGACTTAGTTCACCCGCTTATGCTACTGTACAGTAACTCATCACTTACGAGTAGGGATATACTTCTAGCGTAGTAGTCTGCTAATGTTAGGTACTGTACGGGAGCGATAACGGCGCTGCGACGTGGTAGCAAAAGCGAGATTACATGTACGGAGTAGTATAACCGCGTTCTTTCCCATCAAGGTTGCTAATTGACATCTGCAGCTTAGAGCAGGTCCTCGTGGCACGTTTTCGGGGTCCGTGCCCAGAATCTCGACCGTGCCTCAACCCTGCAACTCCATTTTCCCTCGACGACGATCCACTTTCAGCTGGCTTATTGCCCTTCAACGCTGCGATACAAGCCTTGTCTATTCTGCTCCGACGTTGTCGTTTGTCGCCGGCAATGACCGAGCAGATCTGTCGAACCCTTATTCGGACAAGTCATGGAGCATGCTGCCCTTGTCCCCCTACCCGAAGCAACGAGTCAATAGACGTGGGGCAAATAGGAGACACCCCCACAGCATCATCGAGTGCCGAATTTGAAGCTATCGTGAAGAAAGGGAGGAGAGAAGTTGCTAGCTCCTTGCCTCGGTTCTCACCGTGTGGCCCCCTCCCGCCGCGATGTGGTTCGCCTCTCACCCCCTTCAGCCGTCAACCGAGAACGGACATTGCGACCGCAGCACCTCGCTTGAATCGAAAACGTGCTCTCTCTGATGAGCCGTGGCTGGTCGTCGTGCTCGGATTCCCCTCCCATCACGGTACGTATGGGGCCGCATGCTGGTGACTCGTGGTCTGGACGCGCAATAGTCGCAGGTAGCATCGTGTTCGACTCGCTAGAGTAGACGTAGGCCGTCGGCTCCTCACACCATCCGAAAACGGAGTGTCCTTTTGCTCGAACGCATTACCCCCCCAGCGAACGCAGCAACTGACAGGATTTGTTGGAATAGTCACATGCAGGTATTGGCAGAGCACCATCTCTTAACTCTGAGGTTTGCTTCAAAGGCGGTCTGCCTGCTCATAGCTGTACAAGCGCAAACCCTAGCACACACGATGATGCATCAGCCGGTAGAAATCCGAAGAGCCTAGAATGCACAAAATTACTACGTCGGCTCAGATTGATATCTTCCTGGTAGTTGGTTGGCTTGATTGCTTAGGGCCGTCCCCTACAGATACCTTAAAATGTATTTGATGCCCGCCCACCGATCACATTTTAGGTGGCACGGGAAGGTGGATATTGCCCGCTTCTCAAGTAGCCGAGCTTACTGTCTTGGGCATTCAGGGAGCGTATGATGTTGTCTGGTTGGCTACAGTCAATTTCTCGCTGGACGAGTCGCATGCTTATTTCTCGTTGGTTTCTTAGCCCAGCACATCCGGAACGACAGCCCCTGGCAACGACATCACGCACGCCCTCGCATCACGATACCTCAACCACACCGCCGCATCTCGCCCTGTGGTGGTTTCAGCGGCTTCACGCCTTCAGGAGGAGCATGGGCATGTGAAGAAATTTCAGCACGGCCAGCGACCCAGCTTTTCCTTGCCTCCTTCTCCGCAGCTACGCTTTTTTTTGTCCCTCCTGCTACTGCTAGCACATCAGCACCAAGGTCATCTCCACCAAACGTTTCCCCATCCTTTTCCTCCGGTTTTGGTCATTGACGCTCACCCTTCCTCAGAATTTTCTGGAGCTTGAGGCTGGCTTGCCGAACACTCCACCGAAAGCGCGAGGGCCTGGTGCGCTACAGGTACCGCTACATCGCTCGTTCTGGGACTAATTTTAGCGCCGAAATCCACCACATCCAGGTACGTACTGTACCATGGTCGCAGACGATGTTCAGCAAATCTCCGTGGCTTATTACCGTCCTGGTCGTGACGACGACTACCACCACCATCACGACGACGACGCATCTGCTCCAGCGTGGATCAATGACTGTGAATCACTGTGACGGCCTCGCTAAATGCACCCGAGGAAATCCAAACCTCGTCCCGACTGGCCCCAGTCTTATTTGTCTCCTTACGCAAGTCGTGGGTTGTTTGTCTACGGTTTCCACGGGGTCGAATTCGGATTTTCGGCCCATTTGCCATACTGTACCCGTTATAATCCCTTCCGTGAGTTCCATCTGAGCCCGTTTGGTCCACTAACACATTCTCTGTAGCTTCTCCGTCGCCCACCAGAAGTCCCCAGGTTCCTCGGATTTGCGGGTTAGGGGTCTTGTAGATCTGTCACATTGCTGCATCTGGTGGGAACGGAAGTCAACGAGGCTGACCCTGAGTTACCCGGCAGCTTCTAAAATCGTGTAATGAAGCAGAGGATAACTCACCATGCAACCGTTTCAATCGATTAAGGAAACACACATAATAGGCTCCGGGAATAATTTCCTTCCGTTCGTCAACTTCTAACATTGATATGAAGTCGTGACATCAGTTATGACACGTCACAATGCGCACGTCGAGTCAAGAACGTTGATGATCGACAAGAGATGATCGACAGCAAAAGTCAGAATCGACGTTTCTGAATGCTTCAACATTCGGCAAGGTCAATACGAGTTCGCAGATGACTTGCTGCTACGTCGCTAAACAGTATTGAATGAAGCATCTGAGAGTAGTAGCACGAGGAAAAATGAAGTTTACTTAGTATTCAACCTGTTAACGAAATATTTACTCGTCTCCAAGCGATGATAACAAATCCCATGAGACCTGAAAGATGTTGCTCTTTCCATAAGCCCCATTTGTCAAATGGCTATAATTCAACACTGTGAAGCGAAATGATATCAACATCTAACGGTGAGATGGCCGAGTTGGTTATGGCGTCAGGTTAAGGTCACCTTAACAACCTAAGATTCCTGATGGAGCAATCCTCCTGGGTTCGAGTCCCAGTCTCATCATTTCTTTTTGTCTTTTTCAAGCCTTTCCAGACTTTTTACTGAAGACCATGCTTCTCCGGGCCAGCTTTAATCATGTTTCCTTTTGCATTTGTTGATAATACTAGTCTTAAGTACTTTCTATCGCAGCGATGCTGGGCTGAGTGGTGGAAATGCAGCGCCAGGCCGCAGGTCAAGCGACGTTGTGCAAGGGTTCGAATAGGCAACCGATGCTTGTTCAGTTTGCTGAACAGAATTCCGCTCGTCTATTATCCTCTTCAGGGCGTGTACTGTGCCCTTGACTTCTTAGACCTCAATAGTTGAGCTATCTCGTATATCAGATACAACTTTACATTGTTCCATCACCCGACGCCATCTTTCATACATCCACGTCACTCAACCCATACAGTCCTTTTTTTGACCTCATGCAAACCACATCCTTTGTCTAATCGTGCCACGAGATGTAGAGCATGATACCAGCACCCGCTGCGATGGCTGCAAATTGCACCAGCATGTTCTTGAACTCCTTCGCCTTGTTGGGCCCAGTTTCGAGTAGCTCGGGGATGACGGCAACGGTGCCGACATAGAGGAACGTGCCAGCCGTAAAGGGAAGGAGCATGTCGCCCCAAGTCTAGTAAAATCCATTAGCTCAATTTGTCCACGCGCGAGGCAGATTTTGTGAAGGTGCAGAAAGCACAGTGAAAAAGGTTTGAAAGAAGCTGTACTTACCAAGCTGGTTCCCCAGATACCCTCGTTGCGAGCCATGAGCACGTCATCTGCCGGGCCGCCAAACTCCTGGACAGCGATGCCGATGAGCGTGCCCATGAGAGCGCCCAGCGCAGTGATGAACTGGGAGCCCATGGCAGCGCGCTTGGAGAAACCCGACTGGATGAGCAGGGCAAAGTCGCCAACCTCGTGAGGGATCTCGTGGAAGAAAACGGCGACAGTGGTGGTGGCGCCGATAGTGGGCGAGGCGTAGAAGCTGGCCGACATGGCAAGACCATCGGTGATGTTGTGCGTGAAGTCGGCGCTTCGACGTGTTAGCATGATTGCCCTAGGCCTGGACTATCCTGGAGGCGATGTCTCGGAGATTACGGGGAGACTCACATGAGGTTGAGGTAGCCACCCAACTTGACGCTTGGGTTGATCTCCTTGTCCTGCTTGGCGATGGGGTCCAAGCTGGTCTTTGCATCCTTGCTGTCCTTCTTACGCGACTTGACAGAGCCATCTGCGACACTTGCACCCGAAGCTACGGCCTTGTAGTCGCCATGCGTGTGCGCATGATCAGGGCCGTGTCCATGAGAGTGATCATGACCAGCACCTCCCGTCGCAATCCTCAATCCTTTATCCATAGCCACAAACGTCATGAAGCCGACCAGGATGGCTAATCCAAGCACCAAATTCCTGTTGGGCTCCACGAGAACGAATCGCACTGCTTCATCATGATCCTCGCCGACGAAGATCTCGGGCAACAGATGGAAGAGGGTATCGCCAAGGAGTCCGCCGACGGCAAAGGCAACCATGACGGATAGCGACGCCGGGTCGATGTTGGTAGGGCATAGCGCGAGGAGAAAGTTGGGTGGACCAGAGATGTAGAGCGTAGCTAGGAGAGCGTTGACGGCGGGGGACCCGGGGAAGAGGATGGTGAAGAGCTGCGAGGTGAGGGATGAAGGAGCTTCGGAGTGGTGGGCATGTTTGGCCTCGTTGAGCTGTTGGACAATGGGGCAGGACTGTGCACACCATATCGTCAGTGGTCCAGACTATGAATACCCGGGCAGTTCTCTGCAGAGAAGCCATACCTGTAGCTGCTCGTCTAGCTGCTCGAGGCTTAGACGCTCAACAGTCGTCGAGGATGTGACGTTCTGCGGGGCGGCGAGCGCGACGGCGACAAGGAGCGCCAGGCACGCAGCCGACATGAAGGTAGCTCTACCCATGGCTACTGAGCAATCGCGGGTAGAGGCAAGAGGAAGACGTCGATTGAAGCGAGTACGTATTGAGACTCGCTGGTGAAGGAGCGGATGCGTTCGAGTAGGAAAGGGATCGGAAAGAAGAAAGAAGCTGTTGTCGGAGCTACGGGAAATGATCCAGATCTCCGGATACAGAAACAGTTCTAGTCCAGCCCAAGTTGTCCTGGCGCTAAAGGGGTCTCTCTGTAAGGGCCGGAAGCCCCTAATGTCAAAGGCCGAAGCGTGTGGTTGTGGCGTCAAACAAGCTGGAGCAAGCTAAGGGTAGCTCCTTAAGCTGATCCAAGGTAACACGCGACAACGTCGCCGGAATTGGTAATGTAAGTTATTGATGAGACATCCATGAGATTGATAGATACTGCCGCCGAAGAGACGGTATGTTTTCAGAGCCATATCCTTCCTTATCAGCGGGTTTTCTACTGCTGAAAGTACTAACTAGAGTAGTAGATAAGAAATTTCATAGAGCAGGATGACCTTGACATAAGTTCCTTCCTTCCTAGGCTGTCCTCCTCTGACGACGCGACGCGTCTAAAGTAAAATTGCAATTAAATACTACGTGGTGCCAGATCTTGACCTTTTAGATGCATTCTCGAAGACCTCGACACGACAATGCGTGCCTCCGACATAACAATCGACGAAAAGAAAACGACATGATGTTCACGCACTTCCTCACAAAGGGCCACAAGGGCTTCTTCTTCGAGATACCGTCAATTCATTCCTATTCCTATCTTCTTCAAGATGGACTACTAAACGCGGACGAGGTAAGCGCTTCACAATTCTATAGAAGCTTTTCCGCCAAACAGAAGATTTATACCAGAACAATCATGTACGGAGAATGAGACCACCATGCCGGAGTCAGAGTCTCGAATGAGAAGTATCCTTAGACAATGGCCAAAGCGAGAGATAGAGCCGCAGCCGCAGCGCCGACGGCATTGAGACGAGCACTGCCAGCGGGAATAGGCGTGGAAGCGGGACCAGCACCAGCACCAGAGCCAGCACCAGAGCCAGAGCCAGAGCC